>JAPTHN010000211.1:0-389789 GCA_026936325.1 Platynereis dumerilii
GACAATGATGATTGTGATGTCCAGAACAATGAGAATACCTTACCTCACAACAGTCTACAGAAAACATGGTCTGTGCTTGCAATATATCTTAAAATTTCTGGTTTATACATTTGCAAGACCATTCAGTAAAAACATACATACTCATTTCTGCAAGTCAGGTGCCATGTTTGCTTCTCCTAAATGTTGACAGATCCTTAATGCTATGTACCAGTCATTTTGTTCCTGGGGTTGAAAGTGTATTTTCTTGTTTTCTTATGTCAAAACATACTGGATCATGTCCATTATAAGCAGCAAACTTCATTGCACTATTATGTCATTCTTTACCACTTTATCATTCCTTCATGCATTTCTCAATGGCTTCGAGGTAGTTTTGCATTTCCATCACACAGTAATGTTGGCAAGTCCATCAGAAAAACATCCCTTCACAAAGTCAGACCCTGAAGTGTTAATGAACAATCCATGCTGTGATATGGCAACTGTACCATTATCAGGACAGCAAGGGTCCAAACCATTACATGTAATAAATTCACATTACATGGTTGTCCTTGCTGAAAGTAATGATATGACATTTCCACCGTAACAGTGAGGTCACTCATTTATAGCCAAATGAACTATGTGGTGCCTCAATAGTGAAACACATTGTTGCAGATATTCATTAGGAAACGCTTTGACTGTGAGAAATTGTCTTCTGACTAAGACCAGCAAAATGAAAAAACCAGATTTTATTTATTGATGACAATGATTTGAATCTGTTTCTTGGCTTTCCCTTTCTGCAAAAATTGAAAGACATGATGTCTTCTATGCCTTCTTCAAAATTCTTCTGTTTGACTCGGTTGATAAATGACCACGCTGTTAATTGATTGATGAGGAGTAAATGGATTTATTATTCCACTTGACAAAGCTAATCACATGCCAGTATGTTAGTTAAGTGATTTCCATATAGGCCTACCTTTTTGTCGAATTATTCTCCCATGTTCACACTTCACAGGTCTGACTGTATGTTTCAGTGCATAAGCCATTTGTGCATGTCAAATATAATTTTTTGGCTTACTGTCCATTTTGCTGATAAAATCAATCCCAACAGACCTGCGATTATACCCTTTTTAGGGCTGTCAGAGACTGGATGAATTTTCTTTGCTTCTAGGGGGGCATGCACTAGTGTGAAGCGGATTCCGTGCACTCCTTAGTAAAGCATTCTTCAATCACCATTGCTGCCTATTACCAAGTATTCATTTAACCTGGTTCGAGCAAGCAGTGGTTCCAGGAGTATCTGCTTGTGACAATGTCTCTACGGCCATAGTATCTACAAAAAAATTGCCTTTCAAAACACTTTGGATATTCCAAATAGGCTCTATGTGGATATTTGAAAAAGGTCAAATATCCCCCAAGATGCTATTGCACTATTTCGACGGACTCTATTTCGTTAGATGATATTCCGTCTTAAGCTTTGTCGGACCGTATGGATCATAGTCAGCCCGTATGAAGCTTTGACGACTTCTGTCAACCTGCCATAAATTCTCCGGTACACAAAGCAATATCTTTGGTTCCAAAAAGTCCGTGAGATGGCGCACTTGTAAATATCAAAGCACAACAGAGAAAAGGCTATCAGCAGAGAACGGGACACTACTGGAATGCAGGTGGGTGAAAGAAAATAATAACTTCGAACAAAACTGTTAGAAAGCTCTAGGACCAGTCAGAGCTGCCTGCTGTTCAGTCCCAGAGACCGACAAGCGCTGGAATGTGCATTCCAGCACACGCTGGAATGTGCTTTCCAGCGCATGCTGGAATGTGCTTTCCAGCGCACCTTTCTCCAGGGCATGCGATATCTCTCGCACAAAACAACTATGCTAATTAGCACAAATGGCTCACCAATACTGAAGCAACTGAGATTCAGATGGATAGATAGAGAGATTGATAGATGTGGATATGATCAGATGATGAATGTGACCTATTGGGCAGTGTTCGAAATAAGGGGGGTCAAGGGGGTTTTGACGGTGATCAGTCAAAACGGCAACAAACAAAAACGGCAACAGACAATAACGCCTACGGTTTTTTGAGCATTGTCAAAAACGCCTACAGCTTATTTTTCTTTTGCATGACAGTACAAAAACGGCTATTGGCCATTACAAAAACGGCAACTGCACTCTACAAAAACGGCTATTCATAATTTCCGAAAAGATTTCTTGTAACTACATTGTACAGAATCACGATTGCAATACTGGGTTGAAAGTTTGACTGTCAATATTTGATCCAAACTGCTAATTGTCATCAAGTCACATACCTGCACACAGTGGCGTATTTGGGGGGGGGGGGGTCATGGTGCCATGGCCCTCCCCCCTCAGGCCCAAAATTAACATGGAAGAGATAGGAAACGCCGTGGAGCGCCCCGTATTCACCCCATGTAATGGCCCCCCCCCCTTAGGCCATTTCTAGATACGCCCCTGCCTGCACACAGATTCATACAAATGATAATTGCAATTTTGCTTTTCAAACGCTGTCAGATGTTGGAGTTAATTGGTTTTTTATTCACACCTACTAATGAACTGCTTAATTGACGCTATACCTCACAAGATATTGTTGGTACAGTTTGTCACGTCAAGCATTGAGACAGAAATTTAGCATAGTTTGTGCAGGCCATAAAAATCACCACAATGATATAGGAGGTTCAGAAAATACCAAATTGACAAGAACTAAGTCTGAGGTGGTGCTGCAGTGCACTTTGTGACGTCACCACCATTGTGTGTGAGATTAGCAGCATCACAAATGTCAACATTTTGCGAAAATTTCACCGCCATTTCCATAAATTGTCAATATCGGACAAAACAGCACCGAAACATTGTGAAAATGTGATATTCATATTACAAATGAGCTAAGCTATACATAGTTATGTGTATTTTTCCTATGGGGCTTGTGGTTGCTGAGATATTTGGGCAAACGGCTGTCCTCTGCTTGACATGACAAACTGTAAGTGACAGACAAAACAGTTTTATAAAAGTAGGCGTTTTTGTAAAGTAGTGTAGCCGTTTTGGTATAGACTTGTAGGCGTTTTTGACATCTATTAGTAGGCGTTTTTGTGTTGCCGTTCTTGACTGAAATCGCAGTAGGCGTTTTTGTCAGTAGGCGTTTTGACTGCTAATCGTTTTGACCCCCCCCCAAAATACTCTTGTGACCCCCTCAAATAAATTTTTTAGAAGGACGCAGAGGGGGTCCTAAAAAAACCGCCCCAAATACTGAATGTGTAGAAGAATAAGCATGAAGCACCAAAATTGACCAAATAACAACCTCCTGTGTCATATACATCAGCAATGTCAATTTCAAAACTAATTTTCTGAGATGAAATATGCCTTTAAAATGCTCAGAATTAATTTTTAGACCATCTGAAACTCTTTGGCTTCAGGGCGCTCATGGTAGCCCGCTTGCGCCCAGACTCCCGGCTACAAGCGCTGCAACTCTTTGGGCCTTGCAAGAGAGAGACCCCCTCAAATAACACAGCCTATTTCGACCACTGCTATTGGGTGCACTGGGTGGCATAGTCCAGCTTGACACAGGGTGAATTTGCGAAGGTTGAAGCTGGAATGTGTCATCCAGCCCATTTCTGAATGTGACCTCCAGCACACTACTGGAAATCCGAATTTCTTTTTTTCTGTTATCTATTTGAATCTATCTATCGATCTATCCATCTGTTTAACTGTCTATCCAAACTATAATTGACCTTTAATTTTCACTGCTACATTTTGTACCTAAGAACGTGATTATCTCTTTTTCTTCCTTTCTATCTATCTATACATGTATAGAGTTCTCCGTGGCCTAATGGTTTAAGGTGCTTGTTTGTGCTACCAGTCTGGCTTTCAGGTCATGGGTTCGACTCCCACTCCTGGCACTCAATTTGGTCCGGGCCCATGGGACATTAAATGGAGGTGGGTTGTATCCAGTGTTCTTTGCTGGGGCAACTGAAAGACCCTGGGCATCCCTGAATTAATAGGGTATGTGCCAGACTCACAGTCTCCTCATCTCATCATCATACGGCGATCGCCTGCCTCGATATAGCCCACTAAGGTGCTGCAGAGGCGTAAAACACAAACAAACAAACGAATCTATACATGTATGCGATATAACTAATAATATTATGAATTATAAATATTATATATTTTTTACAGGCATTAATATTTATTTACATTTGGCATTTATCATTGAGGACCGGCTAATTCACTTTTGGACCGGTCAGATTTTCCAGGGGACCGTTTAGATATTTAGCGAATTTCCAACCCTGAGAATAATGAAGTTTGTCTTGCATTTGCATTGAAGGAGCAGTGGCACTGCTGTTTGTTTGTTAGATGTATGAGAATTACTTCATACAGGGCGCAGCACCTTCTAATTACCAATGTTTAGGAAATTTAATTTCCTACATTTTGCGCCAAGTTTGGGCCCTGTGGGTGGTTTTACGGTATTTGCACTTGGCTGATTTTTCATATTTAGGCAAATAATTTTTGTTTTCGTTGCTCAGTTATGTGCCTCTACAGGAATATGACAAATACAAGTTAAGAAAATATCCAGGCAATGAACACAGATTTTCTTAGAAATTAAAATCCTCAATGTCAAAAAATGTCCTCTTCAGCCCATCAGAATTTGTGCTCCAATTCAAGTCTTTTAACAATTGATTTGTCACGGAAACGGCCATGGCTGTACAAAATAATTTATTCTGGATGTCTATAAAGGGTATTTATGAATACTGAAAATGTCAGTATATGTTTTTCAATCATCAAATTGCACTAAATATTTATGAGAAAACCAGGCTTGAGAGTATTAGT
Organism: Platynereis dumerilii; assembly: GCA_026936325.1. NCBI lineage: Eukaryota > Metazoa > Annelida > Polychaeta > Phyllodocida > Nereididae > Platynereis > Platynereis dumerilii. Next base: position 4,809 of record JAPTHN010000211.1, read on the forward strand.
TAGAAATTTTTGCGAACAATTTAATCACTTTACTAGATAATACAAAAAAATCTTGTTAATTGATCAATAAAAAATTTTTTTTTTCTGAGCCTGTGATTTTCGATGATTTTTGGAGATTTTTCTCTCTAGAACAGTGTCTTTGACACAAGGTAAACCCAATGAGTTTTGTCGTACAGCAACAAAACTTGACACAGGGTTTGTAGGAAACCTAGGGATTATATACCTTGGCAATGGTTGGTCTATCGAGACTGAAACTTTACAAAACAGGCTGAAACAGAAACTTCCAGGGCATGACAAGTGAAATTTCTTTATTTTCGTCATAAAAATTGTGAAAAAAAATATTTTTGCCACCTTTAATAAAAATTTTAGTTTTTTCATTGGTTTTGATGATTCAATACGATCATATGACTCTATATCCATTTTTAAAAAAAAGGATCCAAACTGTATTCACGTGGATACTTTTTCTCATAAACTTTATTTTCAAAAATTCGATCCTTTCATACGATAAGGAGTGGTGATTGGTGATAAACAAAAAATCACTTCTGTTCCCCTCGATTTACGAATCAGTAATATCTTCATTTCATGATAGTACAAATGAAATTCTCATCTACTAAACTTTATTTTGACCTCCCCCATGAGACACTTTAAGTGCAAATACTGTAAAACTGCCCCCTGTTAGACCATCCTTTCTATGTCAAAAGTGCGTCCGAAGCACTCGAGGTTGATGTCCGAAGTTTTGTTGACATGTTCTTATTCCTGTCATTTCTCAAAAAATCTGCCTGATAAAAATATTTCAAGCATTCAACATGTTTTCCTATGGTAAAATCTAGATGTTTAGATTTTTTTTAGATTTTTCAAAGCCACAAATCACCCCAAAACCATGCCCTGAAGATTCTGTTATTTCACCCAAGGAAAGATGGCGATGGCCCTGACGGTAGCAGGACGTACATTTCACCGCGGGGCCGTTTCACCGCTGACAGTGGTGGGACGTTTCACCGCTGGTTCACCGTTGCTCATGGCCTGATATTACACATGCATGTAGGCCTATGCTTATATTGCTGCCATTACCAAGGCCAGTTATTACTGGTTGATTACATTTCCTTAGTTGAGAGTAATAGGCTTTCTGTAATCACTTGATTTCCTTAATTAATGCTCATGGTGTCCCAGTGTCCCCTACTCCTGGTATTTTTATCCAAAGTAATGGTCTGGTGGCAGAATCTTTTCCCTGTTAAAAATTTTGAAGGGTAGGCCTACGCCACTGCTGCACCAGCTAAAAGCTCCACCGGCGAACGTATTTTGTTACTGAGTGTCTCCGCTTGTGTCATACTTGATGCCAGTCAGGTGGTACATATAAATGTAGACTTTTTTATAGTCCATTACACCGACGAAGTCGGTCTCAACAGACTTTACAATTACACCCTTGGCAGGCCTGTTCAAGCATGAAAAGGCTCAACTCCCCGGGGAGTATACAGCCAGGCGGCTGTTTCCAGCGCACATAATGCTAAGTCACTCTACAATCGCCATCACTGCCTATAGCCAAGTAGAACTGAGCAGATCCTCCATAACTCTTTGCTTCACTTCACCCAGGTGTAAATGCCGTGCCATGGGTGGGAGTCGAACCTGCAACGTCTCAGTTGCCAGGCGAACACCTTATGCACTTGGCCACGGCACTTCTAAATTGAGCACCTCATGAGGAAAGTCACTTAGACAGACACCATTGAGCAGTCAAGTCACTTTCATATTACTAGTCATGTTGTGCGTGAAATCAAATTTGTTACAATATCACAGATATATCACTCCTAGCCATAAAGGACTTGCATAACAATAATGTGGACTTTGGTACATTTCGGACTCAAGCCATATTTCAGCTATGTACATTGTGAATATCATGTTTTTTTTATTATTTATTTTTTTAATATAAACAAGTAATTTTATTCGTAAACTAATTTGATATATGTAAAATGTATACCTCATATTTTATTGAGTGTATGAATAAAGATATATATATATATATAAGCGCTAGTGAGCAGTTTACTGGAATTAGCGCTATATAAGCAACTATTATATTTATTATTTATTATTATTTATTTGGTGCAAACATTTTCTATTAAGTTTTTTAGTAATATATAAATCATGTTTGATGGATTTTATTTGAGGCAAGTTAATAGTTTATAGAATGAAAAGGTCAACGCATACAATCCAGAGTGACTGTCTAAAGTCTAAAATTGTGAACTGGAATGGTCTCCTCGCCATAAAGTGTGTTAATCCAAATGCTTTTTTTTTTCAGCTGTAATTTGACACTGTGATTCACTGTCGTAGACGCAGATCAGCGTTCAACTATCCACCAGAGTTCAGGTCAGTTGGAATGTGCATGTTTCTTTGTAATGGTGTGTTTCTAAGTTCAGAATTTTGATTCTTCTGTAGGCCAGTATCATCTTGGAATTTCATTACCCGTCAATGGCAATATTTGTAATATGATAGATATTCATAACTTTTATATATATAATCAATGAGCTGTATTGCTTATAATTTATTTGCCTTGTTCATGTAGGAAAAATTGAATAGTCAAGATGGCTATGAATGAAAGTGTAGTTAATCTAGGGATTCTTGTAGATGGGAATGTTGTTATTTAATTTCTAAAAAAATGGCTTTTCCCCGAATTATCTAAGTTTTAGAAAAAAACTATCATGAATGTGGAAGTATGACTGTGATAATAATTTGTGTTGTCCCAGATACCATAAATTCTTCTGATATTTTCCGATTTTTTTATCAGGTAGACCTACGTTTAGTTAGCTGACTTGACTTGCCAGACTGTTCAAACAAGTGCAGGATAATTCTGGAAACATCCGTTTGAACAGGCAACATTTCTTCTAAAGATTGAATATGGGAAGAGTTGATAGATATGCCATGATTCTTTATTCTGCTCAAAGCAAGTATCGTAACAAGTCTGGTTCTTTCTGTTGCAGATGTCAAGTATAGCCTGAGGAATGGCAGCAGTATACAGCCCGGCGAAATTCCAGACTATAATTTCTGTCTTACGTAATCTCTCTGATTGCTGCTTGATCAACTACTGTGATGAAAGACATATGGAATATACTCTTGAAACTTTTGTCGATGCGTATGGATTTGTCAACCCAAGTGATGATGATGGGGCCTCAAAAGGGCATAAAAGAAACAGGCGACATTGTAAACCTTCTGACAACGGTTCAATCGCACGCATTGATAGACCAAGAACTTTTCCTTGACAACAAAAAGGTTATAACTACGGATAAGGCAAGAAATGCGATTACGGATTGTCATTCTTCATGGGCCCATTAAGGTTCCCGGCGTTTGTACACAGAAGTAAGTATTAAATAGTGTGTGAAACTGGATTATACGTATATACACTGAGCATCATAAAAAATGGAATTTTATCTAAAAGTTTCATTTTGAAACGCAAGGTTTGCACACACCTAAAAGTTGCCATCAGTTATATATTCTAAACAATTTCATATCTCTAAATGTGATACTTTTTTGTGAAATTAAATGGTCGTCGCTACTGTCGTAAATGCAAGTCACAAAATTTCAAGTTCCTATGATCATTAATTTCAGAAACTTCGCTGATCTTCTCCGCAATATCTGGAAAGTTTATCATTTTACCTGGAAGATAGCATGGCAAAAAAATGATTTTTGACCAAACCACAATTACGGATGATCAAATTTTAAAACATAATTTAAGTGTAAATGCTGTCCTGCCACCCACAGTTTTTTTGTGAAATCTTCCAAAAAATGCTTTATTCAGATTTATTTAGAGTATTGATATTTAATGATTGTCTATGTGAATTTTTCTTTCCTGGGTATGCATATAAACCCCATTGTTCTGAAGGTTTGGTTCACTTCAGTTGGTTATTCCTAAATTTAGTTTTTCATTCTAAATCTGCTTTATCCTTTATATATATTTTTAAACCTCTGTAGGACAGCTTTTGGAAGTCCTGTGGCTGTTATGTGATAATTTCATAAGATTAATCCCGTCCAATATGCCACAAAACCAATATTACCGTTGGTGCCTTCTCCATTAAAGTGAAGTCTGTGAACTGAAGTTTCAAACAGAACTCACTAAAATTAACGCTGTGTAGCCAAAATGCATTATTTTTTCCCAAAAGTTACCAATATGAATTTTAAGACTTTATCTAAGGTCTATGCCAAATTTTTATGATTATTGAACAATTAGAACTTTAAATTTTTAATTGTTTAATGATGTTGCGTTTTTTAAAATGATGCTCAGTGAATATATATATATATTTATATCGCAGAAAAATGCTTCTACCAATATCTGGACACCAACGTTGTAACTACCTGTAATTCATTGGTCCTTCTCTATTTCAAGCTACGGAAAAGGTGCACAGGCATATCGAGCGTTGAAGTGGAAGGGTGTGTGGCATGGTGCCAATTTTGCATTGTTACAAAGGTATGTTATCAAAGAAATTGCAGTATTTTTCTCAATGAAGACCTTTGAATGCAGAAATTGCTTTGAAAAATTTGGAAATCTTATGACAGCATTCTGTATCTTTTCTGTACACTTTCCACTACTGTTAATTGAAATGCTGATTCCTTTCGGCTGACAATGTTGTCTCCGAAATACTTTCAGACATGGTTTTTCATAATTTTCATCAATCTGAATGTCAAAGTTTGAGATTATCACCAGAAAAGTATTCAATTTTGTGTCAATCACATCTTACGGAGAATCTATATTAATTTATGCATGCTGAAAACCAGTGCCAGAAGACAGCAGACATGTTTTTCATCTAATATTTCCCTATGTGATGTAAATAAGGGGGGGGGGAGTCCAAACATCAATGGATTTTGCTGAAATTTGAAATGTGTGTGGTATGTTTACTTAGCTAGGAGACCAATTGGTTTTGACAAGCTTTATTCGGAAACAATTCCAAAAAATGAGACAGTGGTGTGTCCCTAGCCCTCTGCACTGTTATAATTTTCAGTCAGTTTTCGAACACAAATTTACCAATGATCAAATTATTTTCCTCGAAAGAAGGATGTGTTTTGGCCGTAATTAAAAAAAAAATTCATTCAGTCCTGGTTTGCATTTCACGATTCTCCCAAGTTTCTGATCATTTCCTAGGAATTTCCTATTTCAGGGATTGTCAGGCACATACCCTACCTTGTTTCCTGAACCGAAAGGACATGGAGTTTTAGATGCAGTTTTTGAAATAACGTTGTCCATTTGAAAATGTATTTTATAAGCACTTGCTATTTAGCGACAACCAAGCTATTAAAATTGTTTCCAGTATTATAGGCCTATAATATTGTGGTCACTGATTTTGTTTTATAATATTCATTGTCTCAAACTGCTTATATTTATTTCAGGCAAACACCAATCCAGATATTCCTCACAACCACCCAATTCAAGTATATCAGGTCTTCAAGCGCATTGGAATAGATCATACCAGATTTGTGGATTAAAGGTTCCCTGAAGTTGATCCACAACAATCCGTATGGCTCCTGACAGTCATTGACTATTTTTCAAGGTTTGTAGTCTATTACCATTCTTTTTGCAGGCTGGGCAATGTAAAGATCTCTTTCCTGCAAGTTTAAGTATTATTTTGGATTTGTTTATATAATGAAATGTTTGTTTATATATCTAACATTGACATTATAGATTAACAATAACATTATGATGTAAGCATTTAAAAGAAGTTACCTGGAAAAATAAGGTATTTCATATTTGGAAGGTGATTTGCTTACTAATGATATTAAGAGAATGTTCTACTCCAAGTTTAATGAATGTGATATACAATGTGCTAGTCAGATTTTAGAGTTGAGAGGTTTAACGATACCTGGCTTTAACAATGATGAACTTTATACCGTTTTTAACTGTCTGTGTACCAACTATTTTGTTTTTATTTTTGTTTGTACACACTTTAAGTTTTTATCTAATCTATTTTATTTGTGTACCTGTGCACCAAATTGTAGTATTTGTGTATGGAATAAATGATTTAATTAATTTTTTTTTTTAGGATGGGATGGCCGATTGGCCGTGGAAGGCATGCGATGCCCCTGGAGAAATTGGCACAGGACGAAATGTTGCCAAAATGTTGATTAGACATTTTCGTTACCTTGGGCGAAGCCCTCAGCAAATCCAAAGTGATAATTGGGCACAGTTCACTGGTGAAGTAATCAGGTATGCCCACATAGAAAGAATTACTTGATTTTAATTGGAGGTGTGTTGTCCAGTGGTGGGCAAGTTTACAAAAAATGTTAACTAAGTTAACAGTTAATAAGTCAATCAAATCATTAGCTTAGTTATAGTTAATAACTTAAATTTGTGGCTAAGTTTACTGAAGTTAAAGTTAAAAGTTTTTTTTTCTCTATTAAAAATATCAGACAAAAAAAAGTCTGTCTGCTTTTCACTATTTAGTTATCTTTTGTCAACTCAAGTCTTTTTCATGTAAAAATTTGTCTTTTTGCACCTTTTTTGACTAAAATTAATGGACTTTACAAACTTTATTATTTGACTTACAATTAACTAAGGGAACTTACTGTTGATGAGAAAAAATATGTTAACTTAGCTAATAGTTACTCAATTTGTTAGCATCTTTATTAATGGATTAACGATTGACAGGTTAATTTTCACCACAGTGTGTACACACATCTCCATTTATGTTGTCGTTGCAGGAGTGGAAATTTTGGTGGGAAATTCTGAAATTACTCTTTGCATGTTTCGAATTATCAGTAGTTCCCGTCATGTGCTTTTTGGAAACATGAATACAGATATTGACATTCATGCAAGCTGAAATATTGCTTTGCCGTCCCCAAAATGTGCACTGGTGCTGCGCCCATTTGACTATACATAATCATCCTAGCATGGATAATTTTGTGTGTATGACCTAATTTATATGAATGATTTAAATTTCTGTTGTGTGTTGGACCAAATATTCTGCATGAATCAAATTGAATTAAGGAAAAAGCTAATATTGCTAGGTAGTAGTACTTTGTTTCATAGTCACTTTCTGTTTTGCAGAACTTCTCGCCAAAGCCTTATAACAAAGGATTTTCGAGACATTATGGTTGATGAAGACATGGATGCAGAACAACTTTCTTTGGCAATGGAGGGTTATTCAGCATTAGACATCACAAATGTGTGTCGGTAAGTATTTGTAATAATTCTTTTTGTGTGACCAATTTCTTTTGCACATAGGAGGAGGGTTTGTCTAGTTGTAGAATGTGTGACTGTCAATTGCTTGGTCCAGGGTTCGAATCCAGCTGTTTTGCGCGTCCCCTGAACCTATGTTGGACTGCCGTTTCAATCTCCATCACCTCCTCCTGTCCTAATTAGCCTATCAAGTGCTTGCCTAAATACAGGATGAAAAGCCCAATCATCCATCCATCATCCCTTGCACTGGGAAATAAAAGGATGAGAAATACATTTTCGAAAAAAGAAGCTAGGAATTGTTTGAAAGTGTCCATTTATAAACTGTACTTCAGAATCATGCCGACCAGGGGACAACAATTCATTTTAGCCATAGTGATTACAACACCTTCAAACTAGACCTGTAAAAGAAAATTTGTGTCTTACTGGTTTACAAATCAATGTTAAAAAGCCCAATATTGAAAAAAAATGTGAAAATTCCACTTGGCACTTATTGACAAAGTAGATATGGTGATCCTTCCGTGCTCTCTCATTTATCTGCTCTATTCAAATTTAATGTTATTTTAAAAATAAGCCTAAAGAGCGTCTGGAACCATCTTTCAAATCTGTTTTCCAAAGTCTCTTATCTCACTGAGTTAATAACCAGGGGCGGACTGGCCCTATGGACCAGAGGGCGATGCCCTGGGGCTCAACAGCTGAGGGGGCCCACCAGCAACATTTAAAAATTATTTAATTATCAAAATGGCATAAAAGATGTCAAAATCGAACTTGTGATAAAACGATAAAGGAATCAGGCCTCATAAAAATATTTTGAATACAAATCAAACCAGAAAACTGTTTTGTATTTTCTTTAAACTCCATCAGAACCAAATTTTTGGAGATCAGGGAAAGTGAAAGTGGTTCCATTTAACCCCTTCAAGCACTTTACTGCATTTAGCTGGTCTTGTGTTGTGGCATAAACTTGGCACAAACTTGTACTCAAATGTGACCATTTTTTGCAATGCAATCGTGTTGGACTTCTTCGTTAACGATTTGAAAACATTAACACATGGATGGGGTGTGTATTCTTTGCAATACAGCCTCATTCGACTTATCTAATCCCGAATTTGAAAGAACCCTACAAAATTGTTTCTGGCTCTTTGAAAAACCAACAGATTTTCTTCAAACCTTCAAGATTGTTTGGTCAATCAGTTACTAACCTGATTCGGAAGGTTACAAAGAATTTATGTAGTAGTTTGAAAGTTCTGTCCCTTTTAAGAGGTGTGCGTTTATTAGTGTGGGCAGTTTAGATATGGTAAGCAGTTACTTAGCACAGCCCTTTAAGCCTGGTCCTTCAATCATGGGCACTCACGAGGGTTGATTGATGAGATGGAACAGAGAGCTCGATAGAATTTCTTGGAAACCTTCTGTATGGAGGGTTTGCTCCTTACAGCCAGTCTCATTTCTGGAATGAATTTCCATGGTCAAAAATCTGACAAAAACAGCAGCAAAACATCACAACAATGTGACAGTAAAAATAAAAAACTGCTAATCTACCTGTGAGTGTGTGTATTTCTGCTGTGTGACCTGTAGATGAGGAGCAACCAGGCCAAACACCAGTTCGCATGTTGTGAGAATAAACTGTAAGATAGACGTTATAGATTTTTTGCCCTAAAATCATGTAGAACTTTTTGGAGATCATGACATCCAATTTATAATTGTTATATCTTTTATTGCAGTGATGCTGCTATGATGCCATTACCAAGGAAGATTGAGGAATTTTCATCCGAAAATATTTAAAATATGAGAATCGACCAAGAGATGCCTGCGACACACCAAGACATGGTGCATGCTGTTGCGAACATCTCGAAGTCTGTCGGCCTTCTTGAGGTAGAAAAGTGGATTGAGTGTTACGGGTCTTCGTAATTTATGATATAGTTAATCATTGAAATGTAATTTTAAATATGAAGGACTCAAGATGGATTTTTGTGATACTGCCGTTTGAATATTGTTGAACGGTTAAACTATTATAAATTGACTGTGCCACAACCCTCGGTAGTGTACATGTAGTGCTAGTCTGATTTTTCCTCTTAATAACTCTCTTGCCAAAGGTGTGTATTTTTATGTGATATTGGAAAAAAACAATCATTTCTTCCCAGATTGCAATGGCTAGGGTACCTTTTATTTTATTTAATGAAGTGTCTCTGAAAGAATCAAATGATATGGGACAAGCTGTTCGGATGACCATCACAGTATTTCACAAAATTTTGCAAACTCACACTATAACCTCCTGAACCTTGAAAAATGTAAAAAAATTTCATTGGTGCAAATTTTTTTTTTACTGTGGCCATTCAAAGTTAAAAGGTTTTCAGCCAACTTTTGTCCGATATGTGAAGTTCTCGGCAGCAAGAAATACCCCAAATTGACGCTTTCATTAGGCCACACATAATTCTTAGCTTCGCGGACCCACCGACACAATAGATTTCCTGCCGATGGAAAAAAAAAATTTTTTTTGGGACATTATGCCTTTTTTTTTGTCCTTGAGAGGATCCGAGAAGCTAAAGGTCAATTATGTGTGGCCTTACTGCGACTTAGACTTGCCTGGCACATACAAAATTGGTTTATTTTATGCCTAATAATGTTCTCAACTTGAAACATTTTTAAAAATTGATTTCAATCCTGGTGTCTGGGGTAAAATTGAAGATTCCCATTTTTTGCCTTATTGTCATTTTCAAAAATCATGCCAAGTTCAAAAGTCAATATTTTCTATGGCGGACTTTAAAAAACTCTATCATTTTCACACACAGCTTGGAATAACAATCGGAAATTTGTTTAATTATTGACATTTCCGTGAGGATTTTGGTATTTTTTAAGATACAACACAAGTAATTACTCTATTTTTCGGAATTTTTCTGATAAATCTGAGATACTATTGACAATATAATTATATTGAGCCAGAACCGTGCAGTTAGTTCTCTCATAGAAGTTTATTTGTCACTATAATAGTATATTAATAATATAGTTCCTTTAGCATGATATGATATATATAGATATATACAATGTATATAGATAGATAGATAGATATGGTAAGTGCAGCCGTCTAAGCCCAGTTCTGGGCACTCACGAGGGTTGATTGATGAGATGGGAGAGAGAGTGGGAGTCCTCAACATGTTACACATTTACCCCATGTGAGGGATCTTTACACATTTACCCCATGTGAGGGATCTTTTACTTGCCCAGCACACTGATACAAGGGGCCGCCAATTTAACGTCTCATCCGAACGACATCCAGCTGGGATTTTGCTCATGAAGGTACACGCATGAATGTTAAAATAAGAGCATTTGACCTAGTTTTGGGGTCATTAAGGTCAAATATCGGTGAATTTAGTTAAATTTCAAGAAAATTCTCCAATTTTCCACACATTCATGAGATATCTTCTAATAGAAATTTACAATTATCAATATATTTTTGCTTGTAAATCATAGCTCAAAAACATGAGTAAAATTTAGTACAAAATTGTGGTTGGCATGGAAACAAAGCATCCATCAAGAATACAAAATGAAAATTTTTTGTTATAGAGAAATCTTGTTGAAAGTATTGATATTTCAGCTTTCTGGCCAAATGTCGTCAGGAATTTCGGCCTCAATGAGATCAGAACTAATTTATTTTCATCAAATTACAACTCTCCTTTGTACAAATTTTAACGCAAGAGCATTTAACCTTATTTTGAAGTCAAATTAGGTCTAGAAAACTCAGAATTTTGTGAATTACTTGCTGCAAAAAAATCTTGTTGAGCAGTATTGATATTTAGGAATTTTAGCCTAATGTCAAACAGACATTCTTCGACAATAACATCAGAATTACCACAAACTCGTCAACTGTCAAGTGTCTGTAGTATGAATATTAAAACAAGAACATTTGACCTTGTTTTTGGTCAAATGAGGTCAGTAAATCTATGCATTTAGTGAAATTTCTCAGAAATTTTGCAATTATTCAGCACTTTAAGGATTTTTTCCAATAGTAATTTACAATTTATCAAGATATTTTTGATTTTGAACTATAGCTCAACAGCATAAGTAAACTTTATCAGGAAATTGTTGTTGCCATGGAAACCCAGCAATGGGCCAGCATCCACGAAGAAGGCAAAATATACATTTTTCGTCGTGGAAAATTTGGCCGAGCAGTTTTGATATTTTGGGCTTTTTACTAGTTTTTAGTCGAATGTCATCAGGATATCCTGCCACAATGATATCCGAATTACTACAAACTCATTTTTTTAATCTTTGCGACATTCTGGTCATTCTTCGGTACACTAGCAATTGTGCAGCATACGAATTACGTACGTAAATTCTACGAACGAAACTCACAAAAAAGAGCCGATCCGTAGTACGTACGTACATTTTAGTACGAATTCATACAAATTTCACACTGGTACTTTTCAGTTACTTTGGCCGTTTTAGTGCAATATGGTTATCACAAATGGTTCAAGTTTAAACCTTGCATTGGCCTATCTAAAAAAAATCAGCAAATAAGTCGAGATAGAGGCCAAAAACCAACTTAACACGTATGAAATCCATAAGAAAATTTACGTATGTTTTACGTGAGTAAATTTTCGTATGTATTTCATACGTGAAAACAACCAATTTACATGCGAAATTCACAAGAAAGAGCTACGTACGTTTTACGTGTGCTGCACAATTGACCATGTAGCAGAAATTTAACTCATTCCCACTATGCACCAGGGGGGCAAAAGGTCAACAACCTCTGTAATAGGGTGGGCTGAAAACAATTTTTTTTTGGAATTTCAATATATGCCAGTGGTATAGAAAGTTGGCTATGGCCAAAAAATGAAAATTGGTGCAAAAAAAATTTTGTGGCATGTGATTGTGCCAGGCCACTGCGGCTTTTATGGAAATGCATATTTTCAGCCATTTACATGCTTTTTTAGACCACATTTTAGCCTGAGTCAGCTTCCTGGGTTTCAGAAGGCTCAATGTGGTACTTAAATCTTCTATGAAGGCCATTTTGGATATGAAGCACCATAAACAGATTGCTTATATTCAAGGTATAGCCATTTCTGGGTAAATTTTGGGAATCAGAATTTGGCTTTTTTTGCTAAAAATTGTCCGAAGAAATTGAAAATGTTGGAATTGACCCAACAAAAAATGATTCAAAGTGTATTTAATTACTCCGAGTCCTCCCCAACGCCTAAAAAATGCTTCCAGTGAAATATCTGCATCAATTTGTGCTTTTAGTTTCCGGTATAGGGGCAATTCCGTAAAGTCAGATTTACAGATTTGACACTTTAGCAGCTTGTGTAGCCCTACCATTATACCTCAGTTATTTCATTGTTAAATGGGGATGAGGCCAGGTATTAGGGGTATCAGACAAGCCATCAACCAAAGCTCCCAAGTGCAATAGGAGCTGAGCTACAAGGCGAAATGTCATAATGTCGGACGTAATCTCCGACATGATTGGCAGCAGGGCCACTGGCCTAGATTCCAATTCGATGCCCAATTCAACTGCAATTTCGTCCGTCTGCAGCCTCGCTCGCTTGCCTGCTTGTACAGCAGACTGTCGACAGTCAGAGATATCTAATGAATGTGTGGAAAATCGCAGAATTTTCTTGAAATTTTACTAAATTCAGAGATATTTGACCCCAAAACTAGGTCAAATGCTCTTTATTTTAACATTCATGCTAAACAAAATTAAAAGCTACTATTATAGTGAGAAACAAAACTTCTATGAGAGAATTAACTGCAGGGTGCAGGCACAATATATATTGTCAATATTATCTCAGAATTATCAGAAAAAAATACGAAAAATAGGATAATTACTCCTGCTGTATATAAAAAGATACCAATTTCCCCACGGAAATCTCAATAATTCACCAAATTTCAGATGTTTTCCCAAGCTGTGAGTAAAAAATCGAGTCTTTAAGTCCACTATAGAAAATATTGACTTTTGAACTTGGTATGATTTTTGAAAATGACAAAAAAGGCAAAAATCGGTCATTTTCAATTTTACCCCAAATGCCAGAATTTAGATTAAATCAATTTTTTTAAATATTTGTATATTGAGAACATTATTAGGCATAATATCAAATTAATTTTTTATGTGCAAGGCAAGTCTAAGTCACGGTACTGAAAGCGTCATTTTGGGGTATTTCTTGCTGCCGAGAACTTCAAATATCAGCCAAATATTGGCACCAAAGATATTTTTGAAATTTTTCAAGGTTTAGGACGTTAATGTGCGACTCTGCAATATTTAGTGAAAATCTGTGGTGGTCTTGCGAACAGGACATGCCTGGTATTCTCAGCAGGGGGGGATCCAGAAAATTCCGGTGGGGGGGTCTATCGCGCTATCGCGTTGCGGAACGCATAGCTCGCGACATAAAGCGACTGCGCGCTGATAAAATTAACATGTAAAATATATAAAATTTGGTCTGGTGGGGGGGGGATGCATCCCCCCCCCCCTGCGTCCGTCCCTGATTCTCAGAGACACTTCATTTAAAAATATGTATTTAGATTATTTCTTGTCCAGTATCAAAAGCTTTCCATGTGTGTAAATTAAATTCCTTAGCACCAGATATGATTGCTTGACATCAAATGTTTAGTTAAGAGATAGTTAGACTCGGCTATAGGCCTACATACATAGTAATTTACATAATAAATACCAGTGACATAAGATTATTCATTTTATGCATTTTGCCATTGTGAAAATATTTCTATTTAGGTCTATTCATGTCAGTTAATGCTTAGTTCGTTATGTTTTTGTTTGTATACTATGTAATAGTATGTACTATAATTGGTGAAATACTACATGATGCTGTTGGCAATTGTTATTTCATATATGGTGATTCAAATGTCTTGTGAGCTTCCATGATATAAAGAAATTCAATAAAGACTTGAATTTAAATATTCAGAATTATTTATGATATAAGTCACTTGCTTAACAGTTAATGCACTTTTGAGCTTTTTGAGCTACACTGCCATTTCGTTAAATGCTGCTGTATTAAAGGCAGTTTCACATATTTCATTGAAATTTTTTGGCGTCAGTTTTTTTTTTCGGGGGGAATCACTATTTTTTAATGGTGAAAAATGCTATTGTTAGCTTAAAATGTGAAAAAAAAACCTTTTAAAAAAAGGCAGAGGGATGAATTTTAATGGTAGAAATGCTAATCAGGTGTCAAATGAAAGCAGAGAAGCAGTGCTGCAAGATGGCGGAGACGTTTCTTTTTAAAATTTTTGATTTTAATGCCTGTTCCATGGGGTTTTAGTTGAAACTGAGCCATTATTGGCATTTTTAATAGTCAAACATAAAGTGCGCATGCAAAAATGAAAAAAAGCGCCTCCAGTATCACATAGTGCTACTTCTCTGCTTTCATTTGACACCTTATTTGCATTTATACTGTTAAAATGTATCCCTCAGCCTCTGTTTTTGTGTTTTTATTAGATTTTAAGCTAAAAATAGCATTTTTTCTATTAAAAGATACAGTGACCCCCCCCCCTAAATTTTTCTTAGACCACTGACGCGAAAAAATTGGGAGTAAAACTGCACAAAGTCCTTTAATTGAGCCTCATGTGAGGGCATTTCAGTGCTGTCCAAAAAAGGCGGAAAAGTGCATTAACCAACCAGAGCAGCTCATATAGCTTTACCAAAAATGAAAAGGCCTGTGTATATTTCTTAATACAAATGAAAATCACTGCTCAATTATTCTATAAGTGCAATAAAGCACAGTGCAGTAGTGCCAAACGTTAAAACGCCGAAGTTTTTACACCATAACACTTTCAACCTGCAGTGCTTGCAATCCAGCAAAAATGAAATTCACATGCTTTTAAATATTCAGCATTTTTTTAATGATATGTAAGTCACTTGCTTACCAGTTCATAAATTTTAACCAAAAACGTAAAGGCCTGTGTATGTCTTTTAATACAAATGTAAGTGAAAACTTTATTTAAGGAGCAGTTTTACAGGAAACTAAGAATTCATGCGATTAACAGCTTCTGTTCGAAATCTACTTTTGTGAAGGTTCCATTTGTATGTCATCGGTCAATTTTCCATGAACCAAATTTGCAGTCATGCCATCTATTGTTGCAGCTCTGAAAAGATACAAATAGAAATAATGTGATATAAATCCAAGCACATTAAATTCAACTAACAACAATACAATGTAATGACAATGACACTCAATGCTCCGCAGAAGGATGGATGGATGTTTAAGGCTTTACGTCCTGTATTTATGCACTTGGTAGGCTGATTAGGACAGGAGGAGGACACGGCAATGAGGCGAAGAATGATTGAAACAGCCATCCAACATGGGCCCAGGTGACCCGGCAAGAGCTGGATTCGAACCCTGGACCCAGCGATTGGCAGTCCTGCACGCTACCACTAGACCAACCCTCCCCCCTCTCCGCAGAGGGAACATTTTAGACAATTATGGGGTAGATGCAAAAGAAACACAATTTGAAAACCTCTAATTTTCAGTTAAAAAAGGGAAACTATTTAGGTCAACAAATGTTTTTTGAGATAAATTAGGCAGGCCTGGCAACTTAAAAATAAACTTTGACGGACAGTATATCAATTAATCAAAATGGCTGGTATTAACTATACTTAGACAACAATTTAATTTGAAGAAAACGACAAAAAATACCATTTGATAATTACAAGGACCAGAACATCACTCCTCGGGCTGCGATGACAACGCATTGGCTACTTTTCAGGATTGAACTCCTTTTATTTTCCCAAACATGGTGGGCTGAAGTCTGTCCTGGAGCCAATTTCCCAAATGAGACATTTTTGTCGTTCTTTTTGCTCCCAACTTCTGTATTTTCACAATTTATCCAGCCAGTACCTGAAAAAGAGTGTAGGAAAACAATTTTACAATTTTTAAAGCTGAAGGCAATGACTTTCAAACAGAATAACTGTCATTACTCATTTGCTTAATTATGGTAACAAACTTGTGGGTCACGGGTCGTCTTTACAAAAACCCTTCATAAGTTTCAAAGTCTTGTGATGGTCCTGGAAAGAAATCATATTGCCTGCTGTCTATTTTTAAATATTGATAATTAAATAAGTTGTTGACCCCTGCAAACACTTAATTTCTGTGAAGCATACACTACAGCTATTATGGCTACAGTATTTGGAAAATTTCATCAATTAAGTGTATGCAAGCACAGTTTCATTAGGTCTTTGCAGGTAGACAAGCAAGTCTTGCTGATAAACTTACCGTAAATTTGAAGAATGGCGAAAGTGCAAAATAGTCCACATTTTCCAGGTCACTGAAAAGAAGAAACACACGAGTTAACAATCATTTTGAGTATTATAAGTGACTTGTGACAAACTTTTTTATATGATTTTTAACATATCAGTACCCTATATAGCTACAGGTGGAAACAAACTTTTTTAGGCCTATTTTCCATGAGCTGAACAAACTTTTTTTTTCACAGAAGGTCGATAGCTCCCCCCCCCCTAAAGACATCTTCATTCATAAGATTCTGTAAGGAATACTTGTGCAGGAAGTTTTGTGTAAAATTTGCGATACATTACACATTTTTGTAGCTGCGTTTTTGGAAATTACATTAATTTGGGAGTCAGAACTCTGACCCCAAAAACCTCCCGACTCCACAACTCCAACGTATAGCTAGTGTTAGATTTGTCACTCCAGGGTCTGACAGCAGTGGCGTATATATGGGGGGGGGGCTTTGGACCATTGCCCCCTCAGGCCCAAATTAACATGGAAGAGATAGGAAATGCCCCCCTCCCCTGACGGCATTTCTAGATACGCCCCTGTCTGACAGCTGGATTTTCGCCATATGATCGACGCACTTTAAAACGATGTTACGGGATTTATTTCATTTAAATCTACTGTTATTGCTGTTTTGCACCATATTCCATCTGTCTTAGTGCCAAGTTTAAAATCTGTAACTTTAAAATTAACATCCCATTGAAGGCTGCATGACTTCGACGCCATGGAAATGCAGCATGGATAAGTCACAGAGCAGGGCCACAGCCTGGGAATCCTAGCAGGGGGGGGGGGGGCAGAGTCTGATCCAGAGGCATGCGCAACTCAAAAAACTGCAGAAATTTGAAATTCTTGTTTGTTAAAAAAAATTTCTGCCAAATTACAGGGGTACAGCTGCCCCCTTACCCCAATGCAGGCTACGGCCCTGCAGAGGCTCCAAGCACTGGCTGCATGGGTTGACGTACTATATATATTCACTATTCAGTTAAATAAATTGTCTTTTCACTCACTTTTCACTCACCTACAACAGCTGTCATGACAGTTGTTCTCTGCTGATAGCTGTTCTGGTGCTGCTCTACAATATACGTGGAGCGCCCTCTTGTGCTGTAGGTGAGATGGCAGTCAAGGACAACCAAGAGTTCAGATGAAATAGTGTCCAAATAGGTCCTAACCTCGAGGCACTATTTTGACACTATTTGATGTAGAAGAGATGGATGTCAAATAAAGTACGACAAAGTTTCTAACATAGCACAGTAGAACTTATGGAAAAGGTCAGTAGAAAATGTGGCTTGGTTGCTTTTTTTGGATATTTCGTGAGGGATATTGGCAAAGCATGTTGAGGGGAGTAGATATTATGACAAATACCTATTTTAATGTCTGGCATGCAAAAAGCAGCCCGATTAGCAAATCGGGCAAGTAGAACTATCGGCTGTAACAGTATCTGCCAAATACATGGCTTATCCGCTTGCCCATACCATTCCCAGTGCACCATGGGATTGGCAAAATGTGACATTAATTGTTTCGTTTGTTAACCCTTTCCATTAATTCACTATTTGCAGCCAGATGTATAATCCCTGTAATATTTACATGAAATCTTAAGTTGATTTTTAAAATGCTGTTAAATTGTGATGTCATGTTAGGGCTAAGCATCAGAGCTGACACCCCTATTCCCAGCATTGCTTTATAAACACACAGATATAAGCTGTGTTATAATTTTTTATACTTCTTCAGATTTCCCAGTTTCTTGCCAACGAGGATACACCTTTACAGTGCATCATACTCTAAAAATAATGTTGAAACAAAAATTGTGTTTTGAATCGCGTATGCGAGTGCAGCAGGCTCAAATAATTATATGTAACATGCTGTAAATCATTAATAAAGGGGCATACTATTGATTGTTATAAATAAATTAAGGCGGAAGAGAAGCAGTTTGCTCAGAAAATTTATTAAATCGAACAGAAAAATGTGTTTGATCTGCTGCGAATATAAAATAGGTGCAAAATAAAAAGTTATCACTGACAACAGTGAGAGCTCAGAGAAACTACACAAAAAATATAACAACTGGCATCAGGCCTACCAAAGACATGTTGTCACCTGTGTTTCCAGTGCACATTCCTCTGTTCTTATGATGGAAAGTATGACGTTGCTGCCAATCGATTTTCAAATCCATAGAAGTTTTGATCCATCATTGCAATAAAAAATCATGGATATCAGAATGAAAAGATGCACTGGAAAACATGCTTCAGCTATATTTAGACAAATCAAAGGTGTTGTTAATTCCATCATGTTTCATGCTCATTCCTCCGATGCCAATTTGCCATTAGAGATGGAAAGTACATTAATGGCCATATTCAGGTAATCCTGCTAATTGGCTAAAAGGTCTTTGATTAAAACTCACTCATAGTGGTGAATCAGTCAACTGCATAAACCTCGTGATCTGGCTCAGAGGGGAAACTCTATGACTCAGACTCTTTGATTTTTTGCTCACAAAATAACAAAATAAAAATAAATTTCAAACAACCACAAGAGTAAAGGGACCCCTCGATGGCAAAAACATTGCCGCTGCTGAGGGGCCCCATTGTTTAGAAAGTAATATTATCAAGGCCAGGGGGGTTCGAACTTACGCTGATAGAGCATGCAGGTCCGGAGTGTAACCACTAAAGGTTGAGCACTTTTATTTAACTTAATTGGGTATAGCTGATTCAATCCACTGACTGGCATTAACTCAGACCCACAGCCTCAATTGCAATGAGTGACCTGATCGGGTTTTGAACCTACATCCTCAAGATTGCAATGCAATTGAGGTCACCTGTTAACCATTATGCCATGAACCCAATGAAGCAACACTTGTGCGCCAGTGGCATAAATAATATCATGAAATCAAATTCATAATTCGCACAATATGATAAAAATACATGGTGTTTTGGGTTTAAAATCTGCAATCATCCTATTTGCTTCACCAACATTTACAATATCATCATTGACAGGCCTGATCAAGCTTGAATCATTGGGGAGCTTACACCGGTGTAGAAAAGAGCGGGCACAGTGAGATGGCAGGCACAGTGAGACAAAGCCGGTAGCATCTGACTGGTACTGGTTACAGATCAACCCTCTCATTTGTATGATGCAAAAAGGAAGTAAGTGAAAGACTGTTCTATATCCTGAATGCTTACACAGTATATTGAAAGTGGAATTCCAATATTTTGGTTTTTAGACATCACAGAATACACTAGAAACATCTGAATGTGATGCACAGCTCATAATTACTATTAAAAACAAAATGCCTGCCATAAACTACTGATTATAATGAGCCATATACAAAGGGAAGCATCAGAGAAGAATTTTGAATAGCATGTAACAGGTGCAGCAGGTTAAATAAGTTGTGCATGTGTCCTGTGCGACGGATTTTCTAAACATGCTCAAAAAGGACCGAAAAGTCACCTAGCCAGGTGATTATAAGAGTATATAGCAGTTTTTGTAGCAACAATTGATAGAACAATTCAGCAGGTCTAGAGGATCTGCAGTTATGATAGCAGATGCCCTGTCTCTCTGTGTCTTGCCTGCTGTCTCACTGTGGCCCATCCATGGGTCACTGTGGCCCACCCATGGGTCACTGTGGCCCACTCCCCGGGCACAGTGAGACACTTGACGAGCATGGATGTAATTCAAAGATTCTCCGAACCTGTAAAAGGTAGGAACCTGATACTACTGGACAATATACCCAACCTCATTATCTATAATGTGGGCCTGAACTCAATCTTTACTGCCAACATTTCGGAACACTCAAAAATAAAAAAGTGTCTCACTGTGCCCCGCTCTCCCCTACAGAATATGCCACACGCCCCTTAGTCGTTCTGCAATTTCCATAACTGCTAATTTCCTAACTGCCAGGTAACACTTGCACCTGGGTGAACTGAAGTAATGGTTTAAGGAGGATGTGCTTGTTTCCTCTATGCCTTTACTGTAGTTCGCACTCTGCTTTAACCAGATTACAAGAGGCTGCCTTGATTTCTACATCTTCTAGCTGATACCATTTCAGGCAAGCCCCATGCGGCCTTTCAAAATATGATTAGCGTTAACTGATGGCTTCTAACCCTTGTAGGAGTGTCAAGGTTGAGAGCAACTGATCACAGGGTTGGTTTGAACTCACTAACTACATGTTGGCTTTAATTGGGAATGTCGTCATTGAAAATTTTCTTGAAAGGTATATGAATGGTTATTTGACATGGTATGGCAATCATCAATATTGATCAGTCATTCTGATGAGCCTTGGCTCAGTCAAACAAGAAAATTAAAAATCGTGGTCAAAAGAAAACTGTTGGGAGAAACAAACTGTGCCATGCCATCAGGACTGAGAATGCAAAAATTCTAGAATGTGATTGAAAGTAAGCAGCCCATTTGGTCATTCGAAACAGCTGTGAGCAACTGAATAAAGTAAAGAAAAAGAGGAATTATCACTTTATCTATGCAACTTTAGATCTGTGATTCTATGACAAAACCAAGAAACACACTGCATAAGGCTACAGAGAAAACTGGCTCACTATCAGCAAGAGGGGTGTCATGAAACTTTCGCACCAGGCTACAGATAATAGGATTATATAAGACCACATCACACATAATTTCTTCCTTTTTCATATGATAAAAACAGATCACTTCATGTCTGAAAACATAAAGGTCTCACTTCCTTTTATCCAAATTTCTCTTTTGATCAAGGCGTGAACAAAGTTTTGTCGCTATACCTTTCATGTAAATATACTAACCACCTACAAGGGAAAATGGGAAATGCCTGCATGGTTAGTGTCCTTACTGTACTCTTATACAAGAGACAACTAAAGTTCAGTTAAGTCATATGTGACTTTTTTGGGGTCGACACATGTCACAATTGAATAAAAACGGCATTGAAAATACAAAAGGTGTGGATTACTATCCTTCCAGAAAGTATGTAGGATGTCTTGTTTTTTGTAATATGGGAGAATGACACCATATGGCAGTTCCCATATGTTAGCAAAGGAAGCCATGCAAATATGGCGTTCTGTTCAGCCAATGATGGCCACTACTCAGTTGGTATCACACTCTTGAAGACAGCGAAAAGTACATGCACACCCGTCATATCTTCTATATTTCACAGCTGTCTTAAATGTTTCACCTTACCAGATGATTTTCCGTTTAATTCTAAATGTTTGTCATCAACTACTAATCTCGGCAGCCTGTCAAGTCTCAAGTAAGTGTGATTTAAAACCAGAAGCAACCATATAGGTCCATGCATTGCACAGTGCGTTCAGTGTTCTATTGTCATTAAGAGGCCACATCACACTAAATATACTACTAGAGTCAGGTGAAGGTAAAAGGCAGTCACATAATGCAAGTCGGTCTGGCAACAGGTAGTCTTATTTTGGGTAAGCCTTATAAGGCCTTTCAAAGGGCCTGGAATTAATTGATAATCCTCAAAGGCTCAGTAGAGAGCAAAGGTTGAGAGTGAAAGAACGCAGGTTTTGGTTACATACCCCAAATACATGTTACTGCTACCGTTAATTGGAAATGTCGTCCTTGGGAATTTCCTGGAAAAGTAACTGACATATGAGCAGCAGGAATTCCGAATGCGGAAATTAAGCATCAATTTGATGTTATGTTAGACCTACTTTCATGTATGCTGCATGTATCATGTAGCAGACTACTTCTTCTTTATTTTTCTCTCTCCTCCTCTCCTTCTTATACTGCATTTCTCATCTGTACTCATGTTACTACACTCTTGATCAAAATGCTGGAATAATTAGGATTTTTAAGGTGTCAGAACTTCAAAGTTCTAAAATTGGTGATTGAATGTGAGGAATTGCAAATATCTTTTCCTCAGATATTAGATTTATGTATAAATGATATTATAAACCATTTTTAGTTGCTTAGAATTATTTGAAATTTTTTTTTGGGTGACCCGGAAAAAGTGATCATTTTTAGTGAAAAATCATCAAAAACTGCATCATAGTTCAACAACATAGACACAAAATTTGAATGTCTGCAAAAAATGCCAACTTATTCTTGATGTTTACAACCAAAAAACATCACAATATCATGTTGAATTCCACATGCTTTGACCTCCCCCGTCACTTGACTTGACATGGATTCCGTCAACTTGTTTTTTGCTTCCTTTTGAGCGATATAGCCATTCTTCAGTGAAAGTCACTTGCAAAAGGTCCAGATCAGTTGGCTGTACCTCCATATTATATGCAATATGGTCCTAGCTGTGGATTTAGTGTTATTTAGGTTCAAATCTGGTGAAATTGCCAATAACGGCAAATTTTCAATTTTCTCAATTTTCCAAGTTTTGAAGGATTTGTGGTGCCCTACAAGCTTGAGTATTACGATAAAATGAATAATATGTTTCAACTGGAGTGTTCTCTACACTAAGGTACCGTTTCCTCTTCCAACAAACTGAGATAGGAGACAGCCTGGTCGTTTCCATTCTGCACAACCGGACACCAATTTCCGTCATAATAGATGACACCCCAAACAGGCACTGAATTGCACCCTGAGCCCTTTTGGCTAATAAGGCAGTATTCAGACAGTATCTGGCCACCCTCCCATCACAAAAAAATCTCTCCATCACCGCTGTGAAACATGTAGCAGGATATATTGACTAAGATGGAATTTACTTGAAAAATTCTTAAAATATTCCGGCATTTTTGTCAGGAGTGTACGTTTTTCAGAAGGGGAAATTGGTACGTCAGTGTAGAGAACACTCCAGTTGAAACATTTTATTCATTTGTGACAATGCTTAATGCTTGTAGGACACTGCAAGTCCTTCAAAACCTTGAAAATTGAGAATTTGCCGTTATTGGCATTTACACCAGATTTGAACCTAAATAACACTATAGGCACATCTTGGACCATAATGCATATAATATGGAGGTACAGCCAACTGATCAGGACCTCGTGCAAGTGACTTTCACTGAAGAATGGCTATATCGCTTAAAAAGAAGCAAAAAACAAGTTGATGGAATCCATGTCAAGTCAAGTGACGGGGGAGGTCAATGCATGTGGAATTCAACATGATATTGTGATGTTTCTTGGTTGTACACATCAAGAATAAGTTGGCATTTTTTGCAGACATTCAAATTTTGTGTCTATGTTGTTGAAATATGATGCAATTTTTGATGATTTTTCACTAAAAATGATCACTTTTCAGTGGCGTAACTGGGGGGTCTCAAATGGGGGGGCACCTGGGGGGGCACGCGATTCTCTGGGGGGGCACCCGCTATACTAATTGTATATTTTAGCCAGAGTTGGAAAGTTCATATGGGGGGGCACCTGGGGGGGCACAGGTCCAATATGGGGGGGCCTGTGCCCCCTCGTGCCCCCCCATAGGGACGCCACTGTCACTTTTACCGGGTCACCCAAATAAAATTTTCAACTTATTCTAAGCCACAAAAAATGGTTTATAATATCTTTTATAATTATTCCAGCATTTTGATCAAGAGTGTATCTTCATTGACAAGAAGAAGCTTTATGCATTTTCATTCAATCATGACATCATAGCGTGAAAAGTCTATCAAGGATACAAACCTAGCAGGCATCTGCCCTTTTCCCAAGTAGGTGGTAAGTATATTTATATAAAAGGTATATGCAGAATACTTTGTTCAAAGGTTCATCAAAAAAGGAATTTGGGCACAAAGAAACTGATTCTTTTCTGATGTTTTCATAAAGCCAAATAATTAAATGTAGGCTCATGTGTCCTTATATTTATGGGCTTACACTCTAATTATCTGTAGCCTGGTGACTCAGTTTCATGACAGCCCTATCTTTTTGATGTCTTAATCAATACCTTTTTGTAATTTTTAAGTATTTTTTATTCAATCGTGATAAATCTCTCATAACATCTGAACATTGCTTGAACTTGCTTAACGGTACATCAAGGACATAAACCCAGCAGGCATCTGCCATTTTCCCATGTAGATCTTAAGTATATTTATATAAAAGGTATAAGCACATGACTTTTTTAAGACTTAGTGTTCATCAAAAGAGGAATTTGGGCACAAAGAAACTGATTACTTGATGTTTTCAGACACATGGTGCTGTGTTTTCATTTAGCTAAGAAGATGAAATGAAGGCTCATGTGTCCTTATATATACTCTACTTATTTGTAACTTGGTGACACAGTTTCATGACATCCTGTCTTCATCATAGTATTTACTAGTATAAACATATAAAGTCTATTTTCTTGGTATAGTCAGAAAATCACAGAGTTGCCTTTGGACATGTGAAGTGATAATTCCCCTTTTCCTTCATTGTATCCAGTAGTTTATATTGAATGACCAAATGGACCGTGCATATTCAATCACATTTTGAACTTTTTTCCTACTGAGTACTGATGGTGTATGACATGCAAAGTATGTGCCAATCAGAGTCTGACTGTGGTGTTGTATTTATCTGTACTTCGTCTCTCACGTGTGAGTGTTGAAGACCTTGCCCTGCAGGAATTTTGACTCAACTTGATGTCGGGGGAAGTGAGCTGACATCCCAGGCGTCATTCTGACGCCAGATTCCCACTGTTTACTTCAGATGTCAATTACATAAGAGTATTCCAAGGGTGAAGAACCTAACATTATGAATGGTTTTCATCAGCTGTAATTTCTGCAGCTCTAAAGTCTCAAGCGTATGTGGTATAAAACGTTCAAGGTGTGCTATTCCTAGGGCCAGCTTTGATACAGGGATTGATGTTTGGAGATTTACACATGGTATTTTTGAATTCTGAAGGCTCGTTAACACAGCGATGAGGTGAAAGATCATTAAAGCTATTGTCCAATATTATGTCTCTGGTGACCTTTTCACAGTTGGAATTGAGTCAGCATCATAAAATTGGATGTCTAGACTACCTACTGACCCAACCCCCTTTCACAAAAATGTAAGGCTATTCTAACATCCTCGAATAAATCTATACATCATTAAACATTCTAGACTCATGAATTGTTTATCCAGAAGGACTATGAAATATGAATCATCATAAGAGTACATACTATAACGGGTCAGTGTAAAATGCGGACCATGCGGGCCATGCGGACCATGCGGACCACCAATTAAACAAACAGAGACTGTAGGTTTATGGGGTTAAACAAGCAGAGCAGTCTTTGGGAAGCTACTCTTAATTGCTAATACAACACCATGCGGACCAAATGCAGACCAGAATGCGGACCAGGATGCAGACCAGATTTTAAACTATTTTATGTTATTATTTCATTAATAAAATAGCAAATATGAAGTGGGTATGAACCAGATGTTTATTGCAGCACACGGCCGTGTCTATGCATCTATTAGGTTCATTGTTGTAGGCCTACTTTTTTAAAGAATTTATTTGGTGGCCCATTAG
This sequence comes from Platynereis dumerilii, assembly GCA_026936325.1. Classification (NCBI taxonomy): domain Eukaryota; kingdom Metazoa; phylum Annelida; class Polychaeta; order Phyllodocida; family Nereididae; genus Platynereis; species Platynereis dumerilii. Next base: position 30,538 of record JAPTHN010000211.1, read on the forward strand.
GACATTGTAATAAAATCGAAGTCTTTAATCATTTTCTTCTATAGGCCATATATTAGGTCATTCATGGTAACAACATTTATATAAATAATATCATAAATTTATATATTAAAAAGGCCATGTATTGTAAGTGCATGCTGTAATCTAGAATGTCATCCAATTGAGGACGTTTCTATCAATTGCATTTAAGCCATCATCAATGATTCCCACTCTCTGTAATCCACTGATTACAAGGCCCTATAGCTGCCACACAATTATAAATTGACAGATTCAAATTTAATTGCACTTTAATAAATGCAGTGTTTTCAGTGGCTGTTTGCAGGTTTGAAAAAATGACAGGTAGCATTAATTACCAATCAAGTATTTTACTTAAAAAGGTCATTCTATAAATTGTCTCTGGCATATGCACATGTATGTTTACAACAGCATTTGGATTTACCAAAAACTTAGGATTATTATCCTTCTGAGCTGTTGAAGAGAGCAGACGTGTCTTGAGGAGCTCTGAGCAAAATCAACTGAAATAAGAAGTTCTATGGATTCTTACCTGCAGATTTCTGTGAATATCCGTTGGCAGTAACCATGGTATAATCAAGGAAAAACCTGAGGTCGTGAGATAAAATATTTTGGCAGAAATTTTGCCTTTTTCATTAAAAAATCACTTGTGTATTGGGGATTTTCCCCTGTCATGGCCGATTGCACATAACAACATCCTGGCCCATACAGCAAATAGCAACTGTTATAAGCAATACCTGCAACTGAAAGTGTCAAATTCACTTGTGGACAGCAGCAACGAATTATAGAGAGGAAGAAACAATAATTGTGGTCATTTCTAAATCTTGGTGAGTACACAAAACTTGTTTTAATTTTAGAAAAATCACCCTCGTTTGCAAAAAAAAAAAAAAAACCTAATTAACCTGCTTCATAATCTTTTTTTCTGTGTGGTTTGTCTTGATATCAGTGTTGATATTTTTCATAGTGATGGAAGTCAAACTAAGTTATGAGGTAGAACGCAGGTGTACAATTATAATAGATGTTGACAGAGATGACAGAGTAGAAGTTGGTGAGATCTTTGAAGAGCTATCTAATAGGGCATTTATTGTGCATACCAAATGCATGCAGCAAGTAACAAGGACTCGTTTTAACTGGTCTGTAACTTCAGAGGAAAAAGCCCTAGAAATTATCAAAGAATTGAATGCCTATCCCATGTGGGTAGGATCAAATTTATGCAAGGTGCGTTATGCTCGCAAAATGACGACAATGATATTATATGATACCCCCTTTGAAATGCCTGATGGTGTCATTGAGGATCTTATGAGACAGTACGGGGAGGTATTTTCTTTGAAAAGAACCACACACCGAGACATGCCCAGCATCTTTGATGGTAGAATTATAGTAACCTTTCAGGAGATAGTACGACCTCTGCCAGAGACTATAGTGCTGGGGGATGCAGCAAAAATCCTAGTTAGGGCTCCAGGAGAAAAAGTTCGCAAGTTAAGGTGTAATAAATGTGATGCAGACACACATCTTGCAAGAGACTGCCAGGTTGTAACTAAATGTTACGAATGTAATGAAGAGGGTCACCGTAGAGTCAACTGCCCACTGTTGATACAACAGGCTAAGAATGCTGGTATCATGGGTTTTCCACCTCTTAACAAAGAGGTTGTAAATGAACAAGGTACTGTTTATGATAACGGAGAAGTGATTGAACCCACTGGTAGTAACATTGTCCTGGAATTTCAACCTTTACAAGCGCCTTTATCACCTATCCCAAAAACACCTCAAAAAGCTTATGAGAAGGATGCATCACATCCAACTCCTGGTAAACCCCCAAGTAAGCCCCCAAGCTATGCTGGGGTAACGGAGGGTAGGGAAAAAACTGCCAATTTGGAAAACGAGCATGTATCCCTAAGGCCTCAAACTCCAAAAAGCAAAGACACCATTGAAGAGTTGGAATTGTTTATAAATCAGGCCGGTAGTAGATTGCCCACGACATCCACCCCATCAGATGATCCCAAAAATGGGAGAACCTGGGAAGAGAGGGATTCAAAGGAATCCCCACCAAGAAAAAATAGGGTAACAATGACCAAATTTGTAAGGCCTGAAGACCCTGACTTGAAGACTAAGCTACAGAATTCGCCTAGTAAAGATAGGAAGGGCAGGACCGATAGTAGGAATAGGGATAAAAAAAAGTCTTCCAGAATGGAGAGCGAATCACCCTAAAAATGGAAACGAGCCTGCCATACCAGATAGAGCTGGGTATGTCAATGCGCAAGACACTTGTTCTTCTTAGGTGCACTTTGTCTTGGTTTGTCCGCGGACATGAAGCAATGGAAGTATAGATAAATGTTTATTATATAATATACAGGGATGCCTGGACCATTTGTCGTCCATCGCTGATGCAAAAAATGCATTTATTTATTTAATTATTCATTTATTTTTCCTTCCTTTAATAATCCCATTGTGTCAAGAATGATTAATTACAATATGCAAACTTGTACTTTATATATATACCTAACAAATTATGTCTTTCCTTTGTTTCATGTGTTTGGCGAACATCTGAGGTATGATGCATATGTAAGTCATCTGAGGCTGAAACCTGATGGCAAGGTAAATGTATACACATCATTCGTGGCAGAAACCAAATGAATTGTGTTGCATAATGTCATCCGTGGCTGAAACCAGATGACAGGGTTGAGATGAGTCACTCGTGGCAGAAACCAAGTGGCGGAATTCTCCTCCTAAAAGAGAACCTCCTGTGGCCCTACTTCTAGAGGACGAGACGATGGCACAGATGGATGCAGGGAAGAATGGTAAGAGATGACTAAGATAATATCTCTAAATTGCAGGGGTGGGATAAATAGAAAGGGTAAATTGGATAAATTACTATACTACATAGGGAAATTAAAATGGGACTTCGCATTCCTTCAGGAAACATCATGTATATCTGAGAGTACAAGAAAAAAGATTGAAAGTACACTCAGTTGTAAAATATACCAATATAGCAAAACTGAAAAAAAAGCAGGCGTTGGCACAGCAACCTTGATCAGAAATAGTATGCTGTTCACAGTCAATGAATGCGAATTCATTAATAAGGATAGGACCATAAAAATAAACATAACAATAGATAATAGACAATACAGCCTTGTAAATACATATATCCATCCCAGTGATAAATCAAAGCAGAATGTAGATTTTGATTTCTTGTCAGAATCAATCAAGGATCAAAACTGCACCTATATAATAGGAGGGGACTTTAATACGGTAACAAATAGTTGGGAACGTACATCAAATGCTCAAAGTAAGCAAAAAGACATTAATTTGGTTAATTTCATAAAAGGCAGTAACTTACATGATCTAACAAACATTTTCAATCACAAAAGACCAACTTACATAGGTCAAAACAACTGTGCACTTCTTGACAGATTCCTTGCATCGGACTGTGCCATCGTCAAGTCATACAATTCACAGTTATGTCCTTTCAGCGATCACTGCTTGGTTGAAATAGATTTATTTCAGACAACATCTGAGAGCAAAAAGAAGATACGCAGAACTCATTGGAAACTAAACACAAGTATTTTAGACAAAGAAGATACCATAACTAAAATAAAGCATTTCTGGGAAGAATGGCGCCTATATAAATGCAATTTTGTTGATAGCGGGGATTGGTGGGACAAAGGGAAAGGTAGGCTAAAAAGTCTACTAATTGAAATAAGCAAGAAGGAAGCCGACTTACGAAAAGACAAAAAGACAAAAATAAATACCGACTTAGAAATACAACTAAGTATGGAAAAAAAAGATTTTGCTGAAATAAATCAACTAAAACAAGAGTTAAATAAAATTCTTGAATATGAAGTAGAGGGTGCCAAAATTAGAAGTAGGCAGCTACTGCTGCCAGCAGAAGAGAGAGGTTCCAGATATTTTTATAATCTGGAGAGTAAAAACCAGGTAAATGAAACTGTACAGTCATTGATTATTGATGAGAATGAAATAAGTGATCCAGATAAAATAAGTGAGGAAATAAGGGACTTCTATAGCCACCTTTATACCTCAGAAGGTATTAGCAATGAAGCCTGTGATAAAATGTTGGAATCCCTCGACACTCCGGAATTGGATGACAATGAGTTTGCTGCACTTAATAAATTTATCACCATGGATGAAATCCGTATGGCACTAGACAGAATGCACAATAATAAGTCACCAGGTAATGATGGACTGCCGAGGGAATTCTATCTAAAGGCATGGGATATTGTATCTGATGACCTGTGTGAGATACTGAATGGGGTATTTTTGCAGGGGCATCTGACTGACACTCAAAGAGGAGCTATTGTTAAATTATTATATAAGAAGGGCGACAGGAGGTATCTCAAAAACTGGCGACCAGTTAGTCTACTTAACACTGACTATAAAATTCTGAGCTCTGTCATTGCACATCGCTTATCTAAAATAGTCCCGAAAATTATCACTCCAACACAAGGATGCGCCGTAAAAGGAAGATTCATTTTCGAAAATATTAGGCTAATTAATGATCTTATTGAAAGAGATGAGTACTTATGTAATGACAAATATCCAGGAGGTATCTTAGAGGCTATTGACTTAGAAAAGGCATTTGACAGGGTAGAATATGACTATATTAATAATATCTTACATAAACTTAACCTCGGTAACAACATTACAAAATGGATTAATATTCTATATGAAAACATATACTCTCAGGTACAGACGCCCCATGGTCTAACTGAGCGCATCCCTGTTACGAGATCAGTGAGGCAAGGTTGTCCACTATCGATGGTGCTGTTTATTATTAGCGCAGAGCCTCTCATTAGAACAATAAACAAATGCTCAGATATTTCAGGTGTAAAACTTGACAATACAAATTGTGTTAAGATCACTGCTTATGCAGATGACACAACCCTCTTCCTGAAAGACAAAAAAGAAGTTGAGACAAGTGACAAAATCATTAAAATATTTGAGAGGGCCTCTGGTGCGAAGTGTAATGCCGAAAAGACTAAGACTCTGTATTTTGGAAGCTATCGCAAAAAAATTGGGATAGCTGACCAGAATCCCGTAGAGATATTAGGTTTCCAATTTCATCATAATTTCAGTAAAACAAGAGACCTGAATTGGGACAAAGTAGCTACAAGAATTAAGAATAATCTTAGTAGATTTAAAAATAGGCACATGACACAACTGGGTAAGTCTACAATATTGCACTCAAAGGCAATGTCCATATTGGCTTATACCAATAGGATAATACCTCCAAGTAAAAAACACATAGATACCATTGGTAGACATGTCAACAACTTTATATACAATACTAGACCAGAGGACTATAGTAATAACCATCTTGCTAGGCCAGTCAAGGATGGAGGATTCAATCTCCCCAATATAAAGATCAAATGTCTTGCGCAATACGGTGTGTGGTTGAATTACTATGCAAACGAGGGTGCCAAGCATCCCTGGACTATACTGTTTCGGCAGTTAGCTGGGAACGCTATAAACAAATTTAGCACCGACACCAAATTTGACAACAAGCCTCTCATAAAGAACGCAGACAACATGTACAGCTTCTTTACAACCTTTAAACATCCAAAACTGGTTAACTGGGATAACAGCAATTATAAATTAGTCTACCAAAAAATCATGGCCAAAAACTATAAGCAATATAATATTGAACTGCAAATGGGAAGAAATTTGAGTGATGTATGGAAATCATGGGCAGGGAGACCATCATTAACAAATATAAGATACCTATGCACACAGTGATCTCCGATCATTACAATCGGCTCAAACGAAACAATAGGTCAATGAACTGCGCCATGTGTGACTACTCATTCATACAGTCACGAGATCACTCATTCCTGAGATGCAGAGGAGCTGCAGATATAACCAGATACATCAGTGAGAAATATCACATAGACATAGACTCTGGTAAAATCTTTTATGAAAAGGCTACCAATTCCGAATATAAGTATATCCTAGCTATGGTATATACAATCATAAAACTTTCTAGAGATTGGAAAAATAAGTGGAACACACCACCCTACAGACTGAAGATAGACACTCTTGAGCGTGTACTCACCAAGATGAATCATTAGACCACTTGATAATATAACTATATATTGTTGTATTTTACAGGTACATTTGGACCTTTCCGCCCATCTTCCCGACATCTACCTAATTCCATGATGTCCCCTCCATGCAGCAGAAACTGGGGAGGTGAGATGGAGATGGCTAGCATAGTTAAGGCACTAACAATATTGGATAATTACACTTTTCTTCAACCACAATAATAATAATAATACAGTATGAGTTTCTCCCATATAAACACTAACCACTAGTTAAGTATATTTAGAATTTGTAAGTCCAATGATGCAAATGCAGAGGAATTATGGAAAGGTCCAACCCCATGTAATGTCAGAGCACATTAGGTTTAGCTGATTGGTATCTCAATCATATTTAAATTCCATTTGTGGCTGAAACCAGATGGACCCTAACTATGTATAAAGGCACCTACCTGCCTAAATGTTTATATTTCCAATGCTCTGCACTAGGAAAGGTACATCCATTACGTGACATTCAAAATTTCTAAATGCCACAACACCAAAATAATCCACAGACATGGCCTTAAAATCCTTTCTTAATGCTATTAAGTTGTTAAGGTTCAACAACTTGTGAAAATTGCTGAACAAGGTCAAACACACATGGTTGGCTACAAGCAGACAACACAAACAACGCTGTTTTGCACTCTGGCAAACAAACTTATTAGATATAAACAAACCAACTCCAAAAACATACAACAAACTCAGGTGAACAAATCTGATCATTATCTAAAAATAAGACATTGTAAGAATATCCTTATAACCATATTTGCTGTATTAACAAAATCACCTGAGTGTACGATGATGAAATTACTAGATTGCTAGAGCGGTACAAATCTATTTCCCATAAACAAGTAAGCAAATGACAATGTGACAGCAGTCACAAAGAGATGCTGAAAATGGGTGTCTGCCAATAAATAAACAGCAACACATCTACAGACAAAGAGCAGTCATAAAAGTAATAGAGTACCATAATCTACATATCTAGTCTGAGTACAAAAAAAAAAAAAAAAAAAAAAAAAAAAAACTTAGGATTATTATTGGATTTACCTCAACTCTCTTTCAGAGTAATGCCAGGTAAGTGAATATTACTATTTATTTATTTAGTTTTATATGACTAAAGACTTTAGTCTAAAGTTGTATGTATCGGATGGTTATAACGGCCACAGACCAGAAGGGCCACCCAAATAGGCCACCCAAAACGGCCATCCAGAACGGCCACCCAAAACGGCCACGTATATATAAATTTGTTATAAAGGGGCCTATTATATAAAAAATATATTAATTTGGATATGTATTGAGTGTCCTGAAGTTGGCCTACTATAAGGTAACATTTGATGCAAATTATTTGGGTGCTGAATGCTGATCTTCCTGCCAAGGATCTATTGTCTTACACAATCCAATTAGGCCAATACACAATAGACTTCTGGTCCATAACTAATTAAAGGTGTGAGAATTATCCCATAATCTGATTTAAGTATAGGCTTAAGATGGGAATGTAAGTATAAGATGGGATAAAAAAAATCATAAAACATTTTTTGGTACTAATTTAAACCAAAACATTATTCATTGTAAATGTCATGAAAAGAAATCATAATTTTCTTAAAATGTCCTTCCATTTGATAAAACTGACAAATTTGTTAATTATATGTATACTCAATTCTAAATGTGTTTTCATAGACAAACCTTATTATTTCAGAAAATGATCTACTTACATTTTCAAATTTATTCTTTTATAACCAATGATGATATGACTCTTATGTTATAAAGGAATTTCAAATATACTGCAAATGGACTACTTTTTGATATTGGCCCTGTCAAAACATATCAGCACAACTTGTAAATAATAAGCATAATAATGATTCATTTATAGGCCTAGGCCTATATGATAACTGTTACATTCATAAAATAATAATTATTTGTAATTGTTAAATATATGGTTATCAAGTTATATTTATAATATAAATTAAAATCAGATCTGTTGTATACATGATCCTTTTAATTTTTTTGCCTTTTTATGAGAATTGAAACAAATAAATAATATCATTGTTATCAATTAAATGTCTTTAGTCTTTGCAGAGATTAAATGGGGTTTCAATAAAATTTAATTGAAGAAGTTCAATTGCAGTGTCATAATCTTAATTACAGAATTTTTTTATTTAATTGATATTTAAAGGGAACTTATCTTTGCTTTACCAATTATTTGCACTATATGATTGTAATTGCCTTAATTACCATAAAAAAAAGGAAAATTGTAAGTGAATTCTACAATTGCCTTAATAACAACTTGTGAAAAGAAAGATAATTGCAATATCATGATAATCACAGCAAATGTGTCAATTTGGTCTAGTACAATTTATGTGAAGCATAATTCATATCTCTTGTTAATTATTAATTTTTTCAAGTGGTTCCTAGGCCTATGATTGTAATATGAAGTAGGTCTACTTTATTTATGACCAAAACATTATTATTAACCCATCATATATCAAGAATATATAAGTTCTTTGAAATATCCATATTTAAAAAAATATATTTCCTGTTAATTCTATGAAAATATGTAAATATGTATATTTGTGTTATTAGTTTAAAAAAGAAGTAACTTTTATTGCATTTTTCTGTTTTTAAAGAAAACTGGATCAAATCTAGTTTTTCATAAAATAATTAACATTAACAAAATATTAAACATACATATATTTTTTTAATGACATATGTGTTTGTTTGTTTAAGCAGTGTTCTAAAGTGTTGCTGTTTGTTTAAAGAGGGTTTACCTGCTTGTTTATAAATGCATACTTGGGTTAATTGCTATTTAAGCATGCATTGGGGTACAATAGAGCACACAGATAAACAAACAAACAAAATAGTTAATGTCAAATTGTGAGACTGGACATAGATGTCATTTCCATGTGGACCAGCAACATGGAAAGACCTCTCCACATAATTCTGTATGCACAAAATACTGTCACAAGAATCATGTGGAAGAAATATTATATTTTTTGCATATGCAGTAATTCAAAATTTCATAGACTTTATTAAACTACTACATGATAGTAATTCTGGAAATTGGAATTCTAGCATACACTTAGAGATATATACATAAATAACATTTTTGTAATAAGTGTATTTTATTAAGATGGTAAAACAGGTATCAGGAATAGTAGAATGGTACAAGATGGATAATTGAGTAACTAGCAGAGCTCTGAGAAATTGGACTTGTCTGCTGTTGGGAAGTAATGGGAACATAGTTATTTGTCAAACTGGATAAAGATAAGATAAATTAGATATGTATATATTTAAATTTATATATATTTAACCTTTCTCAAATTAATTTTCTTAATATGATTATCCAGTATCCTATCTAAAATTATTAGATCAGACTTATATTTAATTTTTGATACCTTAATTTTGGGGCAATAGCTAACTAATATTTCAGCCTACATGTATGATAGCACACATGCTACATGTATACATAGTCATAGACATTTCTGAAATAGTCAAGACAGTGTTCATATTATCTTAATTTCTTAAAGGTAAGTGTGTCATCATAAGGATATAATAATAATAAAGTTCTATATTGCCACACAGAACTGTCACTCAGAACGGCCATACTAGTTGTTAGTGGTAGTTTTGTTGCTAATTGTGCATTATTACATGACCATATACTTAGGACACTCAGTGTATATATTAACAATATATACTGACTGCCCTGAGTGTATTGTCATGTGATAAAATACAATTAGTAACAAAAATACCACAAAAAAACTAGTATGGCCGTTTTGGGTGGCCGTTCTGTGTGGCCTTTTTTGCAAAACCAGTGTGGCCGTTTTGGTCTGTGGCCCTTATAACTAAACCCCATCGGATTCAGACCAAATATGGATCAAAATTTCTATCAAGCAGACCAAAATTATTTGAGTTTTCATCAACTGTTACTTGGATGCAGACCAAAATTTCTATCATGCAGACCGACATTTCTATCATGCAGACCAAATTTATTTTGTGTTTTTATCAACTGTAACTTGGATGCAGACCATAATTCTATCATGCAGACCAAATGCAGACCAGAATGTCTATCATGCAGACCAAAATTTCTATCATGCAGACCAGAATTTCTATCATGCAGACCGAAATTTCTATCATGCAGACCAAATGCAGACCAACATTTTTATCATGCAGACCAACATTTCTATCATGCAGACCAAATTTATTTTGTGTTTTTATCAACTGTAATTTAGATGCTGACCATAATTCTATCATGCAGACCAAATGCAGACCAAAATTTCTATCATGCACCAAAATTTTATAATGCAGACCAAATGCAGACCCAAATTTCTATCATGCAGACCAGATTTATATCATGCAGACCAAAATTTTTTCCATACTGACCATGTTTATATGAGTATTTGTCAATAGTAACATGATTTTTAGACAATGCAGACCAGATTTATATCATGCAGACCAAATGCAGACCAACATTTTTTATATGCATATTTTATTTATTTTCAGTCATTGTATCACAATGACTGAAAATAAATGAGTCATGTCAGCATAGCATCTTCACTGAGGGGCCACTTCCCAGAGGAGACACATATATTAGAAGCTTGTGTTACTCTTAATGTTTTTATTTGGTAAAGCCTTTATCTACCAGGCCATCCTCAGACTATCTGGCATGATCTGCAGCTGTATTAGTGATGTAGCGAGGCCTGCATTTTACTAGCGTAACTGTTAAATTCATTAAAATATCAATCTGGTCTGCAAACTGGATGGTCTGCATTTGGTCTGCAGAGCTATTCTGGTCCGCATTTGGTCCGCATGCTTGGCCCGCATGGTTTACCCAGTGTATTACTAACGTGGCTTCCCTGTAAATGAAGCCACGATTGTTGGTTTTAGGCCTGGTCCGCATGGTCCGCATGGCCCGCATGGTCCGCATTTTACACTGACCCTACTATAACAAAGGGATTACATAAAGAGGAACAATGGAAACCTACATCACGATTGTCTGAATGTTTCAAAGGTTTTTCTAGTGGTGCACATAGATGAAAGAAAGACTTCTCAAAGCAGAGAATAACGTTACCTCACAAATGTGTGAATGTATCAAAAGGAAAACTATTCTCTCAGGTTTCAGAAAGCTCTGTGGCATAACAGAAATAACCACACTGAGAAAATATGAGTCACAGTTCTGAATATTGCAGTCACATTCTGCTTTTCAATTTCTGAATTCATTGCATTTATTGTGAAAATATCTTAAAAGACATGAAATTTCAGATCTATATCAAAATTTGAATCAATGACAAATATGTGACTGGGGAGACCTGGCTGGTCGTCAAATTATTGCAACAAACAAGTTGTGACTAATGTAGTGTGACAACCTACCCCGACACAACCTGCCACTTCTTCAAGGGACTGTAATCTCTTTCTGGTACTGTCAATGTGAATTCTTGTTTTGTGTAAAACGCCCACAAATATCAATGCTTTGGCTTTATCTAGACACATGAAAGGTGTTGTTAATCCCAACATGTTATGTGCCCATTATCGTACGTGATCAATTCGCCATTAAAATGACAAAGTACAATAATGGCCTTATTAGGTAATCCAGCCATTAGACTAAGAGGTCTTTGAATAAAACCCCTGCAGTGGAGATGATCAGCTGTATGTAATGCGCTCTCTTGCTATTAAGAGGAACTCTACAGGAGGGTCATTCAAATGTATAGAGTGAACAAACCAAAACAGAGACCTTCGTGTTGTATTGTTTTACATAAATAGTCACGTGCCTACGTTGGGATGACATTTTTGGTGAGTACTCCAAAGTGATACACCTCAGGGCAGCCATATAGTACACAAAGACAGTTTCCAAGCACATAGACCGTTTGAATAATACTCAAGGTTCCCATGTCAAAGCCTTTTTTTTCTGATCTTGGTGATAGCCGTATGAAGACAGATGATGAGAAACGATAATGTGTGACCCAACTGTTAATTCAGTGATACCAAGGGACAAGGGTCTTTCAGTTTCCCCTTCACAGAATAATTACTAGATATAACTCATCTCCTTTTTTATATGTGCTCTATTCAAGAATTGAAACTTTACCATTTGAGAGTAGTAAGTACATGATCATACAAGATTAGATGAACTTGCCTCCACTTGTACATCCTCTCACTGATAACATTGCAGGTAACCATGTAAGGCCTTTCAAGGTCTGCTTCGAATTAATTGATGGACTTCAATCAATGCAGTGCAAAGGTTGAGAGTAACAGATGACAGATTAGAGTTACACACTAAATACTGTACATGGTACCATTAATTGGGAATATGGTCCTTGAGAATTTTCTTGAAAGGTTTCTGACGTATGATCAGTAGGAATTCAGAATGTCAAAGCAATCAATTTGATGTCCCCTCAAATGAAAAGGAAAATATAGAGGCTTAGAATTTGATTGAAAATACATAGCCCACTTGGTCAATCGATACAGCAATGAGCAACTGGATAAATTAAAGAAAAAGGGGAATTATCTCTTTATCTATCCAACTTTACCTCTTTGATTCTATGACAATACCAAGAAATACACCGTATATATAAAGAAAATTAGCTCCCTATCAACAGAAGGGGTTTCACGAAACTATGTCACCAGGCTACAGATAAGAGGATCATATATGAGGCAATATCACACATCATTTCTTCTTTTTCCGTATAATGAAAACAGAGCACTTTGTGTCTGAGAACTTAAAGTTCTCACTTCCCTTTCGTCAAAACTCCTCCTTTGATCAAGGCTTGAACAAAGGTCGCAATACCTTTCATATAAATATACTAACCAGTAACCACCTACATGGGAAAATGGGAGATGCCTGCAGGGTTGGTGTCCTTTATGTACTTTTTACTCTTATGCAAGAGACATCTAAAGTTCAGTTAAGTCATTTGAGACTTTTTTGGGGATTTCTCGTGTCAGGATTGAATAAAAACGGCGTCTAAAATACAAAAGGTATTGATTACTATCCTTCCAGAAAGTATGTGGAAAGTGTTTTTTTGTAATATGGGAGAATGGCATCATATGGCAGTTCCCATAGGTTAGCATAGGAAGCCATGCAAATCTGGTGTTCGTTTCAGCCAATGATGGCCAAGACTAAGTTTGCATCATATTCTTGAGAAGTAAATACACACTGCATTATATCTGGCATTTCACAGCTTCCTAAGAGTTTGATGGAGATAAAAATGACTGCTAGTCAGGGGCAGCATGAGAGATGAGGAATATATGTAACCATAGTTTTCTCTCTCTCCTGCAGTGCTGAAGATCTTAATTGGATAATGATAGGTGAAGAACCCTACATTCTTAAGGTGGCTCGCTACTCATGCAAAGTGGTAGTTAGCGCACATTCACGTGCAGCCAGGCAGGCCCTATCTATCGTAACGTCACCACTGCAGCTGAGCTCTGCTGACAGTTCTTCAGCATCTTTTTTCAGTTCTGATAATTCCATGCAACGGCCGCTTCGTTTTTTATTTGCGCCACTTCTATTAGGGCTAGAACCTTCTTGTTTGCAGCATTGGATTCGCTGTAAAGTGTACTATATGCCCAAATTATTTCAGCTTTCTGGCGCGAATACAAAATTTCTGAAGGCAATTTTCGGCAAGCATGTCTAATTTCGCAAAAATGACTATGTTATATAAATAAATTTTTATATCAATTTCCAGGCCCGTTGGAAGCCTTGTCAACATCATTTTATTGTTCCTCACTTAATTTGGAAACAGATGACAAAGAAATAGAAAATTCTGTCCAGTCCTTTTTTTTTAAGCGCTATGATTCATAAAAAGATAAAAATTTCCTAAATCGAAACTTTTGTTCCGAACCCCTAGAAAAGTTCTTTAAACCAAATATCTTTCTGGAAATTTAATACGCTTTTCCATAAAAGTGTCTTCTTTAATTCCATGCTTCATTTAATAACATAGGATGACTGGCCACTGAACTGCAGGGAAACCTTCCCAGTAAAAAAGTTAAGAAAAAAATTGAGTTTTTCAGGTTTGTGTTGACTGACTTTCTTTTACATAACCTCAAATATTTTGAAAGAAAGGCTGGTAGCGACCACTTTCATTTATATATCCTTGCTATAAACTATATTTTGGATCATTTTAAACTATTTTCAAGAAATCCTATCTTGGAAAGTTCACGAGTATTGAGCCACCTTAATATCTGTCTTCAACTAATCTCAACAGCCTCTCAACTTGGCAAGTCTCAAGTGCATGTGATTCAAGACCAGAAAGCACCATATAGGTCGATATACAGTGTTTTGTTCCCTAGGCTGGCCCTGATATTGGAGTGGATGGTTGGGATTTATATGCTGCATTTGTGAATTGTTTCTGCCCCTTCCAAAGGTTTAATGTGACTTCACTGAACTTCATGTATAGGCTAATATAGCTTGTGTAACAAACTGTAAGGCTGCAAATCTATTAGGCATCTGTCATTTTCACAAGCTTTAAAACTTTACCCTTTTAGAGTAGTAAGAAAGCGATCATACCTAACTACATAAACTTACCTGCATTAATATTACCCCCGGCTGAAAACATTTTGGGTAAGCCTTATAGGGCCTTTCAAGGTGCCTGGAATTAATTGATGGTTTTCTACAAAGGTTGAGAGTCATAGAATGCAGGTTTTGGTTACATGCACCAACTGTATGTTACCGTTTAATGGGAAAGTTGTCCTTGAGAAGTTCCTAGAAAAGTAACTGATATATGAGCAGTAGAAATTCAGAATGATCAATTCGCTACTAAAATAACAAGTACAATAATGGCCTTATTAGGTGATACTGCCATTAGACTTACAGGTCTTTGAACAAAACCCCCACAGTGGAGATGATCAGCTGTATGTAACATGCTCTCTGGCCATTATGAGGAACTCTACAGAGGATCATTCAAATGTATAGAGTGAACAAACCAAAACAGAGACCTTGGTGTCGTATTGTTTTACATAATAGTCCGTCACATGACTCTCCAAAATCAGGATTCCGTTCGCCCCCCCTGTTTAGCTCACTTTCTTGGTACCAAATTGTTGCAAATATTGTCTAGATTCCATTTCTGCTTGTTTCCAGGCTGGCAAATGCCCTGAAACATGTTATATTTGAGTTTGAATGAAGGAAGGTAAGGCGTCGGACAATGTCCAAAATCGCCATTGCTTTTCACTAGTTTTACTCATATCTTTGCCTGTAATTGGGCTAGAGAGTTAATTTTAGTGTTGAAATATATGTTTTCAGACCCCAGGAGTCTGAATATGAATGTAATATGTTGCTGAATAGCATATTTATGCTATAAATTACATCAAATTCCACTCGCGAATGGTACAATTTTGAGCTAAATTATCAATTTTAGAGATTTAACCTGTGATTGCCAACCTATCTGTTAGAATTAGTTGCAGTAACATCTATGGGTTATACTCAGGATCTGCTTTAAATTTCCTTTTTTGTCCAGTTAAATTCATGGTCTTCAGCATATATTTCTGACAAGGAAAAAGATACAAATTGCAATATATTTAAAGAATTCAGCGAATTTCCTCACATGATTCTGAAAAGGTGTATGAAAACACAATTTATTGCCCTCTCCCCCTGTGTTTAGCTCACTTGTTTGGTACCAAAATGTTGCAAATATGATCTAGATTTCATTTCTCCTTGTTTCTAGGCCAGAAAATGCCCTTAAACATGTTCTGTGGAGTTAAAATGAATGAAAGTCAGGCTTCTGACAATGGACGGAATCACTAAATATTGCTTTTATCTGGTATTGCCTATAGCTCTTGCTGTGTTTGGCCTGGAGAATTTTTTTGTAATGTAACATATGTTTTTTGGACTCAAGGAGTCTTCATGAATATGAATGTTATAATCGCTCAATAGCATATTCAACCTCTAAATTATATGCTATACTTACCACCAATTTCGAAAGTAGCAACAAGTTGATTTATAGCGAACCTTTTGAGATTCTTCCCTCAATAACTGTAGTGTCTGTACAACAAGGAATATCTTTATTTTATATTGAACATCTACTTTGCAGGGTAAGTTGAAAAACTTTTCCTAATCTTTTCGATAGGGTCCGGGGAGCCAATGGGCTGAAGAATTCCCACCAATATGGACTGTGTTTATCTCAATAATCAGTCCATGAGCAAGAGATATGCTAAATAAATATTGAAAATTATGCTACAGATACCAATCTTCCAACAAAAGGAAAATTTAATACTTTAAATTTTGTGAAGGGTAAAACAAGATTTTCCCAAAATATAAAAAATGCAGGGTGTATGCTTGATATGGACAATGACGCAATTGACACATCCCTTGGTGCACATCTCAAGAATCATTCCCTCTATGAGGTATATAAATCCAAGCAACAGACTGGGTAAGGCGAATCTCAGTTACGGTATAGCATAGATGTCAAGACTGCAAGGCAATCCAGTCATCATAATTGCATAATCAAATAGGTTTCACCATAAACTGTTCAGTTCTGGTACTTGGGCATAGATCTGTGTGCATAAGTACATCACAGATTTCAATTGCTACTTTGTTTGACGCTCTTTGAGCAGCCATAAAAGAGGAACTTCGCGGAAACTTCTTTTCCAGGTCAATAGAAAGAGCTTGAACCATTCGACAACTATGACCAGACAGACTTAGTATGTAGAAAGTTGTGTTTCTCACTAAAATAACTGTTTCCCCACAAAATATGGTCCATTTTGCTTTAATTTGCTTGGCAGCATGATACCTGGCTTTGCTCTTTTGATCTGTTCCAGTAACAGGCGAAAGGATTGACTGTTAGATAATTTATGCGTATTGCCAATACCAGAGACATTGACAGCCCACAGCTTTCAGAAGGCCTGGTGACTTCTTACTTCAAGCTTTGTCAAATGTTAAAATCATGGACCAGTCTTTTCCAAGAACTTTGAGGATGCCGTAGGCTAGTCACTGACCTGAATTTTCGCACATCATAATACAATGTACTCTTCAGTATAATGAAAAATTTGGTGCGTGGACATGAAAAGATTTCTTAAATATCTACTGTACAGGAAGCCTTTGTCATCGAATTGCCTGGACAATTTACTGACAAATGATACGGTTACAATCTCTGTCATTAATCTCCTGTAACAAAATATATTTATATAATTATTCTGTGAAAAATAGTAGGCCTACTTATTTTAGGGATGGGCTCTAAAATTCTTTAGAAAATCTCTCTTTTTATTGAAAAAAGCTAAGGACCATTATGTTAACTGGGAAAAAAAAGGAGAACAG
Organism: Platynereis dumerilii; assembly: GCA_026936325.1. NCBI lineage: Eukaryota > Metazoa > Annelida > Polychaeta > Phyllodocida > Nereididae > Platynereis > Platynereis dumerilii. The sequence continues at coordinate 47,869 of JAPTHN010000211.1, forward strand.
ATTCAAGACAGCTTTTTACTATTTTTAACAAATGACAGAGCTGTCATCTATCCTTGGTAATTCACTCAAGGTGAGTGTAATTCTTGACAGGAATGAAAGGTGGTTTATAGTGTTAGTACGAGGGGCGTTCAGAAAGTTCAAGGCTTTTTTTCATATGGATACTTATTTTCAATCTAGAACTATGAATTTTTCACAGGTTAAAATTCAGCATATTTGGAATGGATTTCCAAAATTTTGGACAATTTGGACATTTTTAAGTCATTCTGTTGTTGCCATGGAAACTGAAAGTTGCGCTTCTTGGGGCAGGTAACACTGAAACCAAGAATGCCAAGAAATTGTGACTGTGAGAGACTTCTCTCTGTCACTTGTATTAGTGAGATTGACAATATTTGACACAAGAAATATGGTATTAGCTTCTAAATATGCTTTCAAGCACACCAAATGTATGTATTCTTACACTGAACCCATGTAGGAAAGTACTCCTGCATGCCAGATTTGGCGAGGGAAATTCAGGAGGCAAAGGTGTGTTTCCCTCACTACATAAGGAATTGTGAAAGCATGGATTAAATAGTAAGAACGAGGGGCAAAAATGGACAACATTATCCATCCTAGCTATTCCCGTGACATGCTGCTTTACATAAGTCCTTGTTTTCCCTTACTTTAGTCCACGGGGGCTATAGTTTCAGGCACTGGAGGAGAAAAGGTTTTGGATGACCGAAATTCTTTCACAGAACTTTGTTTGGAGAACTTCAAGGAACATTTACTTCAATAGGTCAGGTGTATGAATCAATGCTTTTGGTGAGCTTGGGAGTATTTTTTAAGGCTAATATTATATTTCTTGTGTCAAATATTGTCAATCTCACTAATGCAAGTGATAGAGAGAGGTCTCTTACAGCCAAAATTCATTGGCTTTAGTGGTTTCAGTAATATCTGCCCCAAGAAGCACAACTTTCAGTTTCCATGGCAACAACAGAATGACTTAAAAATGTCCAAATTGTCCAAAATTTTGGAAATCCATTCCAAATATGCTGAATTTTATCCTGTGAAAAATTCATAGTTCTAGACTGAAAATAAGTGTCCATATAAAAAAAAGCCTCGAACTTTCTGAACGCCCCTCGTATGCTATCAAGCAAATTGGAACAGAGATATATATATATAGGTCAAAGATATATGTGAAACAAGTTACTAAGTAAGTTAGAAGCCATGATGATTTTGACAATTGTCAGACACCTGACTTCCATTCTTTCAATCTCAAATAGGGCTAAAACATGTTTCAGGGCATTTGCCAGACTGAAAACAAACATAAGTGGAATCAGCTGATATTTACAACAGTTAATTTTGGTATCGGGAAGCTGAGCTAAACAGGAGGGAGAGGGGAGAAATTAAAGTGTTTCCATGCCCCTTTTGAGTGTCATGAGACCGGGTGAATTCTGAAATATATATCAGTTGTTTTTTCATTTTTCTGACTTTCTATGCCATAAAAATATGTCATATAAGTGTAAATGTAAATGTATACTCTTTTATACCCCATAATTCAGTGGCGTAACTGGGGGGTCTCAAATGGGGGGGCACCTGGGGGGGCACGCGATTCTCTGGGGGGGCACCCGCTATACTAATTGTATATTTTAGCCAGAGTTGGAAAGTTCATATGGGGGGCACCTGGGGGGGCACAGGTCCAATATGGGGGGGCCTGTGCCCCCTCGTGCCCCCCCATAGGGACGCCACTGTGTAACACCTACAGTGTACGAAGTCAGTCTCAACAGACTTTACAATTACACCCTTAGCAGCCTGTTCAAGCATGAGCCTTTCTTAACTCCCCAGGGAGTATGCAGTCAGGCAGCCATTTCCAGCGCACACATTGCTAAGTCAATCTACAATCGCCATCACTGCCTGAAGTGAAGCAAAGAGTTATGGAGGATCTGCTTAGTTTCTATGTGCCATGGTTCGGAATCAAACTTCAACATTTCAGTTGCCAGGCGGGCACCTTATCCACTAGGCCATGGCACTTCTTTACAGGCCCTATTAAACTGAAAACAGGGAGTGATTTCAAACAGATTCACAATTTATTACATGTATAGAGGAATTGAGACAATACAATAACTAGTTCTAATAAATGGGATGGCAATCACAAATTATATTTCTAGAATTTATAATTTCACTCAAATGGTTGCGATTTGTGACTGGAATTGGAAATAATTTCAAGTGTAAATATGCTGTTTAGCAAGTTTTAACTCCCATATTCAGACTCTTTGGGTCAAAAAATTATTTATTATGATTCTATACTAAAATAATTTCTCTGGTTCAATTACAGCCAGAGCAATACTAGTAAAAAAATAATGGCGATTTTTCCCATCGTCTGAAGCCTGACTTTTATGCATTGTAACTCTATAGAACATGTTTAAGGGCATTTTCTGTCCTGGAAACAAGGAGAAATGGAATCTAGATCACATTTGCAACATTTGGGTACCAAACAAGTGAGCTAAACACAGGGGGAGAGAGCAATAAATTGTGTTTTCATACACCTTTTCAGAATCATGTGATGAAATTCGCTGAATTCTTTAAATATATTGCAATTTGTATCTTTTTCCTTGTCAGAAATATATGCTGAAGACCATGAATTTAACTGGACAAAAAAGGAAATTTAAGGCAGATCCTGAGTATAACCCATAGATGTTACTGCAACTAATTCTAACAGATAGGTTGGCAATCACAGGTTAAATCTCTAAAATTGATAATTTAGCTCAAAATTGTACCATTCGCGAGTGGAATTTGATGTAATTTATAGCATAAATATGCTATTCAGCAACATATTACATTCATATTCAGACTCCTGGGGTCTGAAAACATATATTTCAACACTAAAATTAACTCTCTAGCCCAATTACAGGCAAAGATATGAGTAAAACTAGTGAAAAGCAATGGCGATTTTGGACATCGTCCGACGCCTGACCTTCCTTCATTCAAACTCAAATATAACATGTTTCAGGGCATTTGCCAGCCCGGAAACACGCAGAAATGGAATCTAGACAATATTTGCAACAATTTGGTACCATGAAAGTGAGCTAAACAGGGGGGGCAAACGAAAATGTGTTTTTGAGGCCCTTTTTGAGATTCATGTGATGGACTATAAATTGTCACGTGCCTATGTGAGGATGCCATTTGTGGTAAGCGGTCCAAAGTGATATACCTCATCAGGGCAGTGATATAGGACACTATGACAGTGTCCAAGCGCAGTTACTATTTTAATACTATACTCAAGGTTCCCATTTCATAGCCTTTTTTCTGGTCTTGGTGATATGTGCTCTACTCAAGATTTAAAACTTTACCATTTGAGAGTAGTAAGTATGTGGTCATACGTGATTACATGAACTTGCCTTCACTTTATACATCCTCTCACTGATAACATTTCAGGCAACCATGTAAGGCCTTTCAAGGTCTGCTTTGAATTAATTGATGGCCTTCAAAGGCTCAATGGAGTGCAAAGGTTGAGAGTGACAGATGACAGTTTACAGAGTTACACACACTAAATACTTTACATGGTGCCATTGATTGGGAATGTGGTCCTTTAGAATTTTCTTGAAAGGTTTCTGACACATGATAAGCAGTGGCGGAGCTATGGGGGGGCCTGGGGGGGCCAGGGCCCCCCCCAAATGGATAAGTGGCCCCCCCACTGGCCCCCCCCCATTTGAGATTTGAAAATTCTGAAAAAATTATTGGAGCAGCAACAGTCGCTTGAACACGTCCATCTAAAGTTGTGGCCTTCGCTGGCGCTCACTTATATCCAATTTTCTCTAGAATGACAGTTGCCCTTTGAAAAGTTCTGAGGCTGATTTCCTTATTTGAATATATCTAGCAATATGTGTACCGAAGGCAAACCTTTTAGGGGGTGAGCGACATTTGCCTGAATATCAGGATCTAGATTTGGTAATATTCCAAAAGAAATCTCTTTGAAACTATTGATTCTTAATTATGTTTATTAATTTATTTTGATTCTTAATTATGTTTATTAATTTATCTTGCCTTTTTGCCCGAATCTTAGTGTTTCCCAAATATTTTTGGGGGAGGGTGACCACTCCCCCTTCCAGTACGCCCATGTATCTAAAGATTCCATGCAACATCTAAAATCAGGTTGTTTTTAGGAAATCTTTGCGTCGCCATTGCTCAGTTAAAGAGTAATGCTCCTTTGAGAGTTTTCTAATAAAACAGATCTGATTTGCCAGAGTGATTTGTATACAAACTGCTCAATTTTTCATATATGTGCATGGAATTTCCCTACATTTTTGGTATTTCTGTCACTTACTCAAATTGTTACTACCTTTTAGGCCTATTTGAGGAGTTGGGTAGCTTTCTATCAAAGCGACTTTTATAAATTTTCGATTTAGACCTATTGGAACCATTGAATCTGTTTTAATATTTTTTTGTTAGGTCAAAACTGATTGTAGTGATGCATTGTCATTTTGTTTATCAGTCACTAAAGATAAGACGGTCAACATTGCTAATTCATTCGTAAAGAAGGCTTGTAACGATGTGTCAATTTTTATCCATGTAATGCCGCAAAAATGCCGCGAAAGGTTGGCCCCCCTAGTTCAGACCCTGGCCCCTCCTTGGCCCCCCCACTCATGGATTTCTGGCTACGCCACTGATGATAAGTAGAAATTCAGAATGCAGAAGCTATCTATTTGATGGTCCCTCAAATGACAAGGAAAATATAGAGGCTTAGAATTTGATTGAAAATACAAAGCCCATTTGGTCAATCGATACAGCAATGAGCAATTGGATAAAGTAAAGAAAAAGGGCAATTATCACTTTATCTATCCAACTTTAGCTCTGTGATTCTATGACAATACCAAGAAATACACTGTATATAAAGAAAATCAGCTCCCTATCAATAGGAGGGGTTTCATGAAACTATGTCACCAGGCTACAGATAAGAGGATTATATATGAGGCAATATCACACATCATTTCTTCTTTTTTCGTATAATGAAAACAGAGCACTTTGTGTCTGAGAACATAAAGTTCTCACTTCCCTTTTGTCAAAACTCCTCCTTTGATCAAGGCTTGAACAAAGGTCGCAATACCTTTCATATAAATATACTAACCAGTAACCACCTACATGGGAAAATGGGAGATGCCGGCAGGATTTGTGTCCTTAATGTACTTTACTCGTATGCAAGAGACATCTAAAGTTCAGTTAAGTCATTTGAGACTTTTTTGGGGATTTCTCGTGTCAGGATTGAATAAAAACGGCGTCTAAAATACAAAAGGTATTGATTACTATCCTTCCAGAAAGTATGTGGAAAGTGTTTTTTTGTAATATGGGAGAATGACATCATATTAGCAGGGCAGATTTGTCATGAATAGGGGAGTAATATTTCATTTATACATAGAAGCATGAAACTTGGCACATCGTTTAAAAACATCTTAAAGAATAAATTTAGATAGGGAGCCACTTCAGATTTGACCTGGTTGACCCATGGCAGCCATTTTCCAAAATGACGGCTAATTCTCTCATTTTCCTGCTTTCTGTCCAGTGCCTAAAGTCTGACCATATGAAAACAGTGGTCATTATTTCTTCTAAAGATCTAAAAAACACTATCAGTTGATTCCTGGGTTGAATTAAGGAATTTTAGGATGGTCAGGGTCCATTTTGTTATAACTGTTGAAGAAAATGCAGCATTTTCGCGGTTTTCCATACTTTTATGGAATCTCAATTGATATTTAACGAGACCACATATTTGAATTCCTTGTAAGAAGAGCTTTCAAATGAATGGTAGCATCACTAGTTTCCGTGAATTCTTTGTCAAAATGAACCTCAGAACCGAAATCTTCAAAAAACTTAAAATTATCATTTTTTCCATTTCCACTCCAAATTTTCGAAACCCATAAATGCGGGTACTCATTTGAAAGCTCTTTTTGTAAGGAATTCAAATATGCAACTTATTTATATATTCATTTAGAATTGGCGAAACAACGCAAAACCGCGAAAATACAGTATTTGAGTTGATAATTCCTCCAAAATGGATTCTAGAAAGCCTGAAAATAGTTGAGGCTACTAAATATGTTGTAGTAATGTTCTGAATACCTAGAGAAGGAATAACAAACACTATTTACATGCATTCTATTCATAGGAACTACACAGAAAGCAGCAAAATGGAAGAATTGGCGGCCATTTTGGAAAATGGCTGCCAGTAGCCATCTATGCTAAATCTGAGGTGGCTCCCTATCCAATTATATTTGTAAAGATGTTTTTTAAGTGTGCGCCAAGTTTCATGCTTCTATGTATAAATGCACTATTTTTTCACGTACCTGCCCCGCTATATGGCAGTTCCCATAGGTTAGCATAGGAAGCCATGCAAATCTGGTGTTCGTTTCAGCCAATGATGGCCAAGACTAAGTTTGCATCATATTCTTGAGAAGTGCATACACACTGCATTATGTCTGGTATTTCAAAGCTGTCTAAGTGATTGATGGAGATTAAAATGACTGCTAGTCAGGGGCAGCATGAGAGATGAGCAATATATTTAACTATACTTTGCTCTCTCTCCTGCAGTGCTGAAGATCTTAATTGGATAATGAAAGGTGAAGAACCATACATTCTGAATATCTGTCTTCAACTAATCTCAACAGCCTCTCAACTTGGCAAGTCTCAAGTGCATCCTCCTCCTGTCCTAATTAGCCTACCAAGTGCATAAATACAGGACTTAAAGCCCTAATCATCCATCCATCTCAAGTGCATGCGATTCAAAACCAAAAGGCACCATATAGGTCGATATACAGTGTACTCAGTTTTTTGTTCCCTAGGCTGGGTCTGATATTGGATTGGATGGTTGGGATTTATATGCTGCATTTGTGAATTGTTTCTGCCCCTTCCAAAGGTTTAATGTGACTTCACTGAACTTCATGTATAGGCTAATATAGCTTGTGTAACAAACTGTAAGGCTGCAAATCTATTAGGCATCTGTCATTTTCACAAGCTTTAAAACTTCACCCTTTTAGAGTAGTAAGAAAGCGATTATACCTGACTACATCAACTTACCTGCATTAGTATAACCCCAGGCTGATAACATTTTGGGTAAGCCTTATAAGGCCTTTCAAGGTGCCTGGAATTAATTGATGGTCTTCTAAAGCTCAATGGAGTACAAAGGTTGAGAGTCATAGAATGCAGGTTTTGGTTACATGCACCAACTGTATGTTACTGTTTAATTGGAAAGTTGTCCTTGAGAAGTTCCTAGAAAAGTAACTGACGTGTGAGCAGCTGAAATGCAGAATGCATAAGGCATCAATTTAAAGTTGTGTCGACCAACTTTCATGTATACAGGGCAATTGATATTACATATTCTTGGAATAAGTGTGAATCATGATTCAGACTACTTCTTCTTTATGTTTCTCTCTCCTCCTCTTCCTCTTATACTGCATTTCTCACCTGTACTCTCGTTATCATCTCCATTGACACAAAGAAACTTTCTTTATCCATACCTTTTGTATTTTTCAATGCATTTTTTATTTAATCATGACATCATCTCCTGAAAAATCCATCTAGGATACAAACGCAGCGGGCATCTGCCCTTTTTCCAGGTTGATAGTAAGTATATTATATAAAAGGTATAAGGAAACAACTTTGTTCAAGGGTTCATCAAAAGAGGAATTTGGGCACAAAGAAACTGATTATTTTCTCATGTTTTCATTAAGCCAAAAAGATGAAATGAAGGCTCATGTGTCCTTATATATGGGCCTACACTGTAACTATCTGTAGCCTGGTGACACAGTTTCATGACAGCCCTATCTTCTTGATGTCTTAATCAATACCTTTTTGTATTTATTATTTGTTTTTTATTCAATCGTGATAAATCTCCCACAACATCTGACGGGACTTTTTTTTAATTGAACATTATTTGAACATCAAGGATACAAACCCAGCAGGCACCTGCTATTTTCCCATGTAGGTGGTAAGTACATTTGTATAAAAAGTTTAAGCACAAGACTTTTTTCCAGACTTAGTGTTCATCAAAAGAGGAATTTTGGCTGAATTCCTGATTTTTTCAGACACAAAGTGTTCTGTTTTCATTCAGCTAAAAGAATGAAGTGAAGGCTTATATGTGTCCTATATAAACTGTAATTATCTGCAGCCTGGTGACACAGTTTCATGACAAACCTATATCTTCTTGATCGTAAGGCAGTTTTCTTGATAGTCATATACAGGTATAATCAGAGAATAACAGTGTTGCTGTTGGTACATGTAAAGTGATTATCACTTTAGTGATAATTCCTTTTTTCCTTCATTTTTCTCTCACGTGTAGTGCTGAAGACCTTACCGTGCGGGAATTTTGACTCAACTTGATGTCAGGGAGAAGTGAGCTGATGTCCCATGCAGGTGTCATCCTGATGCCAGATGCCAGATGCCCAACGCTATTGTCCAATTTTAGATTCAGGTGACCTTGTCTAGAGCTGGAATTCAGTCAGCAACATCAAATTGGATGCCAAGACTACCGACTGCTCAAACCCTATTTCTATAAAGAGGGAGGCAAATCAAACATCTTTTAATGAGTACACCATATAGTCAGGAGCGAAATTTAGAAAAAGGCCTTAGTTAAAGTGGTTGAGGCATTTTAGAGTAGAAATGGGCATCCACCTTGAATAAGTCAATTTGAGTATGCCGATTTCGAATTTTGAGGATGCCCGATCGTATCTCCATTATTAAGCCCTCAAAATGGCCGAAAACAATATGGCCGCCAAAATTACTTCATTCAAGCATAACTCGGTCCCTAATTGCACTAGAGAGGTGATCTTTGAGTCCTTTTCTATGTTTTGGCACATGAGGGACCTAATAAGAATATTTCCAAATGTCTCAGAGCAATATTTCATTAATAATCAGTCCTTATAATGACGAAAAACAATATGGCCGCCGAAATTGCTTCATATAAGCATAACTTGGCTGTTAATTGCATTAGAGAGGTGATCTTTGAGTCTTTTTCCATGTTTTGGCATATGAGGAATCTAATAAGAATCTAATCTTGCACGTTTTTAGTATTTTGCTGTATGTTTTAATGTAATGATATAAGAATTTGAAAAGAAAATAGTTCCAAAATTATGTTGGATAGCCCACCTTTTTTTTAACGTTGGAAAGCTTTCTTTTTGAAGAACTTTTTGGCAAAGTTTCATGAATATCTGCTAGAGCCTTTATATTTTTCTGAAATTTAATCATTCATATGAAGTTAATTGTTCAAGCATTGTCTATGACATTTGCAACTGTCAAGGCATGGCAACTATGATTAACAGCCGCCACATCGAACTGTAGAGCACTCTTTCTGGCAGCTTACAAGCTGTACCCAGTAAACACATAATATTTTTCTAATATTTTACCTTTTGTCAAATGAGTACTGAGATGACATTATTACTAAATATTATGTTTTAATGTTGTGCTGAGGTTCTTGTGATATTTGGATAATATTGTTTGAACCTTATGTGATTATTATTAAAAAATGTGATTTTTTAATATTTTTCTAACATTTCAATAATATTTAAAATTATTATCAATTTAAAACATTTTAATGAGAATTGGAGGATATATTATACTGATGTGAAATTCAGATGTCATAATAATGTGTTTGATAAATGTTACTTTTTGATGCAATAATGATATGATCAGAAGAACAAAAAAAATATTTGTGGCTCATGATAACTAAATGTTGCAATTAAATATGTTGACAACATAATTCTGCAATATCAATATAAGGTAGCAAATATATATTTGCTCTAGTATTTCTTTAACATTACCATCACGTCACTTACAACATTGATCATAACGCGAAACTGATATTTGAAAAAGTTAATAGGCCCATAATATTTCCAAGTATTCTTGTGATATCTAATAGTCACATTACAAAATATATTAAATGAATATGAATTAAAATATTGTATAAATGTGATTGAAAAACACATTTTACCAATGTGAGAGCAATATTATGGAAATACTTTGAAAAAGAAATAGACTGAATGTCAATATAATGTTCTAAAAAAATGCGCTGACAGTATAGTTGTGCAACATTGTTATAATGTTGCACTTGTTTATTATCTTCAACATTTATTTAACATTGTCATTATATCACTAAAAACATCAATACAAATGCATAAAAAATATTTGAAAAATTGTGAAGCTCATAACATTTCTCAATATTTAGCTGACATGAGGTGACAGTATTGAAAGATTTGTTACTCTCATAAAAATCTGATATTATAAAAATATATTTCAAAAACGTATATATAAAATGTTATAACAATATAATGGCAATACTATATAAAATAAATAAAGTCAATAGTATGCTGATGCTGTAATGACATACGCTGACTGTATAATTTAACAATATCATTTTAATGTATCAAATGAATGTTAAGTCTGATGTTTTAGTGACATTGTCATTGCATTATTTAAAACATGAAAGCAAAGACTCAAAGAATATTTCGAAAGACATGAGGCACATCATATTCTAACATATATACATGTAACAATGATCCCAGTAAAAACCGATTTTGTCCAATCATTCTTCAACTGTTCACTTTGATCTATAGGATTTTCTAATTTCATATTAACCTTTGGGTGTGGTCACCAGTATTACCAAAAAAGATATTTTGACCCTTTTTCAGGTAGGTTCAGGATAATAATAGATGAAATCATAGTGGTCAAACTGAATTTGAAATCAAGCAAAATTTGAAATCATATTACAGCTAAATTACCAGTGCGTATCACACGTTTGTCTCTTAGCAACAATATCATTATTATCAGTTCTAAAATATAATCATTTTACATATTACATAAGTGGTGGGTATATACTCTATAGGAAACATAAATGATTTAGAATTTGAATGAAAATAGTTGACTATGACACTTTGTATAATTATGTCCAGAATTTAGGGGAAGAGGTTGTCAAATCACAATGGAAACTGACAATGTAGATAGACAGATAGATAGATAGATAGATAGATCTATATTCCATCGCCTTGAACCTATCAAAATACAATCCCCAGTATATAGACAGAGGGGTAAATACAATCTGACAACAGATGGCCAAAAGTTAATCTAGATACCTCCCCAAACCCCACCAGAGGGCAGGAGCAGTCAGTTGGTCCAGAGCACCCCCCCCCCCCATTCTCCCGTGGTCATCGGATCACTTCCGAGCTGGCTCTGCCAGTGAGCCTCTGACCTGGATGGCTGCAAAAAGTGTGGTTTTGAAGCTTCAAGTTGATTGGTTGCGAAGGGAAGTGGTCGCACAATCAGAGAGACTGTTATATCCCTAGCAAGGTTATGCCATCCAGACTTGGCATACTGTTTATAGCTGTTGTATGTTGATCCCCTTTGTTGTTTTAAGTTTTCTTGTGTTTGAGGCATGTCACACTGGACAAGGGGCTATGTGGCAAAGTATGCGTGGTTATGCTATGCAGCTCAACCCAAGCTTGCAGGGGGGAAAACTGAATGATAATATCTTTATGCAAATCATAAATTTCATGATAATATTTAATAGAAAAGTCATAGGGTAATGGACAGCAGTATAGATCTTCAGTCTGATAGATAGATAGACAGATAAACTCAGCAACATTAAAAACGCACTATTCTAAAAAGGTATAAAATAGTACTTCCTCTCAAAATATCAAGATGAAAGTTTGCACACTATTAGTAGTTGCCATAAGGTATATTCACGAAAATTTTCAAATCTCTACGTGCAGTACTTTTGTGTCAAATGAAATCATCGTGGCTGTTGTCAAAAATGCAAGTCACAAACTGCACTTCAACACGAAATGCACAATTGGAAATATTGGTTTTGTGGCATACTGGATGGGATAAATCTTATTAAATTTTCACATAACAGGCATAAGACTTCCAAAAGAGGTCCCACGGAAGTTTTTGAAAAAAAAAAGTCAATGATAAAGCAGATTTTGAATTAAAAACTCGAAGTTTACGAGTTCACATCTTCAAATGAAGCATGTGAACCAGAACTCTTAAATAATGGGGTTTTTATGCATGCCCGGGGTAGAAACACACGCACAGACAATCATTCCATATCAATTATCTAAAAAATCTGAATAAAACATTATTTTTTAAGGTTTTGACAAAAAGCTCCAGTAGGGGGCGTGTCAGCATTGACACTTAATTTTTATTAAATCCATCCTCTTTAATTGTGGTTGGGCCAAAATCCCTTTCAGTGGCGTAACTAGGGTGTCTGGAGCGGGGGGGCACCTGGGGGGGCACGCGATTCTCTGGGGGGGCATCCACAATACTAATTATTGTATATTTTAGCCAGAGTTGGAAAGTTCATATGGGGGGGGCACCTGGGGGGGCACAGGTCCAATATTGGGGGCACGTGCCCCCCCGTGCCCCCCCATAGGGATGCCACTGATCCCTTTTTCCTAACTCATCAAGCAAGGAAAATTATAAACTTTCCTGGCCTATCAAAAAAGTTTGTGGAAAGAACAGCGAAGTTGTTGAAATTAATGATCAGAGGAAATTGAAATTTTGTGACTTCCATTTTCGACAGTGACCACGACGATTTAATTTGACACATATGTACTGCACTTAGAGATTTGAAATATTCCGTGAATATACCTGATGGCAACTTCTAGAAATGTGAAAATTCTTATCTTGATATCTGAAGAGGAAGTACTAATTTTAGCCTTTTTAAAAGTGTGCGTTTTTAATGTTGCTGAGTTTAGATAGATAGATAGATAGATAGATAGATAGATAGATAGATAGATAGATAGATAGATAAATAGATAGATAGTATTATAACATGAGGAACTTTTTGAAATTGAGTAGAATTGCAGAACATAGTGCGCTGGATGACATATTCCAGCTCTGTCAATGTGGGCCCCATGCAAGAATACCCCTACCAGCGTTGCTCAGAAATGCGTTCTCAACATGTCAAACTTGGACGGGAGTCAATCACTGTCCATACAGCTTTCTTGAGAAGAAATCCTACAACCAATCCGATCAAATGAAGTGCATGGCTGGTCATGATTGACATCTGAACTGTTCACAGTTTGAATATTTGTTTTTAGGACTCTTCACTTGTTTCACAGTTTATGTAACTTTCAACTGACAGTTTCTTGTTTTCAGTTTGTATGTTTTGTTTCATTGTTCATTGCTCTGAATGATTTCTAGGTGTCCATTCATTCACATGAAAGCTACTTTCTGATTGGCTGAGCCACCAGAGGGCATAGCAGTTCTCATTTGACTAAAACCACAGGAAAACCTGTCCACAGGGTCAGAGGCTCACTGGCGGAGCCAGTTCGAAGTGAGCCGATGACTATGGGAGAATGCCCCCCCCCTCCTTCTCATTTTCTTGACCATTGGCTATTAGCTTGCTGGGGGTGCCCAGTTTGATGGATAATATAGTGCAATTCTTTGAAAATCTCTCATCTTGCACCCTGGAATGGGGTGCTCCATGTTGATAAAGTCTACTTAAACAGAAGACACCCTTCAAAATAAAACTTTAGATCCAGAAGATGTATGAAAGATTTTCACTGACATCATATCGACAATGATGATTGTGACTTTTTTTTTCGAACCCCATACTCCATACTTAGATATCAAATTGTACCTTTTCACTAATGTTGTACATGTTTGTTCTTACTATTGCAACATAGTATAAAGTAGAGGCTATATTGTGGCCAGACCTCCCCCCTCCCCATCAGTGACAGGCACTTACATTTACTGAGGAGGGTGCAGCTCTGTTGTTGTTTTGGTGTGTAGCTGTGCTGCTTCTTATCCGAATTTTTGGGTCATTAAGGTTTTCCTTTCATCAAATATGACTCAATTCCAGTTAAAAGGGTAAATTATACATATGGAAAAAGTAACTCTGACAGAGATAAAAAATTTCCTCTGAATATCTTTTACGAATTCAATTGTGTGGGGAAAACGTTTTCTGTAATATTTTTCACTAATCTGCTTATGATAACATTCTTTTTTAAATATTTTGACCATAGACTAGATATGGGAATATGTATGTTTGGTCCTTGGTTCAGATCCAGGTAAATGGCACATTTCGGGATTAACTAAAATAACCCTAGGGTGAAAGCACAGTTTGGTCACTTGGAGACCAACTTTAATTTCTTGACACTCATGAGTTACTATGTCTGTATTTGAGTTCGGTTGCATTTAAAACCTAAGATTTGTTTCGTATGGTATCAACAATATTCTTCACTCTTCGCCAATGTTGTCTTTCAGATTTTCATCTTTCAGAGATTAAAAATGTATGCAACTCCTTTTTTGTGCAAATATCTAAACCCTTAAATTAGCAGTCAGCTTAACAGTTCACAGTCTTTATTGCATGCCTATCAGGAGGTATGATCATAAATATGTTATAATGAGTTAATGAGTTTTCAGCTAATCTGTAGATCTTTCTAGGTTGCACATTTACAGTCTGTCACTTTTATATAGAAAAAAAAATGGACTGCTGCACTGTGAAAATGGCACTTCGTGTATCATCATGCTGATGATTTGTCATGATCATACTCAATACTTTCAATGTCAATTTGATTTAAGGATTATCCCACTTGCTGATGGCAGCCACATGCATCTAATTTTCACTTTTAAAGTCAAATGGCCTTCTCTTGATCATGACTAACCAAACAGCCTCTAAGTTTCCCATGTTGAAAGTAGAGAAGATGACACTTCATCAGCTGTCATGAGTCACAAAGTGCATTTTTCACAGTGAACTGGTCCTCATTTTTTCTTTATCAAAGTGACAGACTGTAATGTTTTTCCTTGGGTCTGCCAGTCGAAAATCGTTAAAAAATTCTCTGGTGGAGTTAGGATCTGATTTAATATCCAAGTAATAATGAATATTAGATGGAGAATTTAAAAAAGTTGTGCTATAGTATAGTAACATATTCTTTGCATAATGATATATTACTCAGAAATGCCAGGGATCTGGCAAAATTTAAAATCTCATACATGTATCGCTTTTGAGAAATTGAGTGTTCATGTATTATGAATTTGAAATGGTACTAAATTCAGATCTTGAAATCCAGGCAAATGTCGCTCCCCCCCCCCCGAAAAAAATTGTGTGCGTCGTAGGCCTATGCCATTACCGGGTTGTATGAATGCTTAACCATGCTAACTGCTAACCCTCCCTGCCTGTAACCTGGTTAGAAGACAAGTTATATGGTTAGCTCAGATGGTAGCACAGTGGGCTGCAATTTCTGGGTCTTGGTTTCCTCTTCTTTTTTTGCTGCACCGGGTCACCTGGACTATGTTGGACAGCAGTTTCGATCATTCTTTGCCTCGTTGCTGTTTCATCCCCATTCTGTTCCAATTAGCCTAACAACCGCATATAAATACTGGACGTAAAACCCCAAGCATCCTTCAATTCAGCCATCCAAACCTCCACCTCTCTAATTATTAAACTTGATTAACACATATTTTGACTGATGGATAAATAATGATAAATATATAGCGAGATGGACAGATGAACTGGCTATGACAGAATGATTAATTGACTGAATGTGATTGATAGAAAATTAATTGGACAGATAGGCAAATTGAATAATTAAGTAAATAATGGATCATATATATATATTTGATTATTTTTTAAATGGTTTGATGGATCTATAATTCTTAGACAGATAGATAGATAGATAGATAGATAGATAGATAGATAGATAGATAGATAGATAGATTGATAGATTGATAGATTGATAGATTGATAGATAGATTGATAGTTAGATTGATATATAGATTGTTTGTTTGTTTGTTTGATTGATTGATTGATTGATTTGATTGATTTGATTGATTCAATTGATTGATTGATCAATTGACAGTATTGATCGATTGATTTGATTGATCAACTTCTTTAGAAATACTTGTTGGTCATGTTGGACTTGTGTCAAGTTTTACAGTTTGAACTTAATGCATTGTGCATATTGTACATCCTGACAAGTCTGAACATGGGCTCCATGTTCTGAATAGAAGGGTGACTTTTAATTTGGTGCATGTTTGGAGAAGGTCAGGCCATGGTCAGGTGCACAGGTCCTGAGGTCAGGAGAGTCAACACAAACAGCTTCATATAAGATACACAGTAAAATATTCTCCTTATAGTGTGCCTGACCTCATTAACCTACTTAACCCTCAATGTAAGATAGCATCCTCCTCCTCTTAATTGTTTACACAATCATGCCCATATGCTATCAGCACTGCTCAGCTAGCATATCATTCAACCCCACCAAACACCCTCCTTAAATGACCTTTTCACTTGGTAGGTCTATTTAATAAACATGCTGTAGTGAGCAAAGTCACATTTGAAAAGTCAGCTCTATGTCAGCTTATGTCCTTCCAACATATACAGTGGGCTCCTGATACTGAAATCAAATTGATAATTTCAGAGCAATTAAAGCATTTAAGTTCATATTCATTTGATATGGAAGTTATCTATTATTTTTAAAAGGAAACCTCTTACTAAAACTTTTTAAATAGTGGTTAATCCATAATCACTTTTATATTTAAATAACAAACAAGAATCTGAGGATTCAACCCCTGGGTTTAGCAATCATTACATAGTATTTGTGGTAAGATTTTAAAAATTGGGATTTTTATTACTCAATGACATACTGGTGAAACACTTTCTTTTCATGAACTATTAATAATTATATTTTGACATGCAATCGAATAATTCTAATTTGTGATTCCTGCTCAGACCCACTTCACTGGCATGACACTGGAAGTGGAGTCAACCCTTGTGACCTTGTCTGTCTTCGAGTAATTTATCAATGCTTACTTTTTATTTACACTCTACAACTGTAGGTTTGACCTGTAATGGCAGCACTTACAAACACATTTTGACAACCATTTTGGCAACCATCTTAATTTCATTGGTGGCCAACTTGCCAGCTATCTCAGATTTTGTTTTCACTGCTGGCAATTCCCTATACCAATTTCATAACTCACAAGTGAAATACTAAGGACACAGTGGGCAAATTAAGAATGGTTGCATTTTTTGCCCAGCCATTTGCCAGCCATCTTGGATTTTCCAAATATTCTTCATCCACAGAGTCAAACAAATCTAGATACCAAATTACATAAATGTAAGTTAAATATTAAGGTAACAGTAGGCCTAATATGGCGGCTATTTTGAAAGCAATTTTGGACTTCTTCAAATGTTCTTGATCCGTACCCTTTACTGAATCCCTATACAAAATATCATCACTCTTGGAGTGAAATACTGTGTACTAAGGTTACAGTGGGCTAATCAAGAATGAAGGCATTTTTAGACACTTTACAATGTGGAATTGCTGCCAAAAGAGTATGAATGAGGCAACTGACAGATTTTGGTATTTTGCTAAATACTCATTAACATGATTATTGATTAAAGTTGCCCTGAATGATAAAATCCATCTCTAAATTCGGGCGAATTTCTTTGTATTATAATATGAACTTGTGATCCATATTATTTCTGAATAATTTTTTAAAGTATTCTTTGAATACACTAGTTATTTAGTTATTTCCTTTTCTTTTTCTTAATAGTGCCTCCCACCTCCAGCACCCATTATAGATGACGTCACAATGACCATTGTTGTCAGTATATTGTTACAAGTTAACGTTACAAAGCTGATAGCAAGCAACACTGCTGATTTATTTCCGTGCGTACCCGAAATAAATCTAGGGGTCATTTAGTGCATTTGTTGGGTCATTTCAAAAAGAAAAAACAATTCTACAGTAAAAAAATTTTACATGCTGGAGATAAGCATGCTACACAAGATTCTGTAAAAATTAGGGATAATTTTTTTCCAATCCCATCTATCATTCTGAGTAACTTTAACCCCTCAATGACATCAATGACACCCTGACAACAGCCTGATATAAGCAATTGAAGTTCATCTACTGTAATTACCAATAGAGGGCATATATATCAATGAGAAAACCTCCGTACACAATACATTCATGCATGATTATAATAGATAATTCGATGTATCACAGTAAAATTCCTAATTCATATGGATGAAGTAAGATTTTAAAATTGAGCAATGACCTCAGTGATCTGCCTGGTAGATAGAAAAAAAGATATATGGATAGATAGATAAATAGATAGATAGATAGATAGATAGATAGATAGATACTATTATTATTAGAAAGATAAATAGATAGATAGATAGATAGATATGGTAAGAGCACTCCAGCCTGGGCACTCACAAGGGTTGATTGATAATATTGGAGAAACAGCAGCAGGAGTCCTCAACATGTTACACATTTACCCCACATGAGGGATCTTTTTCTTGCCCAGCATAGACACTGATACAAGTGATTGCCAATTTAACGTCTCTTCTGAATGGATTATCCAGCCGGATTTTGCTCAAGAAGGTTCACTGAAAATGTCGGGTTCTAACCCATGCAAGCTTTAAGCAAAGACCTTCGGCAGAGCAGGCGGCACCTTGAGCATTCACCCTCCTGATGCTTAATTGAAATGGGTAAGGTCTGAAAGCTGAAATATCAGATATAACACATCCATGGATTAAAAATGTGAGCTGTGGAATTTTTGTTGCTGTCAGAATGTACAAAACTTATATAGCTGAACAAGAAGATGCAATTCCAAGCATGTAGACACAACACAACTTGGATAAAATTTACACAAAATGCGACATTATTCTACAAGTTTTGCAGTGGAAAAATCATTTATAAAAAGCATTTTGTCAGCCTAAAGCAAAATTGGCCTAAGTCATTTTTGGCAATTTTTGGCAAACGGCCAAAAACTGACTTAGGCCAACAGTTTTTTTAAAAACCAAAATGACTTAGGCCAAAATTCTTTCGTGGTGTAGCTGTGTTATTAAGCAATTCTTCATAAAATTTATGAATGAAATGCAAGGAAACAACTTAAATAAAATTAATACTCACGATAATGACCGATGAATATAGGTGACATCCACTAAAATTAGTGATAACGAAATTGGTCTAAGTCCAAATGGCCTAAGTCAACAGGACTTTTGTGCGAAAATTGACTTGGGGTTTTGAGGGGTTCATTATTAATTAGGAGTCCAAATTTTTTTAGCACATGTATTATCATATGGGCCTTCCTATGGTACCAAAAACGAAAAATGGCCTAAGTCTGACTTAGGCTAATTTTGCTTTAGGATGACGATTTTTAACTTTGTGAACTGGGACCATTATCATAAACTACCTAAGATTTAACTTTTCATTGTATTAATTTCTTGTAGAATAGTTGTTGATTTCTTTTATTGTTATATTTTTTTTCTTATTTTGCTGACACAAGTATCTTCTTGATATTCAGAGATCAAATAAAACTTTATATATTTATAATATTCTTGACATTAATCAGAAATAATTGAACTTTTAAACCATGTTTTGACTTTTCTTGAGCTATAATTTAGTCCTAATTTTCTCATATCATCAATTAACAATAAGCTATTATTCTATACTAACGGTATCATACATTGTATTATGAAGATATGCATCTGTCATATACCAAGTGTAGAGAGAAGCATTGCATTCAGTAGAAACTGACAAACTTTGTTACCTCTGTTCAAATACCACATTTTGAGCAAAACTTTACAAGCTGCCCTGCTGTCTTCACTCTTCAGATACCCAGAGAAAGTTGTGGTCATTTGTCAGCCATTAATTCCGACAATGGACAGTAATCTTGCATTAACCTTCCTTTCTGAGTTTCTCTATCAGTTTTTATTTTTTATCTATTTGACTCACAACTGTTAACCAAAGTCAGTGTATTCATACTTGGTGCTACATAAATTTAGCATTTCTATTTAGAGGGTTCTAATCTAAGTCGTGCACTGTAAAAAATAAAAAGACATTTTGAGGAAAAATGTAAGGATACCCAAAAATCTATTTTTTCAGCCTACTTTAGAGTACCAAAGCTAACTGCTGTAAAACCATAATATAGCTTTGACCTGAAAATTAAGTATGATGCTTCTTTAGTATAATTGTTTCAAAACCTAGCATCCACATACATGAACATGCAGTGCATGCAAGTGTGAACAACATGGGCACAGGTCTTTTTTAAAATACATTTTTTGAAGATATTAACAGACAGCTATTAACATAAACTATTACTTAAGTCAAATCACCCAGAGAATATACCTCCGCTTGTATGTTTAGTTGTTATGTAAGCTTATTTATAAATCAGGAAAAAACTTGTTGCAGTACTAAATTTCAGTTCATAAATATATTTGTTGTTTTTTTATTGACATCAAAATATATCAGAAAATTATGTCTAGATATCACTGGTATTAATACAGTGATGAAATTAAACAATAAAAACATGAACAAATAATATAAACATGCAATACAAATTTTTCACCGCCTGCAGTGCATGGCCATGCTCACTTTTATCCTCAATTGTTTATCTAAAAAATTGAATGGATTACAATGACATGACTATCTAAGGAACAGTTTTTCAATCAAAACAATTAGCTTTGTTGCACTTTTTGCAAAACATACAGCTTTCCTTTTACAGTGCAGGAATGCTCTTAAATTCACCCCCTCCAGTTTCAACACCCAATCAGCCCAGTGGCTGGTTTGTAGGTCATCTTCCTAATCTAGCCCAATCAGTCAGAGGGGTCATTGGTTCATTTGCCAAAATATCACTGACAGTCACAGTGTGCAGATTCACTTCATCTTGTGAGTTCAGTCTCCTCAACTCAAAAGTAAGTACCAATAAGTTTTGTTTTTTATTGTGTGTATTGTCTTCCATCTCCAACTGTTATGGAAAACTTTCAATGTAATTAGAGCTAAGGCTTCATTTAGTGACCCCAAGAGTACTTTTTTGGAAGTCTGCCTCAACTGTAGGGCTATGACTAATGCATGCCTACTTGCTACTTGCTAATAGTTATAATTTAAGATGCAATGCATGCAATAAATATATGAATAGAGATATGTCTTCTTTTTGACAAACTTCTTTGTATTAAGTTTAAGCATTATTGTGACCTGTACAACAAAATTTAATGTGCAGGTGACATGGCAAGTGGAGACACCTAGCATTAATTGTCCCCATTCAAAGTGAGAGATCTAGTGTCTCCATCTGTTGACATTCCTAAACTCTTGTTTTCGCAATCATACAATAAGCTTGTATTATTCCAAGCATAACATCGCATTTCACTTTGAATTTATTGTATTAATTTTTGTTCCAGGTGCCGCAAGCAACAAATCATAGATGCCAACATAGCAGCAGCCAGCTATCAAGTCCAGTGTAAAGGTGAGAAGATTTCTCCGAATTTTCTAGAGCATTAATTGGCTTATGATGCTATATGTAGCTGAAATTTTTAATACTTATCCATTTATATATATTTTCTTAATCCATTTTACATATATTTCTCTGTAAAGCGCTTCTGATGATGCACTTTATAAAGTTTATTCTTAGATTGAGCTACATAAAATAAACAATTTGTATTTGAATTTGAAAACTTATTATGATATATCTTATTTTAGGATGATTCAGAACTGCAATACTTATTTAATTTTCTTTTTTTTTTTTTTCAGGTCATGAGCCCAGGACAAGTTACTGTACACTGCAAGTCGCCAACAGACACTGAGTGCCGCCACTTGCAGTTAGGGGTGAGAATATTCACATAAAATTATCAGATAGATCAGTTTTCATTTTCATTTCTTCAGGTAAAAAGAGCAAATATAGCTTAGTGGCTATGAGGTCTACATAATAATGACATTTTAAAATCAATTGTCAAAAATCTGGGAATTTACGCTCAGCTAGATCAATTGGCATTCGGTGCAAATTAAAGAAGTCTGCTTCGTGGGCTTTAATACTGATTTGGCTTCCTTTTTTCTTCATTTCAGGTGGTGCCCCGATATTACCCAGGGAATATGGTGTCCAATCACAGGATCTGCAATGCTGGTAGGATGACCACTACATAAGATCCACTATTAAAAGTTAGAAAAGTATGTTTTCAGTGAGGTTAATATACAAAGTAATAGGAACTGTATCAATATTAAAATGCTGCTTGTGTAGGCATTTATCATTATCAAAATATTTCATTGAGTAGCTGATTTTTTACTGTTATTGTTGATAAAATGTACAATGAAAAAACTGTTGTGCCTTGGAATGTGTAAACCTAGTGCTATATGGTGGAATATTAGTTATGAAAAGAACCAAAAGTTATGATTCTTGAGTGTAATCATGTTGGCAATGCCTCACTGATGTCAAAAGTCATTGTTTAGATGATTACTGGTGACACCTATGAGCAGGATTGGTGCTCTTATGTAATTATTTTTCTAAATACGTGATTTTAATCATGATTTATATCAAATAAATTGAATTGAATCATGCAAATTACAATGAAAATTTAAATCATTGCCTTGATGAAAATACCAAAAGTTTATTATTAATTTTTTATCTTTCAAATGTTACTGAATTGAGTGCTACATTAAATTAATGCAAAAATATCAATGATTCCATCTTGACAAGCTGTGAGGAGTATGCAATGATTCTTGCCCACAACCATCCAAAGCTTCTCATACTTTATGTGATTGGCTGATGCGATCTAGTTACCCTTGCAGAAATTAGGGGGCGACCATTAGATCTCTGGGAGGAATACATAATTTTAACAGGTGTTGCTCAATTTAGTTGTGAAAATTTGGAGATTTTGCTCCCTCAAAGTGATGACTGCCGCTTTTATAGTGAAATAGATAATTTCCCACTCACCCAACTGTTCCTGCCAAGGAAAAACGTCACCCCCCCCCTGTAAATCTAATGGTCACACCCTCATAATTATATTCAGTTCATACCAGAAAATACATTTTTGTATAAGCAAAGAAAGATTTCATTCCAAAATAATAGGCCTACTACTTCTTCATTTTCGGTGCATTATAACACACAATTCTGTGATTTGATTGTTATTTGTTTATTTTGTTTGTATTTATGGCTTGTTTGTAACTGTACACATTTATGTATTTGTCATATATTATGTTAATAAACCTTTTTTTTTCATATTGAATGCATTGTGTTTGTTATGAATTACCTTGGACAGATGATGAAATAACATTATCAAATAATATAATGTTGAACATTGTATTGATAACAGCTAATAATATGATCTAACTGGTAATCTTAATATTATGAGGGCATTTTTGCAAAATACTGCAACAGTATACCAAAGAGACATCACTGAAATATTAACAAGATGTAGTATATAAATATGAAACATAATGTGTAAATAACATTAATGCAAATATTAAAAAATAATATTTCACCAAGGTTTCAAATGCATTGACATTATATCATAACCATATTAGACACAAATATGAAATGTGAGCTGAGAAAAACATTCAGAAAATATTAGAAAATAAGGTTCTCCTGATATTATAACCATCTTAATAGTTGCTTGTTAAAATATCAGCAGAACCTCAGAAAATAATATTCCTGATAATATTTATCAATATTGTGGTAACATGGGCAACAATACTATGTATAATGTTAAATCAAATGAAAAAACGTCTACACTTTATTCTTAAAAAAATATTTCCAAATAATGTGATGCTGACAAATTTCTAACATTGACATAATATCAGACTAACATCAAATTGTTTGCAGGGTAGACATCTGTCTGGAAAGGTTCAAGTGTGGAAAGTACAGGCTTTAGTATATTCTGATCTTTTATCCAACCACTTTCAGTTGGAGGTAGGTTCCAGCCTTCGTCAAGATTGTGATTGTGAGCAAGAAGCACCGATAAGGCATCAGTATCTCCTCCAGACTACAATGCATAGCCTTAAGATCATGCAGATCCACATCTGATCGGTTGCATAGAATATCTGTTGCCTCATCTAAACCACCAGACATTGTGACTATTTTGTCAACTGGAGCCTTCTCCACCAAGGCAAGAACAGGAATTTGAAAAGGTCAGCCTTGTCGGCAGAATTGGAGAGAAAACCTTGCCAGTTCTGTGGTAAAGTTAACTAGGATGCTCTATTAGCCTGCGAATTACCTTTCCCTTTTATTAAAATGTCTTTCTTCGGTCAAACACCACATCAATCATAATGCGTTTAAAGCGACATCCACATCCAAACACTACATTAAAAAAACAAGTTGGCATATATTAGTCATCAAAAGTGCTGAATGCTTGATTCTGTGGTTTTCCAATTGATACGACTAATGCCTGTCCATCAAGGAGCGAAGTGGTGGTTTAGATGAGGCAACAGACATTCTTTGCAAAATATCAGACGTGGATCTGTTTGATCTTATGGATACGCATGAGGAAGCTGACACATGTTTGTTGGTCCATTGCAACCATACAGATTTCTCCTCGCTTGTAGTCTGAAGGAGAGATACTGATGCCTTCTTAGTGCTTGTTGCTCACAATCACAGCATCAACCAAAGTCTGGACGAAGGCTGGAACCAGCAGAAAGCCAAATTTCATCTCTGTAAATGCCGTTGTCCAAGGATGGAACTTGCAACTAAACACGGCTCTTTCTCTGTTGTCTTTCCAAGCCCTCACTGGCTCTGACTCCACATCATTTCTGGCTGGACATAGCAAGAGAACTGCCTTTGGCATTTTACTTGAAAATTCTAAGCTACTTTCTGATCTTTGGAGAGGTTCATTGACCACTAAGTTGCTGCAAGATTGCGAGTTGTTCATTTGCAAAGTGTACAAACTGATTCCGCCACCACAGATGAAGCAAGATCAGTGTTGTTTAGTGAGGGACACAAGGCTGAACACTTGCCCCTAACATCAAATGCCCTTAAGTTCAATAAATTATCATGAGGGCTCATCATCGGAACATGGTAAGGCTGAAAGTAACAGAGCTATATCCTGAAATTGTACATCCAACCGAAAGTGGTTGGATAAAAAATCAGAATATACTGAAGCCTGTACTTTCCACACAGATGTCTACAGCTTGTAAGCTGCAGCTGCCAGAAAGAGTGCTCCACAGTTCGATGTGGCGGCTGTAAATCATAGTTGCCATGCCTTGACAGTTGCAAATGTCATAGGCAATACTTGAACAATTAACTTCACATGACTGATTAAATTTCAGGAAAATATAAAGGCTCCAGCAGGTCCACTAAACATAAACCTTTCGTTAAGAGTAGGATCTGTTCCTTGCTTTGGATACAAAAGATTACCAAATGTTTGTCTGAGAACACCCTGGCAGATATTTTCTTTTCTGAAGGTCTACCAAATCTTTTACCCATTTAATTGGAATCAAGAACATTCACTACCACAACTGGTAACTGAACTAACCACTGTGCCACCCCGCCAGTGGTGGTAATTTGTGTACAGTTCAACAGAATTTGGATTTGCTTGTTACTTTATCAAGGTTGCAACTATGAAGTAAAAAGTACATGTAATTTTTGGCGACCATCTTGTTTTTGGTCATTATAAGGTCTGATTATTAAAGAAATATTGCTCTGGGGTATTTGGAAACATTCTTATTAGATTCCTCATCTGCCAAAACATGGAAAAAGACTCAAAGATCA
This sequence comes from Platynereis dumerilii, assembly GCA_026936325.1. Taxonomy (NCBI): domain Eukaryota; kingdom Metazoa; phylum Annelida; class Polychaeta; order Phyllodocida; family Nereididae; genus Platynereis; species Platynereis dumerilii. Next base: position 73,307 of record JAPTHN010000211.1, read on the forward strand.
CCTCTCTAATGCAATTAACAGCCAAGTTATGCTAAAATGAACAGGGGCGGACTGGCGGCCTCGCGGGCCCTGTGGCAAAATAAATCGATGGGCCCCCACATTCTTATTTTATGCCTCACTCCACTTACATCAGAGTGGAAGGGCCTTTCCTTTCCCGCCGGCCCTCTTGCATTAGTGCCCTAACCTTATAGTTTGATTCTATCATGCAGTCTTAAACTTGGTCCAAAAGATTGACTTTTTTTACTTTCTTCTTAATTTTTTAATTTTTGGCTCCCTGAGTGGGCCCCCATGAGTGGATGGGCCCGTGGCAACTGCCACTCTGCCACATAGGCCAGTCCGCCCCTGAAAATGAAGCAATTTTGGCGGCCATATTGTTTTTCGTCATTATAAGGACTGATTATTAATGAAATATTGCTCTGGGGCATTTGGAAATATTCTTATTAGATTCCTCATGTGCCAAAACATAGAAAAAGACTCAAAGATCACCTCTCTAGTGCAATTAGGGACCGAGTTATGCTTGAATAAAGTAATTTTGGCGGCCTCAACCACTTTGAATTCCTATAACTGACTCCTGACTAAAACATTCGACTCATGAATTGTTTATCCAGAAGGACTATGAAGTATCAATCATCATAAGAGTACATATTACAACAAATTACACAAAGAAGGGAACAACATAAACCTAAATCACTATTGTCTGAATGTATCAAAGGTTTTTCTAGTGATTCGGACAGAAGAAAAAGAGACCTCACACAGCAGAGATTAATGTTACCTCAAAATGGTGTCAATATATAAAAAGGAAAACAACTCTCTCGGGTTTCAGAAAGCTCCGCGGCATAACAGAAATAACAGAACTGAAAAAAATATGTGTCACAGTTCTGAACATTGCAGTCATAGTTTGCCTCTCCATTTCTGAATTCATAGCATGCATTGTGAAAAAAATCTTAAAAGACATCAAATTGCAATTCTGTATAAAATTTTAATCAACAAGAAAAATGTGGCTGGAGACCTGACTGGTCGTCAAATTATTGGAACAACCAAATTAATATTTGATATATTGTTAGGAGGTTATTTATGTAAACTTTTAAAGGCCTATAACAACAGATTGCAAAATTCTAACTGATGACTTGACCCGAGATGACCTACCGCCTTTTCAAGAGACTCTCAAGGGTGCTCGAACAGAGGGGCACAGGGGGGGGGGTTGCAACTTGTGGTGTTTTGACCTTAAGACAAATACAGTTTAAGCCTTTGTAATAATATAAGCAACATTATGTAGTGTAATTTTGTTTCACAAATTGAATTTGGCCTTTTTTGTCCAATCGCCCCTGCCGCCTGCTTTTCCTTCCGGCACCCCCGGAGACTGTAATCGCCTGTTGTTGTTGTCAATGTGATTATTCTTCTTTTGTGTAAACGCCCACAAATATTAATGCTTTGGCTTTATTTAGACACATGAAAGGTTTTGTTAATCTAAACATGCTATGGGCCCATTGTAGTACATGATCAATTCGCCATTAAAATGACAGAGTACAATAATGGCCTTATTAGGTAATCCTGCCATTAGACTAAGAGGACGTCACTTGCTTTCTGGCCATTTAAATTTTAGAGGACTCGACATAAGGGTCATTAAAATATATACACTGAAAGAACAAAATCAGAGGCTTTTGTACTGTATTCAGTGTTCGTAATAAAGGGGTCAAGGGGGTTTTGACACCCCAAATGCTCTTGGGACCCCTTCAAATACATTATTCAGAATGACCCAGAGGGGGTCGTCAAAAAACCTCCTCAAACACTGAATCTGTTCAGAGGAATAAGCATGAAGCCGCAGTAACATCTTATCAGCTTACAAAAACTTCTTGTGATTTATATTTATCAGCAACAGGGTTTCAGAAACATGCCTTTAAAATTCATTCTTGGAGTATCTGAACTCATTTGGCTTCCGGTGGCCCATTGACGGCCCGCCAACTAAGGGCTTCAATCCTTCGGGCCTTGCAACTGAGAGATAACATTTTAGGCAACCATGTAAGGCCTTTCAAGGTCTGCTTTGAATTTATTAATGGCCTTCAAAGGCTCATTCGAGTGCAAAGGTTGAGGGTAAGAGATGACAGGATAACCACACTGAATGCTGTACATGGTGCAATTGATTGGGAATATCGACCTTGAGAATTTTCTTGAAAGATTTCTCAGACTGACACATGATCAGTGGGAATTCAGAATACAGAAGCAATCAATTTGTTGTCCCCTCAAATGGAAAAAAAAGCCTATCTTTTTTAAGCCAAGTGGGTCTCCTACTTACATTTATGTAGGAAAATTAACATTTCCTATATTCATTGTGTTTGTATGTAAAATACAGTTTACCAGTTTTTCTTCATGTTTCCCTCTTTTTCTCTCTGTCTCACTCTCTTACACAGTATCTCTTACCTGTTCTCGTTTTTATAGGTAATGACTTAATTGAACTTCATACGCAAACTAGCCTTAAGCAATATTATAAGAAAGGTGGACTGCTTGTGTTGGAGGATCAAATCCAATTGTCATTATTGAATATTTCTTTTAGATACGTCAATAATATTTTACCAAATCGTATTGTAAATTTATTTGAAGTTATTAGGCATGATAGACATACCAGAAATCGAAATAATCTTTTAACACCTCAGCATACGTTACAAATATACAACAATAGTTTTCTTGGTAGGGCACCAAATCTTTGGTTATTATTGGCAAATAATATAAAGAACAAGACTAACAGTAAGTCATTTCCTCGATGTTTTCTGAAGCATGTCTTAGACAGTTACTATTAGCTAAAACTTCTTTACAATTTGTTATGTTATAACTTCACTGTTCTCATTATTTTTATGTTACACCAAATTAAGTTTGCCTATTTGGGATTGATTCAAAACATGTGAATATGTGTACAAAAGGTTACCTTAATTATGTATAGAAAATCAAATTTAAGATTTTAATTAAGTCCAGTCATTGTGAGAAATATTGAGTGAAAAACAACAAATTATTATTATATATTACCACTTCTATTACCTCAATTGAATATCATCAAATGTATTTACCGTACCATGTATCTACGAATGGTTAATTTTTCATATTATGCATATTTTTAGAATGAAAAATAGACTATTTAATACTGTTTAATTATGCCAAAAAATAAAAATAAAATTGTGTATGAAAATCATAGTTGTATGTCTGGTACTCATGCATTAGGTATTTTATTTTATTTTTTAGAATTTGGGATGTTAATTGTATGACTAGATACTTATTATGATAAGATAATAACTTACAAATATTCAAATAGTGTAAATTCTTAACTTTGATGATATATTATTTATTTTTGAAATTGTTTTTATTTATTTGTAATCTATGTCAGGGGTTGCATTCACCTTCGGGATATAGTATGTATACTCGAATGCATCCCCTTTTCACACCACTTTGTAGTTTAACATTTTAATTGAAATATGTTTATACTTGAAAATTAATGTACCAGGTGTGGGAAAATAAAATAAATCTAAATCTAATCTACTCATATTATTTAAGAGAGCAAAGTGGCAATCATTGTCATTTTCAGTTATGGCTTTGTCAGTGAGATATGTATGAACAGCAAAAAATAGAGTACGTAAGGATGTTTTTTTACAAAAATTGAGTGACGAAACACAGGGTCAATACATCATAATGCAGAAACATACCCAAGTTTAGGTTCAAAATGAGGGCACATATAGAGTTAAGTTTATGGATAGGGTTAGGGTTTGAGTTTTGGTTAACGAGCTGTGTTTTTAAATTAAACTGCTGTAACAAATCTCCTGACATGCCAATGGTCTCTTATATTTGGTGAATTATGTTCCACTGAAATACCCACAACTGGCAAAAAAATGAAAAAAAACCTCTTTCTTTCTTAACTCGTGTGAGCAGTGTATGTCACTTGCACAACAGAACATCATGGACACACAGACCCTACAACCATCTGCCATTTTTCCATGAAAGCAGAGAGTATATTTTTATAAAAGGTACAACCACTGGTTGCAGGACTTTGTCCATTCCTTGATCAATCGGAACATTCAGGTTAAAGAAACTGATTACTCGTTATATTCCAGACTCAAAGTGCAGTGCAGTCATTATACCAAAAAAATGAAATGAAGGGTGATATTTTCTGATACAAACAAATTATATGCAGCCTTTCTAAGGGGTAGGCCATCTGGTGGAATCACAGAGCTGCTGCTTGACAGATAATGCAATAGTAAGACATCAAGCTACATCGATTGTAAAAATGGACTGTGTTACTCAATCACACCTGAGACTCTCCCCACTCTTCAGACTTTCTGCTCTATGATGGCAGCATGTGACATACACTGCTCACATTATTTAAGGGAGCAAAGTGACTGTCATTGTCATTTCCAGTTATGGCTGTGTTATTAGTGAGATGTGTATGAACAGCAAAAAATAATGAGTATGTTTTTTACTGAAATTTAATGGGGAAACACGGGTTCAACAAATCATATGAGGAAACAGACCCTAGGTTAGGCTAAAATTAGGGTTACAGATAGAGTTAGATGTATGGATATGGTTAGGGTTTGTGTTTTGGTTAACCCTGTGTTGTTGTTCTTTTAATTAAACTTCTGTAACAAATCTCCTGGCATGTCAATTGTCTCTTACATTTGGTGAATTGTATTCCACTGAAACAGTCATAACTGGCAAAAAAAAAAAAAGAAGTAAAAAACCTCTTGCTCCCTTTATTCGTCTGAGCAGTGTCCGTATGTCAATCACAGGAATGAAGGGAGGATCAGGTGGTCACCCATAGTGCTGAAGACCTACCAAGGGTTATTTAAGGCTGGAGTACCCACATTGAAAATGTCTTGCCATAATATTTATTGCATGCATAAATGCTTCATGAACCCCAAGTTGTGTTTCATCTTTACCCCAATATCATTCAAATGTCTGGATATACTCAACCAGGTATCTAATGGTTGCGACATCCCTCCGGCGATTTCTAGCGAATCAGCAGAACAAAAACTTGATAAATGGCATTCCTAGATAGGCGGGGGGGGGGGGGCCGGAATTCCTCCGTGGAAGTCAAAAGGATTCATTTTGTTTGTAAAACATGACCGGCGGGATACAAGGATATCCCCTGCCCCTGGTGAACATTTGTACTGCTCATGTGGAATATTTGCAGCCTCGCCAACGACTTTTGTAGCCACTGACTGTTTTTGCAGCCTTGCAGGTGAATATGATCTTGCCCTGCAGATCTACAGGGTGGGTAAGGGAAATCTGGAATGATCTTTAAATTACTGTATAGTGCAAACAGATTAATGGAATGTCATGAAACCAACAACACAACAAACAGTGGTTAATCAGCCACAAATCAGGTCAATGGGACAAGAAATGGTGACCCAGGAGCTGAAAAGGAAAATGGTGGCAGATGCCCTGTCTGCCCAAGTGAAGCCTCGGACCATTTCTGACATTGTTGGTGTGTCACAGAGCACTGTATATGTCATCAAACAATCTGTAGCCAGTGGGAAAGGGCTGCAGGGGAAGCCTGGCGGCCGTTTGCAGACAAAGAGGACCAAGTATTTTGTAATTGCCCTCCATACTCCAGATTTCTGGCCGTCCTCAAGTCCAGACCTTAACCCTCAGGACTACGCAACCTGGGGCGTTTAAGAGAAGGCCACCAATAAAAACCCTCAAGGCCTCAACCTAATGTTGACTCTCTGAAAGAAGCGGTATAGAGATAGTGGGGCAAGATGTCGGCTGACGTTGTGACAAACAGTTGTGAAAGTTTTCGAAAGCGTGTTGAGGCTGTGATTGCAGAAAATGGTTGTCACATAGATTAAAATGTTGTCTGTAGTCTCAACATGCTCATTTGCAAAAATCGTTGTTCTGTGCTCAGTGGAAATGGTTGAAAATAAATAAGTTCTGCATCTGTCGCAATTTTCCAGTTTTCTCTTACCCACCCTGTATGATCTTGCCCCACCGATCTAAGATCTTGCCCCGCCGTACTATGCCTCTAATCCCTTTTTAATTAGATATATAATCGTTTTACGTCGCTAAGTTTACCAATTTTCCCCTAGAAACCATCTTAAGCTGCTATGCATACACCTGAGTCAAAAGTCCTCCGTAACGTGCCATGAGAATGGGCTATAAGCTTGTAGACATGAAGAGGACACCTAATTGACAAGGTGAGTGAGAGAGGCGCACAATTACAACTACCACAGACTGATCACAATTTAAACTGTTGTCAAATGTAGGTCCATGTAACCCAACTGGAGCATGAATCGAATTAACCTGAACAACATCAACTTTTTATTGATGATTTCTTTTAATAATAATTAAATGGCGTTATAACCATGCCGCGATGTGTAATACAATGGGTAGACCTGTGCAATATAACTTACCTAAAATAATAAAGTTATTATAATAATTATGATGTAGTATTAAATATATAAAATACTTCAATATTGTACATAGATGAAAAGGGGACTTTGTGAAAGCATGAAGCAACATTCGCTAAGCATGCAGCCCATAAAGACAGCTCTCTCAGGTTTCAAAAAGCCCCAGGGTATATCAAAAATAACCACACTCTCAGAATATGTGTGATCTGGTGTTGGGTACAGTTCTATCTTTTTGCCTTTTTTCCAAAGTGCATCTCTACCTTCCAAGAAACGATCGACTGAGATCTGCCACAGCAACAACAACCTGCATGTCACAATCAAGTGTATCTTCGAGTGTCAGACATATACAATGACTCCTCAATTTGACCAATTACATTTCTTTTGCATTGTATATTTATTATTTCTCAACTTAGCTAATACCTGTGATCCATGTGAAAGTTGTACAACTAATTTCCCTTTTGAATACGAAAGACTTCCCTATCCTTATCTTTATTCTTATTCATAACTTCTGTGCATGCACTATCATGGACTGCCGCTTCTTAATTTCCTAGTTAGGCATGATGTGGCAAATGAATATATACAAATTGTTAACAGCTGAAAGCTTGTCAAAACAACTTATCCAGGGCTCACAGTCAATCCTAATTGAGAGTCACGCTATGTGTGACGGTGCATGTTGTTTTCAGTTGCACCTCGAAAAATTTATCCTTCGCAGGTAATCAATGTAAGTGAAACAGTGTGCCCAGAAATTTTCCATCCAGATGCAGTGCTGATAGATAGATAAATGGATAGATAGACAGACAGATAGATAGATATATAGATAGATATATAGATTGATTGATAAGATTAGTGCAGTCCTGTAAGCCCAGTTTAGGGCACTAACATTGTGGCTATGTTGTAAAAAACCCCAAAGTGGTGTTCACGTTGTGGAACATAATCTCTATCATACATATCTACGTGACTAACAGACGAGCCCTCCACCAATTGGCAACGCCGTGTTTATGCTGTGTGCCCCTTGGGTGGATATCCCATAATAATGCAATTCTGTTAATAGCCCACCTGAAAGCAACTTGCCGAAACTATTGGGAATTGGCATTATCATTCAATTAATATCTGCTTTTGTCAAGATACCAGGAACATTTGATGAGATAAAATATTCATATCGAAAAAGAAGTAGTTTCCAATAAGGTTCTTGGTTTATGCCATCACCTCTAGCACATGTAAGTAAAATTTTAGCACGTTCTCTACCCTGAGGAAAAGCACCTCTGTTAAAAGGCAAATACACCATTCAGGTGTCAGCCTGCCATTTAATTGTTCGTTTGGTCCAATAAAACTTGAAACTTGAAACTTGAATTTATGAGAGGCCACTTTATGATCGTAGAGGGGGCAGTGGGACCTCAGAGTCTGTAGATGATTGATTGCCCCATATGTCAGTAATTTGACATCTACATTTACTATGATTAAGGAGGATGGTTATAACTGGATCAGAGTGAGAGGTAATTCCTTACAAATGACCCTGGAAAGGAAATAATGATTTCATGTCAGATGTCAGGCGAACTTCGGAGCAAGGCTAAGAAAAATTTGTCAGTGGTTGTTAAAGTAACTGATGGAATTTTCACAAGCTGGTTTAGAAAAATATACTTGTAGAAATGTAGGTTTTGTATGTGATAAAATTAAACTAAACAGTAGCTCAACCAAATAAAATATAATTTAAGGCTTTACATAGAACAAAAGAATAAAGCTTGTTATACTGTGATGATTTCTTAAAATAAAATAAGCTATTAGAAAAACACACTCCTTTTATTTGTTAACTGATATCCTTGAAACACAGTATTCTCTGCATCAAGTTTCAACCTCAGTATATTATGCTGTCTTAGACTGAAGCCAATTTTGACCATCTTATGCCTTTCCTTCTGTAGATAACTATTTATGTAGGCAGGATTTGTGTTGCAATTGCCCCAAAATTTCATAAGCCAGGTTTACAGCAAAATCCTATACTGTAACTGGTGGCTTAGAGAGAGCCAGCATACACAAAAACCTTATTTCAGGTGATTCCTTTTAAAGTGTTTGGTATGACCAAACTGAATTATAATATCACTAAGGATAAACCCTTAGGCTGTATGAATCTGCCATTTCCTGAGCAGATGGAAAGTTTATTTATAAAAAAGCATTACCAAAAGACTTTGTTGAGGCTGTTATCAAATAGAGCATTTGTGCATAAAGAAACGGATCGCTCATTGTTTCCCAGACTCAAAGAGTTTGTTATCATTACAGCAAAGGAGATTAAATGAAGGGTGATATGCCCATATATATAGTCAAAATTACCCGCAACCTTATGAAAGAGTTTCATGGCATCCATCTTTTTGATAGCAGGTCCAATTTCTGCGTAACAAAATACTTTCTCGGGTGTTCTGGTTGAATCACAGAGTACAATTGGACAGCTGGTGTGAATGCAAAATTTTGTGTTTAACACTTTATTATGGCCAGTTGCAGATATGTTACATCAAAGGTCTGTGTGAATATTCAATCACACCTGTGACTCTACAACCACTTCCAACTTCTTATACCCACTTATGGCATGTGACATTATTTTGTGACATACACAAATTAATGCATGTCAATCAAAGGCAGTAAGTAGGATGGTACAGTTTGTCTCTCACCCACAGTAGATTTTAACTCAGGCAGGAAAATCCAACATTGCAAATGTCCTTCATCAGCACCTGATCTAAGCAGCCTGTCAATTGTATGTGGTGTAAAACAGGTATATCATTTGCAATATAATGTGGTGAAGAATAGGAAATATATTTCAATTTCATGCTTGTTGGAAGTTAATGTTCTGGAATCTATGATTTTTACACTTTTTCAGCAAAAAGGTGGTTGGGCATGGGCTCAAATTAATTATTGTGATGAACCATGAAATATGAATCATCAATAATATAATCATCAATAATGTAGCCACATACATACATGTAGATTACGGACATCCGGAAAGCAGAAAATGACATTCCCCAAACCTCTTTTTCACAGAAGGTTTTCCTAGTATTCCTGGAAAACAACTCTCTCAGGTTTCAGAAAAGCCTCAGGGTATGTCAAAAATAACCACACTCTAAGAATAATTGTGTGTGGACTGTTTATGGGTGCTGCACTGCCTCTAGGTCTTTGAGCTTTACAATGTAAAGATGTGCACAAAATAAAGACGAGTAGTGTGACTCAGTCATGATTTGTGTTGATAGTATTGACATAACAGGATGAGACCTCACAAATTACTTGTGAGTCACAATCATAGAGAGAGATATGGCATGGATAGGGATATGACCTCACAAGGACGTGTCAGTGCAATTATATAAGCACTTGTCATTCATTGGCTTTGACAACCGAAATCTGGTTGCTGAGACGAGGACGGATTGTCAAGGTTTAGTTAATTGAACCCAGGACTTGTCAGTTAATTGCAACAGCATTTTGGCCCTTTGACCAGATAAGGCTTGTCAAAACAGCTTGGCCAGGGCTTGCTGTTAATCTTAATTGAGAGTCACGCAGCCTGTGATGCTGCATGTTGTTTCCAGATGCACCAAAAGAATATATCCTTTGCAGGTAATCAAAGGAAGTGATACTCGGATATGTGCCAACCAGACACAGTGTTCGATGAGGAAATAAAACATATCGACCTTTACAATAGCAGTGCGACATACTTGTGCAATACTAATAGATACATTTGACAATTTGTGACAGGCTTTTGTTTACAGAATTGCTCTGAACGTTGACAATTTTGAGGAGTATTGTGCAGCTGATAATTAAACATGAACTCAACCTCATATGATGAAGTTCTTTGATAAATATATCTGAGGAACAAACTCATTGTTGTAACCTACACCCTTGACACACAGTGCAACTTGTATAGTACATGCAGTAGTAGCCTACACTGTACATGGTTTCACACTCTGTATAAGATGTCTTTGGCTACAGCTGCTTTTATTCATCTTCCTTTGGGTATTCTATAAATAACTTCTGAAGCAAGATTGGCGTTGCATTTGCCCTACTATTTTTTAAGCCAGGTTTACTACAGAATCCTTTGCTGTTTCCAGTGGATAATGACCAGCCAGAAAAAGCTTCTTTCTCATTGGTGAATCATGTAACTGATTTCTGAGTAAAATGTAACCAAAGTAAACTTAATGATACATATAATTTTGCTTGTATTTTCATGTTTATTTTTTTTGGAGACCTCGGTTTAATGTTTTTGCACAACGGTAGAACAATGCTTTTCAGAAATTAATGCCAGACTAATAATGATGATAGTCGTTTGAGAAGAAGTGATTTTCTTTCATCAGTCCTCAAAGATTCAGCTAACTCGATTATGATAAACATTTTATATAGTCAGCTCAGAAATTTTTATAATGTTTCACCAAACAAAAAATTATCTTATGTTTTAGAGTAGTATTAGTAGTTAGGATCACACGCACATAGTTTTCTACCAAAATTTATTTTTTTTTGAGATTAACATCGATTTCGAAGAAGTATTTGCACACTTGAGCCAACTGCATGACATAGAAAATTTTCATGGTAAATTTCCCATTGCTCATCGTCTAATGTTTGAATACACTTTTTCTTCAAAAGAAATATATGTCAACGTCCCTTGCAACCTGAATGATATCTCACATAAAGCCCAAGTCATCCTTCCATCAATCTATGTCCATTGTTCATTGTGATCATATTTCACAACATTTAAATCTGGTAGATTTATGGAAGTGGCATGCATCTTGGGATGACAGTGTTATTCCACTGCATGTTAGCCTGGGCAATGAGTTACAATTTAAGAGCCTCCCACAAAACTTCTCTGTCAGATGGTAAGGTAATATCCTACTATGTATTGAAATGAAAAAACATCTTCGTAAGATTAGTTTCTCAAGCACACTAAATAAGAACTCACCAAAATGCCATTTCCATAGCTTCCTTTAGTGTTATGCACGGAGTTTTTAAATGTGTCATTCAATATTTTAAAATTTTCTTGGTAAAATTTCTAAAGCTCTTTGATAGAAATTTCCTTGCTTTGAAAAATAGTTTTTGAGGAAATGGTAAAAATTTCATATAAGCACAATAGGACATTACATATTGCACTTAGTCCATTGAAATTTTAGTCTTAGTGTATTTCTTTGCCTATCAGTCTGGGCTGATATTGTATTCCCATTTAAAATAATTTTTGGTTTGCACCAATTCATCTATAACAGTATATCTAAAACCTTCGCATCCCTCACTGCAGCAATCAAACCAGTCTATATAAGAGGAATATTCAGAATTTGTCTGATGAGTCATAAGAATGTTACATGATGCAAATAATTTATGCCAATGGAGGTCGTTATGTACACGACATGTAGGTTTCAAGGCCTGCCACATATTAGCTCGGTGTGAATAGCCCAGGTGGCTAATCTTTGTCTTTCGCTCTTACCAAAGGTAAATAAATCTTGATTTGATTTGATGGCTTCGGCCTGATTCTTGATGTCCATGTCTTGGCCTGGGACTTGGCCTTGTACATGTGTCTGAGACATGTCCGAAGAGTCGAACAAGGTTTTTATGATGATCTGATTTCCCTCCCAGTTTATGTAATCTCATGGACCTATTAATATTCTATACTTTGTAAGTACCTGACAGAGTCCTCTTTTGTTTATCTATTTCATGGTGACTAAAGTTTATTGAGCAGCACCATTTCTGTGATATTTCCAGAAGTATTCACTATTCAGATAATATGCCACAGCCTAGAAGACGTGACAAGTAAATACTCGTTTGGTTAACAATATATTCTATTTTTTGGGTAATTTATTTTTTCTTTCAAACATTTGTTTTTTTTTGGGGGGGGGGAATTTTTTTGTTTTGTTGGAGAAATTTTTTTGGGAGGGAGAATTTTTCGAAAAAAATTCTTTTTTTTTTTAATTATCTTTTTTTTTAGTTTTTTTTTTTTTGGAAATTTTTTTTTTTTTTAGAATTTTTTTTTTTTTTCTGAATTTTTTTTTTCGGAAATTTTTTTTTTTTGAACTGGTATTATGTTACATCTCAGTTACTTTTCCATCACTCATGTGTTTTCTCAGTTTTTTATGAGATGAGCAATTTTTTGGATATGGATGACATATGTACCTGTTACATTTTTTTCATTTTAATTGGATAAAACCAGCAGAGAGAGTAAGAACCTTTTATCACACATACAAGGGAGACAGTATGAGTGACAGAACCAAATAAAGATTGTACAAACTTTTTATGAATGAAGAGAAGACACATTGGAAAACCTAAGAAAAGAAGACTAGAAAATGCCAAAACTGACCTTAACATGAAGACTGAGGTATCATACTTAGAAATGGATAGAAAGTATGAGAAAACGCATTTACAAGGTCCCAGTCATTATTACTGGAAATGACTATGAATGTTTTGAAAAAAATCTGTTCAATATCTCTTGTAATAATTACATATTTTACACGATATGTCAAGTACGTGTCTGTTAACAAGCTCTCGGTCGCATTTCATGACTTTTGGTTTCCATAGCAACAAATCAACAATTAATTTTTACCTGTATGATCTGATTTTTTCTTGGATCATTTGCAAATTATCTCAATATCAACGGACCCAAATATAATTTTTCTGTTTAAAATCTAGCAAAAGTTATGACAGGTTGGACAGAACTTATAAATGGAAAACCCATCGTAAAGAACAAAAAGACTGCGAAACACCAATTGTGATCTTAATATAAGGACTGTGAGGCATTGACGTTTTAAGGGATACAAGGTTATCTAGGAAGTGTACTCAGTGTCAAGTTCATCCTTACAAGACTTTTTGAAATGTTAGGGATTATTTTTAATAGGTTTCTTGTCCTGCAACCCTCGTAAAAATTGAATTTTTTGACAAGATATAATGAACCTTTGTCTCTAAAGGTGTCCTGAGCCGCATTTCATAACTTTTTGTTTCCATGGTGACAAAAAAGCCATTTATTTTTGTTTCTATGATCTTATTTTTTCAGGCTCATTTGCAAATTAATTCAATATTATCTGATCCAAATATCATGTTCCTGTATTAAATATTGCAAAAGTTATGGCAAGTTGGACAGAACATTTGGAAAACCCCTCGTACATGCTAAAGTATTTGATCAATAACCTATCAATCGTGAATGCCTGCTATACACCACAACTCTACAAAACAGAATTGGACAAAATTCATGACAGAATCTTCAACCCCTCATACACTCGGCCATGAAGAATGGGCTTATTCCAAAAGCCTTTAATATACTTGTAACAAGAAAATTCCACAGCCCAATAGATTGGAACTTGTGATACCTATCCAACTATAAGATGGAGTTTTTAAGGCAATTACAGAGAGGCATAATTATGTAGATAGTAGTTTTGAAGTTACATCTACTTCTGGTGAAAAAGATAATTTGTTTCCCTGTAGTCTTGAAACATTTCTGTTATTTTGGATGGCATTCAAATTCAACCAATTCAAGTTTTATTCTTCAATTTGAGAAATATTGCGAATAAATACAATACAATAATAATAATACAATACAATGTAAATAAAGTGAAGAACCATCCATTATGTAGCAAACAATATATTGTAGAATACAATTCCAACCCAACTTATTAGTAGAATCATCAGGTCACCATATATAACCCCTTTTGACGAATGACCCCAAGATACCACTTAAGCACCCTGTACAAAGTGTCCATATGGTAATTCTATGCTGTCAGAAGCATCATTGTTTAATCTGACCACCTGGTGAGCAGGAGATATCTTTCAGTCATATCTCAGTACGCTTGTTTTCATCCCACAATATGTAAAGAGCACGATATGTTATGAAAGGAAAGGGATTTCAACTGTACTATAATATCCGTACAGACTTTTTTTCTGAAGAATTTCACCGAGTAGATTGTACGTGTGATCATATGGGTCATTGGTCGACTATGTTGTTATGATAATGGAGCCAAACTTATAGGATGCAAATGGCAATCTCTGAACCCTGTAATAACCTGACCCAAAATATCTTTGAAGCCTGTTAGTACTTTCTGCAAGTTATATTTTGGAACAAGTCCGGAACTTCAATGAAATCTTGAAAAATGTTGGCAATAGGAGGCAGGCACATAATGCGAAATTGTGTGAAAAATAATAGATATTTATGATCAATGCTCCAGCTGAATCTTCTGGCATAAGATACTATAAAGTGTATGAGACACCATTTAAGTATTTATTTCAGGCAAGCAAAAGGTCTAATGGAGTAAAATGTACACATTGTACAGTCAGGGGAAAGTCTCACTAATATGAATGAATCTGGGGGAAGTGCTTGCAAGAGGTAGCCACATGGCTGCATTTTCTGGTCGATCTCCATCTGGTTCGAAGTCTTGCAAATCAATAAAGCAAAACTAATGCAATCCAGCTGATCTATCAGGCTATAGTGGAACTTCTTTCACCCAATTGATCAGAGACATGCCAGAGTAATCAGGAGGCCCTTCTTGGTCAATCTATTACTTTTCAGCAAGAATTGACCTGGACAAAAGCTGGGCTGGACATCACAGTATCCCATGGGGCACAACAACTTCTTCTCCTGTGCATAGCACTGGCCACCACAGTAGGTTGAAAGGCTAAACTAAATGTTTTGTTCTTCAGACCAAAAGCAAACGAAGTTGAACATATATCCAAATTGAAGATGCTCACCCATCTTGTGTCTTCTGTTGATACAATGATCCATACATATGTAATCAAATTAATCTGACTGAGATAGGCCTACATTAAGTATTTGTGATTTCCCAGAACAATTCATGTTAAGTATATTCCTACAATGTGTTCAGGATTATGTTTACCATATAGCTGAATGTGAGTAAATTCATGACATCAACTCTATCCAGTATTGGTAATTTTTTTTTAATACTTCTGCATCAAATTGGGTATGAGTTATGAAAGTTCATTGTAACACACACCAAACCTACATTGTATGGAGGCAGGTATTTTCCTTCTCTATTCACCCTATGTGATGGCCCCCCTCTTCATTAAATTGGGTGTAGATGATGTGCTGAATTTACTTAGGTGAATTTTCGTTGACTGTTTATAAGATTTTTAATCTGTCATAAGCATCCATTCAACATGTATTTCACACTGTACATGGATTGCTATACAATTTCCATGGACTTGGATTTTAACGAGACAATTCCCATGATTCCCTAGCTAGTTTCTATGGTGCATCATACCAGACACTAATTTGAAGCGTTATGAAAGTTTGTAGAGCCACTTTTCAAAGTTGAAAGATCAATAAACTACAGACTGAATTGTTTGTTAATTAAAGAATCTTTTGGCTTGCTCAATTGGAAATCAATTAGAAGGACGGAGTAGCTAGGTTAGTAATTACCAAATTTGCATGTGTAGGAGTAACTGAACTTTCCCTTTTCATTTTTTTACCAATAAGCAACATCATGTTTATTTCATGCGCCCCTGGGGTGGATATCCCATGGATAGTAATTCAATTCTATTAATAGCCCACCTGCAAGCACCATTCAGAGACTATTATATTGGGACTTGGAATTATCATTTACTGCAATTTCAATAAGTATTCATGAGTTTCTGCAATAGGACAGTGAACCATAGTAAATGCACTGGATGTGATTTGTTGAGAGACTGAATTACATGGCATAAGGATAATTTGAATACCATAAAAACGTATATCAAGCCCAGTAAACATACATGTTGGTGGCTTATCTTATCCACAAACCAAGCTCAGCTGCTCACTGAAGCAGAACTTTTACAATATTCAAGGCTTCCAATGTTCATTATGCATAATTGAAGGATGTTTTACTGCTCATACACCCATCAGATGATCTTAAAATGCAATGGAGACAGGTGGAAAAATTGGCCAAGCAACTCATACTTATTGAAATTGCTGTAACAAATATCTGCTTTTTTCAAGATACCAGAAACGTTTGGTGAGATGATATTCCGTGATATTCTGTGATATCAAAAAGCAGTAGTCTCCAATAAGGTTCTTGGTTTATGCCACAATCTCCAACAAGTGAAATTTTAGCATGTTCTCTATCCTGATGAAAAGCACCTCTGTTAGGCAGGTATGTAAAAAAATAGTGCATTTATACAAAGAAGTATGAAACTTGGCGCACACTTAAAAAACATCTCTACAAATATAATTGGATAGGGAGCCACCTCAGATTTAGCATAGATGGCTACTGGCAGCCATTTTCCAAAATGGCCACCAATTCTTCCATTTTGCTGCTTTCTGTGTACTTCCTATGAATAGAATGCATGCAAATAGTGTTTGTTATTCCTTCTCTAGGTATTCAGAACATTGCTGGAGCATTTTTAGTAGCCTCAACTATTTTCAGGCTTTCTAGAATCCATTTTGGTAGAATTATCAACTCAAATACTGTATTTTCGCGGTTTTGCGCTGTTTCGCCAATTCTAAATGAATATAAAAATAAGTTGCATATTTGAATTCCTTACAAAAAGAGCTTTCAAATGAGTACCCGCATTAATGGGTTCGTAAATTTGGAGTGGAAATGGAAAAAAATGAAAATTTTGAGGTTTTTGAAGATTTCTGTTCTGAGGTTCATTTTGACAAAGAATTCCCGGAAACTAGTGATGCTACCATTCATTTGAAAGCTCTTCTTACAAGGAATTCAAATATGTGGACTATTTAAAAATTAATTGAGATTCCAAAGAATTATGGAAAACCGCGAAAACGCTGCATTTTCTTCAACAGTTATAACAAAATGGACCCTGACCAGCCTAAAATTCCTTAGTTCAACCCAGGAATCAATTGATAGTGTTTTTTAGATCTTTAGAAGAAATAATGACCACAGTTTTCATATGGTCAAACTGTAGGCACTTCACAGAAAGCAGGAAAATGAGATAATTTGCCGCCATTTTGGAAAATGGATGCCATTGGTCAACCAGGTCAAATCTCAAGTGGCTCCCTATCTAAATTTATTCTTTAAGATGTTTTTAAACGATGTGTCAAGTTTCATGCTTCTATGTATAAATGAAATATTACTCCCCTATTCATGACAAATCTGCCCCGCTATAAGTATTCAGTACATTACTACAACAATTTTTTTGGTAGGCTTGGTCTATTTTTCGGCTTGTTGGAATCCTTTTTGTTAGAAATATTGATTCAAACACTGGATTTTGCGGTTACGGATAGTTACACCAATTCTCTATAAATCTCAAAATAAATTACATATTTGATTTCCTTGTAAGAAGAGCTTTCAAATGAGTACCCGCATTAATGGGTTTCGTAAAGTTGGTGCAAAAATGGAAAAAATGAAAATAAAATGATTTTTTAAGAGATTGTTGTTTCTTTCATTTTGACAAAAAATTCACGGAAATTATTGATGCGACCATTAATTTCAAAGCTCTTCTTACAAGGAATTCAAATATGTAGTCAGTTTTAAAATCATTTGAGATTCCACGAAACTATGGGAAACCGCGAAAATGATACATTTTCTTCAAGAGTTCTAACAAAATGGACCCTGACTACCCTAAAATTCCTGAGTTCAATCCAGAAATCAATTGATGATGTTCTTTAGATCTGTAGAAGGAATTATGAGCTCTGTTACGATACTTTAATACTATAAACACAGTGGCATCGCTTTTGACCATAACGGCAAATGGTCACTTGCTCCCTGTTTTTCAGTCTTCTTATTCTTATTCATTCTTCTAAGTTTATTTACAATATTGCAAGTGATTCTAATGTATGGTAAGCAACTCTGGCTAGTCAGTCGTCATCTATTTTTGCTTTGCTACTGGATATGCCATTATCTCATGTTACTTGATTATTTTGATTAATTTAAATCATTACTTTTCAGGCAAAATTCACAATAAACTCTCTCTCAAAACATTGGACTTGAAGTTTACGATTGGAAAACTGACCATGTGTCATAAGACTAAGGGTTTTAAGCAAATCGCTCCGGGCCAAGAAATATTACACTCTATTAAGAATGTAGAAAAGTATAAATGTGGAAGTATGAATTGCCTATGTTAAAATATATAAGGGAACATGATTCTTAAAATAATCTCAAGGTACATCGTAAAACAAAATGAACATTTTAAATAATTTTATTGAACTACAGTGAATTCCAACTTCCCCTTATCATTTGGAATTTTACTTGGGTGACTTGGTCACATTTATTGAAATAAATCACTATCCAACAGATTGGCTTTCAACCATGGCGGAAATTGTATTTGTTATTATACATTCGCTATCAGCACCAAGCGTCAGTTTTGGAAAACTGAACTGGCAAACTATGATTTAAATAAATCACTCTAAAGAAATTAAAGAAATTTACCAGAATTCAAGAAACACACATAACTGAAAGGCAAGAAACATAACATGCTATTAAGAATTTAGAAAAGTATAAGTGTGGCAATATGAGACTATGTACCTATATTGAAATAAAAAAAAGATGTGTGATTCTTAAAATCACCTCAACATACAAAAATCAACATTATAAATATCTTATTAGAACTACAGTTGCTTCCAACCTCTCAGTATTATTAGGAACAATAATGTTTGGGTGGCTAGGTCAATTTGATTGAAATAAATCACTGTCCAACTGAAAGGCTTTCAACAATGGCAGAAATTGTATTTGTTAGAATACATGCTGTCCCAGCCCCAAATGACAGTTTTGGAAAACTAAACTGGCTAAATGTGATTTAAATAAATCACTCCAAAGAAATTTAAGAGAGTACACCAGTTTCAAGAACTATGAAATTTGTCACATGTAGTACAGTGGATTCCAGGGCTTTCGGAGTTGGAGTCCAGAGGTTTTCGGGGGGAGTCAAACTTGATTTTCAAGCATAGTTGGAGTTGGAAATTAGTTAGGCAACTCATCACTTCCCAAACAAGTATTCATGTACAAAATCCTATGAAAACTTTGTAGAAGTACTTTCTTCCCCCCCCCCCTGTTAACCATGTAATATTTGTGTGCAATAATGCCAATAAGTGGAGTCGGAGGAGGTGGGGTTATAATTCAGGAGACCTAGAGGTGTCTTTTCAATTTTTATTCTTAATATTCTTTAAAATTTCTTCACCTCTCTCATTAATGTGTATATCTCAATGAAGGTATATGATATAAGATATTGGATGATTAAATGATGAAATTTCTTTAAATAGTAGAACTGAGTTCTCAACTATTGCGCTACAAATATGAAATCATAACAGAGTTATTTGAACATTTATTCTTAGGTAATTATTTATTTCTATTATCCATGCAAAAAATATAAAGAATCAGCATTTTTTTCTTGTGGCTGCCCTTGTGCATCCTCCCACTGCAGGGATAATTTTCATTCACCCTGCCAACAAGTGCTATAAAATTCTAAGTTTCTAAATCCTTTAACAGCTTCTTTCTGGCGTGATTTAAATACTTGTGTATGGTTTTATACAAAGAAACCAATTGAAACAATTAACTGACAACAATGAAACACTCAACAATCCATTAAATTGCTTTTAGAGATTTCAAACATGTCTGTCACACCGGTGGAGAGTTAATCTTTTTGTTACAACTTACGAAACAGTGTATGATGTGGTTAGGGTAAGTTAAACAAGCTTACACCGAGGTCCAAGGAGTGAGGATGCCCTCGGGTGTCTAATAGAGATGTCACATTCACTTTATATTTGCTTATACCACTGTTTGCTTTTTTTGGCCAATCAGAAGCGAGTTTTTTGCTCTGATATAACGCATATCACAAATCATACACCTGGTCATGTTATTGCATGCCTGAGTGACCACATGTTGGTAAATTGAAGGAAACACCAGAACCAAATTACCAGCAAAGGATTAAAATAAAAAGAAAGTTCTACCAAACTTGTAAACAAGGAGGAAGATTGTGACAAGCATAGATGAAAAATCTGTATTCACATTTGTTATACCTATACTGTGTCTATATATATGTCTATATATCACCAATCTATTTCTATCTGTGTCTACCTGCATCTATCTATTATCTATCGATCCATCTATTTATCTATCTATCCAAATGGATACTTATTTAAGAGAGTTTTAACAATTCAAAATGATCACGAATTCGGACCTGCTGCCTCAAGGGCTGTCTTTCAGCTTATGATCTGATGCGACTTTCATTTGCAAACTGGTACAATCAAATGTCAAACAACAAGTATTAACAGCAAACAAAGAAATTTTAAGGGAATTTGTAGTGATATAAGTTAGATAACACCCTTGTTTGTGATGATATGAAATTAATCTCGACAAGCCTCGATAAATTGCATATCATCACAAACGAGGGCATTATCTATTTCTGATCTGAGTTATTCTTCTCTGACACGAAAAATCCCATTTTGATTATGCAACTACGATTTACCAGTTTGGAGGTGTTATAACTGCTGCATGTGCCAACCTGGCATATGACAATACCTCGGGTTTGAAAGCAAATATGCGAGCTAGACTTAATTTAATTTACTCTGTTGACAAAAATGGGATTATGCTTTTTAAAGATTTATTAAAAAAAATAATAGGCTGCTAAACAGCCAACCTTCAGCCATCATCAGTGAATGAGGTATTCTATCATGAGGAGCGTAGGTTACCAAAAAACAAAGAGTATTTATAATTTAATTACCTCATTCGCAGTTTTGTAACCTAGGCCATTTTGGCGGCAAGTATGTAAAAAAATTGTGCATTTACACATAGAAGCATGAAAATTGGCCCACACTTTAAAAAACATCTATATGAAAATATTTGGATAGGGAGCCACCTCAAATTTAGGTTAGGTGGCTACTGGCAGCCATTTTCCAAAATGGGGGCCAATTCTTCCATTTTGCTACCTTCTGTGTAGTTGCTACAAATATAATACATGCAAATAGTGTTTTTTTTTCCTTGTCTAGGTATTCAGTAAATTACTATAAATTTCTTCGGTAGCCTGGACTATTTTCAGGCTTTTTGGAATCAATTTTGGAAGAAATATTGATTAAAATGTTGGATTTCTCGGTCACGCAAGTCGCAAGGGTACACAAATTTTTTGGAAATCTCAAAATTAGTTACATAATTGAATTTCTTGCAAAAAGAGCTTTCGAATGAGTACCCGCATCAATGGGTTTCGAAAACTTGGCATGAAAATGAAAAAAATGAGAATAAAATGTTCTTTGAAGATTTCGGCTTTAGTTTAATTTAGACAAAAAATCACGAACTCTATTGATGCTACCATTCATTTGAAAGCTCTTCTTAAAGGAATTTGTATATGTAAATTAGCTGCCATTTTGGTAAATGGCTGTCATGGGTCAACCGGGTCAAATCTGAAGTGGCTCCCTATCTAAATATTTTTTAAAAGAAGTTTTTGAACTGTGTGCCAAGTTTCATGCTTCTCTGTATAAATGCATTAATTTCCTTTTCATGACAAATTCGGCCGGCTAATGTACATGCAATAGTGGCCGAGTCTTGGCCCGGAAACAATAATAATTGTTTTTGTATTTTTGCTAAATATTTAAAAAAGCACCAAATATCCATCAGTCAGACCATCAAAAAGCACAACTAGACTATATAGGCCACATGTGTCCCAAATTTCCGTCCGACCGCTCGAGCACTCGACCACCCGCCAGGCTGACGGACAACATTTTACCCAAGTGATTACAATACCTTCCTGAAGGTAAAAAGCTTCTGCAGTATTCTTGAATCAATGTAGATCAGCAGTTGAAATATATCATCAGTTTATAGTAAAGAGACTGGCTCAAGTTGTTGGTAACACTGGATTAACTTCAAGCACTTCAGAAAAACACACAACAAAACCAAGACACACACAACAACTGCCAATAAAATCTGATCAGCAGTTTACATGCAGTCCATTATATCAGTGAGCTTGAAATTAGTTTTTTTTTATAAAAAGAGAATTGAATTAAATTTAGTTTAGACTGATTGGTTTTTTAGTTATTTCAGCCAATTTTTGGTCTGCAAAAATTACCTGTCAATTGGTCTCAAAATCAATAGGCAAAACAATGTCTCAAATAAGGAACTATCTATATGACGAATAAAAAACCTATATTTAAATAGTATATGTTTGAATTGTAGGAATATATACATGAAATGCTATCATCCCGTCCTATTTGTCTACAGAGTGAAAACAAACAATACAGGACATAAAACATGTAGTATCCCTCCAATCATTATTATGCATTTAAATACATATATCAGACTCAAGCTCATATTGTAGGTTAATCAGTATCTGGTTTTGCTAGTTTTTTTTTTTTATCGATTATTTTATATAATAAATTAGCAAATTCAGTTCAATTTGAGAGTGCCAATGTTTAATATGTTAAGTAAATTTAATTCGTACCTTAAATCAATGAAAAATTCCACTGAGACAGCCTTTGGTAATGTAACTTCCAAGTGTTGAAAATATGTATTATGTTTGTTCATTTTGCAGGCAAAACAATTCAGCAACAAGCACTTAATATGAGTCTAAGCTAGACAATACCTTTGTTTTTGACAATACGCAGTCTAATCCTTTTTATTGACAGTTTTCAATAAATTGCTTGTCACAGGTATGAGGACATTACATCATGCTTGTGACCAACAACCAAAGAAAACTGAGATAACATAATATAATCCAGTAAAATATTAATTGGACCAACAATGAAAAGTACAATCATCATCATAAGATCTTCAGTCTTTCAGTTAATGGTCAAAATTAATCATGATGGAAGTTACCAGGCTGTAGAACCATATTTACAACAGAAAAATGACAGGTAAGAATTTCTGAGTCATTTTAAATCATGTGAAAAAAAAAAGCCAGTCTTATTCCAATGGCAGTGGTCAACCAGGCAGGGAATAATATCACAATGTTGAAGAAGAAATATAATGTGCCATCACAATGAAGAGTGTGTGTGGTAAACTACTATTAGTGCTAGGTCAGGTCAGCTATTTTTTCTTCATTTTACATAAGCTTAAGTCATCATTAATTCTTGCCTGAGAAGCAGGCTTTACTATAAGTGGGATTGGGTTGTTGTTGATTTTTGGAGGCATTGTCTCATGATGTCATTAACACAGCTTTGTGTATAGTGTGGTATATAAGGGTGTTGGGAAAAACAATTTAGGTAGGCTTATTTGCTGGGAGTGGGGTCACCTGGGGGGGGGATACTCACAAACATGTTACTTTTTGCTACCTGTATCACCAGGTTGATGGTCACCTCAGATGGGAGGGGTACTCTTGACACATTTTTATCTTTACTTGAGTTGAGGGGTCATCCGGGTCACATCAGAGTACCTGTGATTTTTTTTTTTGAAAAGATAGCTATATTGCTAGCTGTCCCAGGGGTCACAACGCAGTACTTGTGAACATCCTTTTTGCCAGTTATATAACTAGGCTGGGGGTCACCTCTGGTGGTACTCTGAAAATTATAAATTAAACTGGGCTTTGGAGGTCATCGGATCTTCGGGTAGACATGTAAAAATTTTGCTAGTTTTGTCGCTAGGCTGGGTGTCACCTTCAGGGTAGGGGGAACCGGGGCACATTGAGACACAGGGCACTATGGGACGGTGGGTTTTTTTGGTTCCTGGTAAGGTATATGATATGGTAGTGCCATCATATCTTGTAATTTCACATCCTGACGTTTCTGTCGTTTTGATGACAACTTACAGCCACATGCAGAAGTATGGCGAGGAAAAGTTTGTTTTCCTACTATTAAAGCAAACATGGACGAGTTCAATTCAAACAATTCTGTGGACAAACCATGAACAATGAGGCTTTCTCAGTGCTTGTTTGAATTTGATATATAGTAACAAACAGTTGTGAATTGCTATCGTGATAAACACACTCACTGGTGCCTGAAAAATTATCATTTTGCTGTAAAAGTCACATCGGGGCTCATTGGGACAGCGAATTCCGGGCACATTGGCACGCACTTAATATGGCAGAATTTAAGTGTCCAATCAACTGAATGACCTGGGACAGCACACAACAGGTATTCAAGCCACAGTGAATCGAGGCATAGTGGATTACCAGGCTCTGAACAAATTTGTTGCAAAGCACTTTGTCTTAATTCCATAGATGTCCGCACCCAGGACAGTTATATTAAATGTTTAAAAGTATTAACTATTGGCACTACAAGGTGTTAATGCAGTGTATATTGTCTTATGCACTACTTTTATGTAATATCTATTGCACATGGAGTGTTAAAATGATTTTTTAATTGATATCCCGATGTGCACCGACTGATGTCCCAATGTGCCCCGCCGTTATTTTTGTGACTCACATTTTGCTCCCTGGCTGTAAAAGGGTAGGTGCAGTCTAGTTATCCCCCATGCTATGCTATGGGGGATTTTACTTTTAGTCTCCATGTCATGGCGTCCATCAAATATCTCAAACACCACACCATGCACAATGCTCATCCTTTTCCAACATTCAACTAAACTTGTCAAATCTGACCATAAATCAATAAATATCATAACCATTTTCACATCCTTAATACTTTTTGCAGCACTTTTGGCCTGCAGCCATGTTATTTTTAAAGCAAACTCCACCCCCAGGTGTCTCCACATCCTTACATGTACGCACAATTGTGCCCCTGGTGGAAATATTTGGCATAACTAAAATGGGAATTCTGGTGGGTATTGGTAGATGTGTAGAGCATGGGGGATATGGAGGCAGTATACCTGCTCTTGTTTATTATGCCTTGCATTTAAGCTCAATAGTATTGGTGATATTCATGCAAACTTCTGAGTTCTTCGGTGCTTTCAGCATTGAGCAAAATTAGTAGACATGAAAAGCGTCCCAATGTGCCCCGGTTCCCCCGTCCATGATTTTTTTTTTTGCTAGGTGGGGGTATCATGTCGGGGGTCCTTGTAAAAAATGTTATGTTGCCAGTTTAATGACAAGAGTTGAGGTCACCTCAGGGGTCCTCGTGACTTTTTTTTTGTCATATTGCCAGCTGTAGGGGTCACTCAGGGTAGTGAGCATCATCTGCCCCCTAAAAATTACGCTTTTTTTGCACTTTGCACATATTGTCTCCTGCCGGTAGAACACGTTATACAAAATGTCAATAAGATATGCTGAGGCCTTAGGATGGCACTTTTGTGTTTAAGTTGAGTCCAACATTGACAAAAAAATGATGCTTTGAAAACTTTTGGTAAAAAATATCTGGCTTGTTTGTTGAATGAGTTCAATCCACGTGCCATTGTTCTTAGAAGAAAATTTGAATGGTAGAGAACTATATTTCTGAGAATTTCTCATGTTTTAAGTTTTTCTGAAAGCCTATTATGACAAAATGTTTGGAATAATCAACTTCAAAGGTCAACCTGCGCCTAACTTTGACACAATCATTAGAATAAAACTTAAGGGAACACTACCCTGAAGCAAGTAGGACATTTAATTTTTTTTTTCTAGATAGTTATTCATCAAAATTCAAATGTGCATATTTGCATTAATTGCAGGTAAATAGCTAGAAATACAGCAGTTCATTGAAAAACTGTTCCGCCATGTCTTTTTTTTTCAGACTGCATCATAATTCAATCAAGGTTTTATCAGATGATTTAATATACAACTTCTTCACTTTGTAGACTTCTCTGAGTTCCAAAAAGGCAAATTAACATACTTTTTTTATTTACTTATCATATATTTCCCAGTAAAAATAGTATCTGCATCCAATTGCTACTTCTCTTTAATGGAAACCATTGATTTTGGCCTTCAAATTAAAGCCCTTTTTTCAGCGATATGGGTTGTTTTTCAATCGGGGTACGCTCTGGAAAAACACACGATATCCAAAATACCAGAAATACCATGCATATATGTTGAAAAAACGTTACACAGAATGATTAAACATACTGAGACAGTAGCGAAAAAATTATTCATATCAGTTGATAACTGCCCGAAAAAAATTTATTTGTGTCATTTTGACCAAAATTGACTGTCTCATTTGCTAATTAGGCAAACATCGCTTCCGATTTTTCAGTCCTGACCTAACAGTTAGTTTTAACCAATGTGAATATGCTTTCAACATGGTCCCAAGAGTTCAATTTTAGAATTACATGCAACAACTATGATTAGTCTCTTCAGAATCCTGCATTTAATACTTAAAGGTCACTTCCGTCAAATATTGTCCTCTCCGAAATTGGGTCGGCTAAAACAGTGTTAACATCAAATTAGGAGTATTTTTATTTTACAGAAATACTCCTTCAATACATTAGACAACGTTTTTTTAAGTTTTTAACTTCAGTTGTACCAACTACGCGATACTCGTAGGGCGGAAAACACCAAAAACAGCTTTCCGTCAAATCTTGTCCTCTCCGAAAAAAATGAGGAAATTAGTTTGAAACGTCTTTTTTCCTTGATACGCACAAAGTTCTTGGCCAAAATTAAGCAAGTAAGATGATTTTTCATTGTCATATATATATCTATCCACTCAGCACAAGCCCATACAACTAGGTGTTCTATATATTCAGTAATAGAGGGAAGAGCAGAGTGTTGATACTTGGTCAAAAAGTCAAATAAAAAAAAATTCAGAATATTCGTAGCCCTAAAATTTTCAAAAATCCAAGGTACGGTGTATGATTATAGCAACAGAAAAAAGTTGATTTGGCCTGAAAAAAAAAGACCTTCATTTTTGACCCCCTTGAGACAAAACTATGTACCCCAATTGAAAAACAACCCATATAGCTTTGCCTCCAGAAATCACATACTGCAAAAGTGCATGATATTTTGAAGATATTGGGGCAGACAATGCACCCTAACCCAGTCGTCACCTTGAAATAGGGGAGAGTAGGGCACCATGAGCCGCTTTGGGCATTTTACACTGGTGAGCCTAAAGTTTTGATGGTAAATAGCTGGGTACTTCATGTAAATATGATAAGACCTCTTATAGCAGAGTGGCAGGAGGCCAAAAAGTGGCTTAGTTTTCGTCGTTACTGCCCCCGCTCTGCAACCTCACAAATTGTATATCAAATCGATCCTTATGACCTGAAGTTTTAAAAAAACCCGTCTGACGTTGAAAAATTAACGTGGCACTTTGCCGTCTCAGGGGTCAAAGGTCACAACCTCCATAGAAAAATGCCAATTTTCAAGCACAGTCATGAAATTCACTTTACAGGCTCTCCTGCGTGATCTATTTCAGATACAGAGGCGTATTATACATCAAATGAAAGGTCACATTGAGCTCAATAATTTGATTATGGCCGCTTGACCTTTGACCTCATTTGCATATTGCAGGAATCATAAATATGTCAAAAATCAGCAAAAAATTACCTATTTTTTTCAAATGGAAAAAAAGAAAGTTAAGCTACTATGTTATTTTCATAGGTCCAACCCCTAAATTTCATGTGCATGCATAACAGGACATTTTGATGCAAATTTATGCAAATTTATTCACCATAGGTCACAACAAGGTCAAAGGTCACACAACTCAAAGAAAGCTCCCATATTGCCCAAAATTTCAGCAGAAATGTATTATTTCAGGCTCATTGTGTCATAGGCATTTTGCACTTGGTCATATTGTACACCATATGAAGGGTCTCAATAAGAACAACAATTTTGCGATACTTGATTGACCTTTGACCTCATTTGCATATTGCAGGAGTCATAAATAGGTCAAAATCACAAAAAAATTAGCCACTTTTTTGAAATGGAAAGAAAGAAAGTTTCCCCACTATGTTATTTTCATAGATGCAGCCCCTAAATTTCATGTGCATGCATCACAGGAAATTGTCATGAAAATTATGCAAATTTATTCATATATTTCCATAGGTGACAACAAGGTCAAAGGTCATATAACCCAAACATAGCTCCTATATTTCTCAAAATCTCAGCAGAAATGCATTATTCTAGACCGATTGTGTCATAGGCATTTTGTACTGGGTCATATTGTGTACCATATGAAGGGTCTAAATTACCACAATAATTTGGTGATACTCAATTGACCTTTGACCTCATTTGCATGTTACAGGAGTCATAAATAGGTCAGAAATCACTAATTATAATATTTACCAATTTTTTTTTCAACTTGTAAGAAACAAAGTTTCCCTTCTATGTTGTTTTCATAGATTGTACCCCTAAATTCCATGTGCAATCTTTACAGGACATTGTGATACAAATTTATGCAAATTTATTCAACATAGGTCACAACAATGTCAAAGGTCACGTAACCCAAACATAGCTCCCATCTTTCTAAAATTTCAACAGAAACGCATTGTTTCAGGCCCATTGGGTCATAGGCATTTCGTACTTGGTCATATTATTCACCATATGAAGGGTCTCAATTAGCACAATAATTTTTTGATACCTAATTGACCTTTGATCGACCTCATTTGCATATTACAGGAGTCATAAATTGGCTGAAAATCACTAATTATTTACCCATTTTTTTCAATTTGTAAGAAACACAGTTTCCCTTTTTAAATGTTGTTTTGATAGATTTTATTCCTCAATTTCATGTGCATGCATCACAGGTCATTGTGATGCAAAGCTATGCAAATATATTCAACATAGGTCACAACAAGGTCAAAGGTCAAAGGTCACATAACACAACCATTGCTCCTATATTTCTCTAAATTTCAGCAGAAGTGCGTTATTTCAGGCCCATGATGTCACAATTATGCATTTCCTGTATGGACTTGTCAAACACCAAATGAAAGGTGTCAATGAGTACTATAATTGAATGATGCTCACTTAACCTTTGACCTCATTTGCATATTACAGAAGTTAGAAATAGGTAAAAAGTCAGAAAAAATGATTTTTTCCAATTTGAAGAAGGGAAGTTTCTCCGACCATACCATTTTTCATAGACCTTACCTCCTGAATTGATGTACATTCAACACGGAATGCTTTGACTTATATTTATGCAAATTTATTTGATATTGGTCACACAACGGTCAGAGGTCACATGACCCAAATGTATCTCCCATACCTACTTTGTCTAGAATAACTTTCCTGTGTTACCATAACTCCCGGTTTTCTTTAAATCTGAACAGGAATGCAATATTTCAGGCCCATTGTGCCATATCCATTTTCTGAAAAAACTTGTTGTACACCAAAAGAAAGGTTTAGATAAATTCTATAATTACTTGATATACTCATTTGACAATTGACGTTATTTGCATATTACAAGAGTGATAAAAATGTTTCAAAAGCCACAAATGCTACATTATTTTCATTGATCCTACACCTAAGATTTGTGCGCATACTTATGTTATGTTGTCGCCTAAAATTTAGCTAATTTTTTTCAGTATATGTCATACCAAGGTCAAAGGTCACATGAACCAAAAATTACCCCTAAATCTAAACAGAAATGCTTATTTTCAGGCCCTTCTTGTCACATGTATTCATTTTCTGCCTTGGTTTCTGGTACAACAGGTGAAAGATTGACGGTATACCCCAGTCTGCAAATCGCAAGAATCAATAAATTTGGTAAATCTAACTTTTTTTTATTTTTTTTATGAGTGCTGTGATTCTTTTGAACATTTTTTACCTATAAACTTTTCATACTACTAATTTTGACTTAAATATAATAACATATAATATTTTTACGCATTAATTATATCTTTGACGGTATTGGCATATTGCTTAATAAAAATATGAATCAGGGTTTCCATGGCTGTTATTACAAAAGTTTATTACAGGATAAACAAAGACAGCACATACTTCCTCAAATTTCAGGCAGAATTAGTTTTTGAGATTTCCTTACAGATTTAAGAGCAGTTTAACTTCAAGGCTTTGTAATATGCTCAATTGCTCATCAAGTAAAAACAATAACATCATCTTTTCTATTTCGGACTATGATACTTCAATATACAACCAAATATGCTAACACAAACAGTGTTTGTTTGTTTGTTTGTTTGTTTGTGTTTTACGCCTATGCAGCACCTTAGTGGGCTATATCGAGGCATATATTAATAACAAACAACTAGATATCCAAGATAAGCTGGCAATTGGATAATACAACAAACAGTGCCATTAAGTTTTACCAACGAATCATCACAACAATAAACAACCAGATACTATCACTTGGATAACACAACAAACAGTGCTATTCACATCAACTAAGTTGTATGACAAAATTATATCAACAATGAACGACCAGATATGCCGGCACTTGGATAATACAACAGTGCCATTTCATGCTGCTCTAATTTTTATTACAAAAGCATCTCAGTAATAAGCAACCAGATGTGCAAGATATGCTAGCAATTGAATAATAAACAAACAGTGCTATTTGACGTCAAATCAATTAAGATGTATCACAAAGTTATGTCAACTATAAACAACCCAAAATGCTGGCATTTGATTAATACAAACTGTGCCATTTCAGAAAATACTGTCATTCAACAAAGCGAAGTATGCCAGGATGGTAGTGGTTTCATACCACACTGTCATTCAACGAAGATAGGTATCACAGGACATCCTTAGCAACGAATGACTAGGGATGCTGCCGATCTCATACCATACTGTCATTCAACAAAGATTAGTGTCACAGGACGGGTCAATTGAGCATCACCAAATTATAGTACCCGTTGATTCCTTTCATTTGGTGTACAAGTCCGTACAGGAAATGCATATGACACCATGGGCCTGAAATAATACGATTCTGCTGAAATTTTGAGAAAGATGGGAGCTATGTTTGGGTTATGTGACCTTTGACCTTGTTGTGACCTATGTTGAATAAATTAGCATAAATTTTTATCACAATGTCCTGTAAAGAATGCAATTGGAATTGAGGGGTACAATCTATGAAAAAAACATAGAAGGGAAACTTTGTTTCTTACAAGTTGAAAACAATTGGTAAACGATTAGTGATTTTCGACCCATTTATGACCCCTGTAATATTCAAATGAGGTCAAAGGTCAATTGAGTATCACCAAATTGTTGTGCTAATTGAGACCCTTCATATGGTGGACAATATGACCAAGTACAAAGTGCCAATGACACAATCGGCCTGAAAAGAAGCATTCCTGCGGAAATTTTGAGAAATATGGGAGCTATGTTTGGGTTATGTGACCTTTGACCTTATTGTGACCTATGGAAATATGAATAAATTTGCATAATTTTCATGACAATGTCCTGTGATGCATGCTCATGAAATTTATGGGCTGCATCTATGAAAATAACATAGTAGGGAAACTTTCTTTTATTCCATTTAAAAGAAGTAGGTAATTTTACACTGATTTTTGACCTATTTATGACTTCTGCGATATGCAAATGAGGTCAAAGGTCAATTGAGTATCACAAAATTATTGTACTCATTGAGACCTTTCACATGGTGTACAATAAGACCATGTACAAATTGCCTATGACACAATGGGCCTGAAATAATGCATTTCTGCTGAAATTTTGAGAAATACGGGAGCTATGTTTGAGTTATGTGACCTTTGACCTTGTTGTGACCTATGGTGAATAAATTTGCGTAAATTTGCATCACAGTGTCCTGTGATGTGTGCACATGAAATTTAGGGGTTGGACCTGTGAAAATATCATAGTAGGGCAACTTTCTTTCCATCCATTTGAAAAAATTAGGTTATTTTTTACTGATTTTTGACCTATTTATGACTCCTGCGATATGCAAATGAGGTCAAAGGTCAAGTGGCTGTGATCAAATTATTGAGCTCAATGTGACCTTTCATTTGATGTATCATACGCCTCTGCATCTGAATCAGATCACACAGGAGAGCCTGTAAAGTGAATTTCATGTCCGTGCTTGAAAATTGGCATTTTTCTATGGAGGTCGTGACCTTTGACCCCTGAGACGACAAAGTGCCACGTTAATTTTTCAACGTCAGACGGGTTTTTTTAAAACTTCAGGTCATAAGGATCGATTTGATATACAATTTGTGAGGTTGCAGAGCGGGGGCAGTCACAGCCCCAATTTGGGCCTCCAACCACTCTGCTATTAGCTACAATATTCCGTGTTGTTACAATACATTCTTCATTCTTAAAGAATCAAATTTTGTCTTTAAAAAATATGCAAGCTGCTCATCTTGCCCAGACCCTGGGGTAGCGGGACACCATGAGCCATAGCCTTGGACATCATAAGCCACCATAAACTGTGCTATATTTATCAAAATGCCGCAGTATTTACTTTACATAGGGAGAAAACCTCTTAATAGCTATAACAATTGTCCAGTACAAGAATCACTGTTCAACATCAGTTTTGTATGATTCTTTGTCGAAGCAAATTAAGAGACCCTTTTACTGGATATTATCTGATCAAACTACCTTGTTGGAGTCACCTTAATAAATTGTACTATAATATATATTAATATAAAACAATTCAAGGGAAATAAACTCGACAATGTAAGATTAATATACACACCACCATCTGGGCTATTTGCTTCCATAAAACTGTTAAGAGACCTCATTAACCAGATAATTTACTTGAAATTTCCCCTTGAACATGCCACCTCATGGATCGGACGGATTTTATGATCAATGAAATTTCATTAATTCACTTTGAAGTGATTTATTTCAATCACTGCTGTGAGTTCTCAATATCCAAGTCTAAAAAAGATACCAGATAGTATTAATAAATAGACTAAACATATAAATTTTCCACTCGTGTTCTGCAGGAGGAAATTCAAATATGTTGAAACCAGGTGATTTGCGTGAGGTCATAGGCTACTCCATTACATGTTCTACCCATGCCTGAGGTTGGCAATCTTCCAAGGCAATTTCTTCGTATTACCCTGAATAATATTTGTTTTTGTGACAAATGTCATAGTTCTTGGATCCTGGGATACTGTATTGAATTCCTTTGGAACGATTTATTTTAAATCACAGTTTGCTAGTTCAGTTTTCCAAAATTTTAATTTAGTGATGGTAGAGAATATGTAATAGCCAAAACATTTCCTGCCATTGTTGAAAGCCAATCATTTGGACAGTGATTTATTTCAATCAAATTGACCATGTCACCGAAGTATAATTCGAATGATATGGGGAAGTTGGAAGTGACTGTAGTTCTGATAAATTCTTTATAATGTCAATTTTGTTTTACTATGTACCTTGAGATGATTTTTAGAATCATGTACCCCTATATTATTCAACATAGGTAGACTCATACTCACAGTTCTTTTTTTTTTAGGTCTTATTAGCATGTAATGTTTATTTGATTAAATGCCTTAGTCTTAATGATATGACAAACGGTCAGTTTTCTTCAATCTGTAAACTTCAAATCCAGTCTTTTGAGAGAGAGTTTATTGCGTATTTTGCATGAAAAGGAGTGATTTAAAAAAATCAAGTAACATGAGGTAATGGCAAATCCAGTAGCAATGCAGAATATATGACGACTAGCTAGCCAGATTTGCTTACCATACAGTAGCATCTCTTGTAAAATTGTAAATAAACTTAGAAGAATGAAAAGAATTAGAAGACTGAAAAACAGGGGGCAATTGACTGGTTTGCCAAATGGTCAAATGCGAAGCCACTGTGTTTTAATAGGCTCTTCACAGAAAGCAGGAAAATGAGAAAATTAGCCGCCATTTTGGAAAATGGCTGCCATGGGTCAACTAGGTCAAATCTGAAGTGGCTCCCTACCTAAATATTTTCTTTAAGACCTTTTTGAAATGTGTGCTAAGTTTCATGCTTCTATGTATAAATGCACTATTACTCCCCTATTCATGACAAATCTGCCCCGCTATTGTGAGAGACCACTTCATGATTGTAGAGGGGGCAGTCTTATAATGCTGGGACAGTGGAACCTCGGAGTAAATGATTGATTGCCCCATCAGTCATTAATTTGACATCTACAATTACTATTATTATTATTATTATCATCTTTATTCATGTCATTTGGTTAAAATGAACATACATTATATGATGTAATTAAAAATAGTGGTTGTAAAAGTATATAATTATTATTTTATATTAAATAAAATATTTAATTTACACACACGTCATAAATGATATCATCAATCTCCCCCTCAGTTAATTCCACAAAAGTCTGTGTTTCCTTGCAGCTCTTCAGCTCTTTTATCAGATTTACTTTTGCAAAGTTTTCTTCAGTTTTGCATACTTCAGCACATGTCGCACTGATGTGTTTCATGCTGCTGCACAGGGAATCCTTGAAAATATCACCTGTGACATTCAGGTTCTTACAACAGTACTCAATATTCTGGAAAAAAAACTATGATTAAGGTGAATGGTTATAACTGGACAGCAGTCAGATGGGACACAAATGACCCTGGAAACGAAATAATGATTTCATGTCAGATGTCAGGGGAACTTCGGAGCAAGGTTTAGAGAAATTGAACAATTTATCAGTGGATGTTACTGATGGAATTTTCACAAGCTGTTTTAGAAAATTTCAAATGGAATGTGTCAAATCGTCAATCTTTATTGACGCCCTTGCCCCCATGCAGATTTAACAGAAATATATGTTTCCATGCACGATTCTCACCGTCTGTCAGTCAGAAGTCTATGTCTTTTACAAGTACTCATTAAATCTTACTTTAAATTCTATTTCTTTTAAGCTCCAGCCAGCAATTTGATTATTTTTAGCAATGAACATTATACATATATATATTTATATTTATCAGAACTGTACGTCGTGTGTGTGATGAGATAAAATGAAACAGTAGCTCAACCACATAAAATATCATCAAGGTTGAATAGAACTCCAGATTTGGCTGTTACACATTAACAATTTCTTAAAACAAAAGAAGCTCAGTACTTTATGCTGCCTTAGAGTTCAGCCGCATTTGAACATCTTATATCTTTTCTTCGGTAGATAACTATATGTTATTAAGCCATGTTTACTACAAAATCCTTAGCAGTTGGTTATGGCTAACAAGCAGCCAGTATACACAAAAAGATCATTTCGGGTGACTCCTTTTAAAATGTCTGGTATGACCAAACTGAACTATGATACTATCACTAAGGATAAACCCTTAGGCTCTATGAGTCTGCCATTTCCCAAGCACGTGGAATGTGTGTTTAAGAAAAGACATAACCAAAAGACTTTGTTGAGGTTGATATCAAACAGAGCATTTTGAGCATAAAGTAATGGACCGCTCTTTGTTTCCCAGACTCAAAGTGTTCTGTTATCATTACAGCAAAGAAGATGAATCTGATGAAATGAAGGGTGATATGCCCTTATATATAATCAAATTACCTACAACCTTATGAATGACTTTCATGGCATCCATCTTTTTGATAGCAGGACCATTTTTTGCGTAACAAAATACTTTCTCTGGTGTTCTGGTTGAATCATAGAGTACATTTGGACAGATTATACAAATGCAAGATTTTCCATAGTGAGGGAGGGTTGGGTCTAATGGTAGTGTGTGTGCAAGGCTGCCAACCTCTGGGTCCAGGGTTTGAATCCAGCACTGGCCGGGTCAACTTGGCCGATGTTGGGACGGCTGCTTCAATCATCCTTCACTCCAATGCCATGTCCTTTTCCCTCGCTAATTAGCCTACAAAGTGCATAATTACAGGATGTAAAGCCCCAGTCATCCGTCCATCCATCTCTTTATCATAGCCAGTTGCTTATATTGTACATCAAAGGTCTGTGTGAATATTCAATCACACCTGTGACTCGACAACCACTTCCAACT
Source organism: Platynereis dumerilii (assembly GCA_026936325.1). Classification (NCBI taxonomy): domain Eukaryota; kingdom Metazoa; phylum Annelida; class Polychaeta; order Phyllodocida; family Nereididae; genus Platynereis; species Platynereis dumerilii. The sequence goes on from JAPTHN010000211.1 coordinate 109,194, forward strand.
TCTTATACCCACTTGTGGCATGTGACATTATTTTGTGACATACACAAATTAATGCATGTCAATCAAAGGCAGTAAGTAGGATGGTCCAGTTTCTCTCTCACCCACAGCAGATTTTAACTGAGGCTGGAAAATCCAACATTGCAATGTCCTTCATCAGCACCTGATCTAAGCAGCCTGTCAATTGTATGTGGTGAAGAATTGGAAATATTTTTCAATTTCATGCTTGTTGGAAGTTAATGTTGCGGTATCTATGATTTTTACACCTTTTTCAGCAAAAAAAAGGTGGTTGGGCATCAGGTCAAATTAATTATTGTGATGAACCATAAAATATGAATCATCAATAATATAATCATCAATAATTTAGCCACATACATAAATGAGGGACATCCGGAAAGCAGAAAATGACATTCACCAGACCTCTTTTTCACAGAAGGTTTTCCTAGTATTCCTGGAAAACAACTCTCTCAGGTTTCAGAAAAGCCTCAGGGTATGTCAAATATAACCACACTCTCAGAATAATTCGACCGCTAGGCACAAAAAGGAGCTTAGTGGAAAAGTGTGTTCGGGGAAAAAGGCCATTTTGTTTTGAACAGTTGTTTTCAGTTCTGGCTCGGTGAGTACTGGTCCGATTTGGATGATTTTTGGTACATATATGAATAAGGCCATTTTCTACAAATATATGTAAAAATAATTGTCCTAATATGATTATTTTTCGTGAAATAAGACCAATGCTCCTTCTTGCATCAAAGAAAGCATTATCAGTAGATTACACTAAGCTCCTTTTTGCACCGACAGGTTTCTGTAGTTATTCGGAGCAAAAAGGAGTTTAGAGCTAGTATCTTTACTATCATTGTTAAAAGTAAATTTGAGCGCAAAAAGGTGCATAACAGCACTATGCTCCTTTTTGCATTGGGTAAAAGGTGCTTAGCTGAACTAAGTCCCTTACTGCATTGGCTACATTTTTCTAATGGCAAAGACAACAAATGTAAACAAAGCTTTAAAAATAGTGTCATCCTATACTTTGACCTGCTATATCTCTTTCAGTTTAACTCACTTTGTTCTAATATTCACAGACATGAATCTTAAGTCCCTTTTTGCGCTCAGTGGTCGAATTGTGTGTGGACTGTTTTGGGTGCTGTGCTGTCTCTTTGCTTTTGAGCTTTATTACAGATGTGCTCAAAATAATGACGAGTGGTGTGACTCAGTCGGTGATTTGTGTTTATAGCATTGACATAGCAGGATGAGACCTCATAAATTACTTGTGAGTCATAATCATAGAGAGTGATATGGCATGCATAGGGATATGATCTCACAAGGACGTGTCAGTGGAATTATATAGGCACATGTCATTCATTGGCTGTGACAACCGAAATCTGGTTGTTGAGACCAGGATGGATTGTCAAGGGGCGGTTTAATTTGACCCAGGACTTGTCAGTTAATTGCAACAGCATTTTGGCCCTTTGACTAGACAAGGCTTGTCAAAACTGCTTGGCCAGGGCTTGCTGTTAAGGTGACTCAAGCATGGTGGTTAGATCATACAGATTTTTCTGAAATTTTGCACAGGTACTCTATGGGACCCATACATTTCAAAAATGAAAAACAAAAAAATTTCACCGTCTCGTTTGGTTGCCATGGTAACGGCATTTTTTGCCTGATGACGGCTTAAAAGTCATAAATTGAGTTTTTGGTTATGTACCAAAGAATAAAGCATTACATGCATTTGTCACACAAAAACGTCAGAAATGTCTTCCCAAGGATTTACACCAATACATTTGCCATAAATTTGAAGAAAAAGGTTAAAATACTTTTTTCTGTAAGAGCTCAAAGGGCACCAACACACTAATTAATTGCAGATTTTGCATGCATCAATTTTGGCAGGAATCAAATTTTAGGAAAACGATCATACAGATTTTTACAAAAATTTGCATATATCATAAACAAGTTATTGTCAAACAAATGGCAAAAAATTAAAAAAATTCACCGAGTCATTTTTTTACTGCAGTACCATGACTGTGCCAACGTCACTTTAAATAAATAAAGACAATTTTTGACACAGTTGACTTAAATTAACTGAGAAAATTTTTTGGATAAAGCTGAGAAGCTGAAACTTTAAACTAGCATAGAATAGATGTTACTGCATTCAATAAAAAAATAATGATGCTTCTAGCTGCATTAGATCTCATTTAAATAGCAAATTACTTGCAGTCATGCTGTTAAAAAAAAAAGAGAACAGAAAATGGTAACGTCACAACTGTTTCAGGGCCTGCAGCAGTTGTGACGCTACATTGTATGTTGCTAGGCAACCAGGCTGCTCAGAAGTATGTGTGGTGTACCATGCTTGAGTCACCTTAAGGGATCGTTCAGAATTAATGACTGGGGGGGGGGAGTTTTGGCCGAGGGGGTGCTAACTTTTCACACGTGTATCAAGGGGAGGTATTAATTTTTGACAACACTTCCAAGGGGGGGGGGTAAGAAATTTTAACAAAGAAAAAATGTTTAAAAAGACACATAAACTCATTTTATTTTGAAGAACTTTTTTATGCACAAAAATCCACGAAATGACGCGAATCTGTACATGTGGCCGTGTATAACAGTATATATGTGTGTATTGCTTTGTATGTCGGTGGGGGGGGGTACTAAAAAAAAAAGCGTGAAACCTAAGGGTGGGGTACTAAAAATACACATGAAACTCAAGGGGGGTATCAATTTTTGACGGGAAGTTCCAGCAAAACTCCCACCCACCCTGTCATAAATTCTGAACGGTCCCTAATCTTAATTGAGAGTCACGCAGTGTATGATGGTGCATGTTGTTTCCAGTTGCACAACAAAGAATTTTCGATCCTTTGCAGGTAATCAAAGGAAGTGATACTCGGAAATGCGCCAACTAGACGCAGTGTTCGAGGAGGAACTAAACCAATAGACCTTTACAATAGCAGTGTGACACACTGGTGCAATACTTATAGATAAATTTGACAATTTGTGACACGCTTTTGTTTACAGAATTGCTCTGAATGTTGTCTTTCGCTGACAATTATGAGTAGTATGATGCACCTGATAATTAAACAAGAACTCAACCTCATATGATGAAATTCTAAGATAAATAGATCTTCGGAATAAGCTCATTGTGTCCACCAACACCCAAAACACACAGTGCAACTTGTATAGTACATGCAGTAGTACGCAGTTTGTGGTTGTAAATAACATGTCTTTGGCTAAAGCTGCTTTTGTTTATCTTCCTCCTACAGTAGTATTCTATAAAAACTTCTTAAGCATTTGCCCTACAACTTTATAAGCCAGGTTTACCGCAAAATCCTTTGTTGTTGCCAGTGGGTAATGGCCAGCCTATAAAGCTTCATTCCAGCTTTGTGAATCATGTCACTGATTTCTCAGTAAAATGCTTTCAATTTTATTTGTTTTGGAGACCTTGGTATAAAGTTCTTGCATAGTGAGGGAACAATGTTTCTCAGAAATTAATGCCAGACTAATAATGATGATAGTCGTTTGAGTAGGAGTCATTTTCTTACATCAGTCCTCAAAGATACAGCTATCACGATTATGATAAACATTTTATATAGTCAGGTCAGAAATTATTTGCACACTTTAATTTTTTATAATATTTCACAAAACAGAAAATTATCTTATGTTTTAGAGTAGTGTTAGTAGTTAGGATCACATGCACATAGTTTTCTACCAAATTGTATTTTTTGTTGGAGATTAACATCGTTTTCGAAGAAGTATTTGCACACTTGAGCCAACTGCATGACATAGAAAATTTTATGGTAAATTTCCCATTGCTCATCCAATAATGTTTGAATTCACTTTTTCTTCAAATGAAATATATTTCAACATCCCTTGCAACCTGAATGATATCTCACATAAAGCCCAAGTCATCCTTCCATCAATCTATGTCCATTGTTCCTTGTGATCATATTTCACAACATTTAAATCTGGTAGATTTATGGAAGTGGCATCTTGAGGTGACAGTGTTATTCCACTGCATGTTAGCCTCGCCAATGAATTACAATTTTAGTGCCTCCCACACAACTTCTCTGTCAGATGGTAAGGTAATATCCAACTATGTATTGAAATGAAAAAAACATCATCGTAAGATTAATTTCTCAAGCACACTAAATAAGAACTCATCAAACTGCCATTTCGATAGCTTCCTTTAGTGTTATGCATGGAGTTTTTAAATGTGTCATTCAATAGTTTAACATTTTCTTGGTAGAATTTCTAAAGCTCTTTGATAGCAATTTTCTTGCTCTGAAAAACAGTTTTTGAGGAAAATGATAAAAATTGCGTATAAGCTCAATAGGATATTAAATATTGTACGTAGTCCATTGAAATTTTAGTCTGAGTGTATTTCATTGCCTATTAGTCTGGGATGATATCGTATTCCCATTGTTGAATAATTTTTGGTTCGCGCGAATTCATCTATAACAGTATATTTCAAGCCTTCACGTCCCTCACTGCAGTAGTCAAACCAGTCTAAGAAGAATAATCACAATTTGTCTAATGTGTCATAAGAATAATTATTACGTGATGTAAATAATATATGCCAATGTAGGTCATCATGTACACGTACATGTAGGATTCAAGGCCTGCCACATTTTAGCTCGGTGTGAATAGCCCAGGTGTCTTTCGCTCTTACCGAGGGTAAATGAATCTTGATTTGATTTGATTTGATGGCTTCGGCCTGATTCTTGATGTCCATGTCTTGGCCTGGGACTTGGCCTTGTACATGTGTCTGAGACATGTCCGAAGAGTCTAACAAGGTTTTTATGATGATCTGATTTCCCTCCCAGTTTATGTAATCTCATGGACCTATTATTCCATACTTTGTAAGTACATGACAGAGTCCTCTTTTGTTTATCTATTTCATGGTTAAAAAAAGTTATTGAGCAGCACCATTCTTGTGATATTTCCAAAAGTATTCAGATATTTTTTTTGTTTAGTAACTGAGGTGGCTTGGGGTTGAAAAATCTTTCATGTGGATTTGGGCCATAATCATTAGAAAGTTTTTGTCAACATATAGTGCTACATGCGAAAGTATCTGATCGACAACTTAGCACTCGTGAATGCCTGCTATACACCACAACTCTACAAAACAGAATTAGACAAAGTTCATGACAGAATCTTCAACCCCTCATGTACTCGGCCATGAAGAATGGGCTTATTCCAAAAACCTTTAATATACATGTAATAAGAAAACTCCACTGCCCAATAGATTGGAACTTGTGGTAAATATCTAACTAACAGATGGAGTTTTTAAGGCAATTACAGGTAGGCCTGGCATAATGATGTAGATAAGTGGTTTAGGGACCGTTCAGAATTTATTACTGGGGGAGGTCAGGAGTTTTGGCCGATGGGGTACTAACTTTTCACACGTGTTTCAAGGGGGAGTATTATTTTTTGACAACACTTCCAGGGGGGGTAAGAAATTTTAACAAAGAAAAAATGTTAAAAAACACGCATAAACTCATTTTATTTGGACTTTTTACGGGCAAAAGTCTGCAATATGACGCGAATCTGTATGCGTGCCACGTGGCCATGTATAATAGTATAACATTATATGTGTGTATGGCTTTGTATGTCGAGGGGGGGTACTAAAAATACACGTGAAACCTAGGGGTGGGGTACTAAAAATCCGCATGAAATTCAAGAGGGGGTATCAATTTTTGATGGGAAGTTCCAGCAAAACTCCCACCCCCCCCAGTCATAAATTCTGAACGGTCCCTTAGAAGTTGCATCTACTTAATACTCATGGTGAAAAAGATCATTTCTTTCCCTGTAGTCTTGAAATATGTTTGTTATTTTGGATGGCATTCAAATTCTACCAATTCAAGTTTTATTCTTGAATAATTGAACTAGTGAATACCATGCAATAAAGCAAGAGCCGTATATTTTGTAAAAAATAATATATTGTGTAGTACATTCCAACTCATCTGATAAGTACAATCAGAGGTCACGATGTATAACCCTTTTGACAAATGACCCCATGATACATGTAACACTGTAACACTGACCATACTGCAGTTCTTTGCTGTCAGAACGTTCATTATTTAAACTGACCACCTGGTGAGCAGGAAGTATCTTTCAGTCATATATCAGTGTGCTTGCTTTTCAACTTACAATAAGTAAAGAGCACTATATGTTTTGGAAGGAAAGGGATATGTTCAACTGCACTATAATATCCGTAAAGACTTTTTTTCTGAAGAACTTCACCGAACAGATTGTTGTGTGATCATATGGGTCATTGGTCAACTGTGTTGTTATGATAATGGAGCCCAACTAATAGGATGCAGAAGGCAATCTCTGAACTCTGTAATGACCTGACTCAAAATAGCTTTGAATCTTGTGAGTACTTTCTGCAAGTTATATTTGGAACAAGTTTGGAACTTCAATGAAATCTTGTAAAATTTTGACAATGGGATATAGGCACATAAGGCACATTATTATAGGAAAGATATTTTGATATTCTTGATCAATGAACCAGCTGAATCTCTTGGTATAAGATATACAAAGCCTATGATACACCATTTAAGTATTTTTTTCAGGCTAACAAAAGGTCTCATAGAGTAAAAGTGTATAGTCAGAGACAAGTGAGTTAACTCATTTCTCACTAATATGAATGAATTCAGGAGCATAACTTGCAAGAGATAGTCACATCACTGCATTGTCTGGTCTAAATCAGGTTCATAGTTCTACGAATCAATAAAGCTAAACTAATACAATCCGACTGATCTATCAGCCAGTAGTGGAACTCTTTCACCCAATTGATCAGAGGCATGCCAGAGTAATCAGGAGGCCCTTCTTGACCAATCTATTTCTTTTCAGCAAGAATTGACCCTGGACAAAAGCAAGGCTGGACATCGCAGTATCCCATGGGGCAAGATGACTAGAAGTCTTGTCCTGCCTACAGCAGTAGCCACCATAGTAAGTTGAAAGGCCAAATTAAATGTTTTGTTTGTCAGACCAAAAGCAAATGAAGATGAACGTATGTAACCTGCTCCACCAAATTAAATGAGTTCAAAGTAGGCATTATATATTTCTCAGAAATTAGCAAAATGTGTAAATAGGCCTCATTTTGTGTTTTTTAAGCTGTTGGTACCATGTTTTAGCAAAAGTAACTTTCTTTCAGTATTTTAAGTCCATTTCACAAAAAATTGATTTAAATTGTCTGATTTGAGTGTCCCTCTTGATTTTCTTAGTTCTTTGATTATAATGGCAGGAATTTCATATGCCATTTTCTCAAAGTTTGATGTTTTGTATCATCGATGTTTTAGGTGCCTTGTCTTTGGATTGGATGGAGATATCATAACATGCTAAATTGCTAATAATAAACATCATTTTAAAGCTCAATTCCAGTAGAATGAAGTAATTTTCATAACTTAATATGATAGGAAGCCGACTTTGAACCCATTTTGGTGAAGCAGGTTACATATATCCAAACTGAAGATGCTCACCCATCTTGTGTCTTCTGTGATACTAAGATCCACCCATACATAATCAAATACAAAATATATCACCTTTTCCTAAAATTACACATTAACCCGACTGAGATAGGCCTACATTAAGTCTTGGTGATTTACCAGAATAATTCATGTTAAGTGTATGCCTACAAACTATTCAGAATTGTGCTAACCATATAGTTTAATGTGAGTAAATTCATGACATCAACTCTATTCAGTATTAATAAATGCTTCTTTTTTAAAAAATTTTACATCAGACTGTGTGTGAGTTATAAAATTCCATTCAACATACATGTGGAGGCAGGTATTTTTCTTCTTGAGGTACCGTAATATGGGGTGAATCGGGACACTTTTGGCCTTTTTTCTGCTATTTTACAAATCTCCATATACTCCCCATGACATAACAACCAGATATGTGCTATGCTAAGCCTTTATTCAGTGAACTCTCAACAACAACATAATCAATCATAATCCTACGATAATAACTAGTTTACTGAACTAAATAACTTCTGAACTAACTATTCACACGACATAAAGACACCAGGTGGCATCTTGATCTAATGATGCCACCTACAGTATATACTGGTAAACAATGTCATGGGCTAAATTACAATTTTACAAATCTCCATATACTCCCCATGACATAACAACCAGATATGTGCTAATCTAGAGAGAACAAGAACACAAATAGTATGGAACTACACTAATGTACATTATAAATGAGTATAAACACTATAATAATTTTGTATCATAGAAAACATGGATACACATGTATGCAAAGTGAACATCAAGGGTAGATTATATTTATAAATCAAAGTGAGAAATATATAGATCCACTGACAAAAGGGTAAATAAGATGAATAACAGGATACATAGATCTAGACATTACTTTGAATGTACAATGGTTTGAATACTAAGAATAGTTGACAAGTAAACACGAACATGGAAAACAATTGACCAGTTATACAAGGCAATATTTTAAGTAAAAATACTGGAAACGTAATTGTCAGGAACATTGACATGGACATAATGTTTTTCAAATGTTTGAGCGGATTTCCACCTGCCAATGTGGCGGGCAATGTCAGGATTCAGGCCCACAGCAATCGCCTGAGAAGCACCCGTAGGACGAAAACATTTGGCAGTAAATCCATGTCCCGAGAGCCCTGCTGCACTTATAGCGTCATTCAAAATGTTAGATATAGTCTGGGAGTCGATTGGACGATAGGGCTGATTAAGAGAAAACTGGGGAATCTGGCAAATGTTGACGGATGTGGGACGTACGTAAGATGTAGTCATTTAAAGTTGCCGCGGGGTCAACAAATACCAGGTTAGGATCAGAAACTGGTGGGAGAGACACGCGGAAGCCGTCCCTGTCATAGTCATTCTTAATGCCGTGGAACGTTATTGCGAGACCACCATTTTCTTGAAAGTCAATGTGATCAACACTGAAGACTCGTCTGGCACCGACTCCGGTGGAATTATACACAAGTGAACGTGGCGAAAGATCAGATGGGCGGAGCATAAATGTCAAAGCTAATAGAGTGATAGTCTTGAGGCGAAGCTGTTTAATAGTAAGTTCCGAATTGCCGCTCCAAGATCGAAATAAATTGATGAAAGGCTCAATAGGCATTCGAGGGGTCTTTTGCATGGGCATTCTCGTAGACGACTTAATAAGTGCCTGGACCAGGTTACGAACGTATGAATTAACGTCTGGTTTGTCCATGATGTCATTGTACATACTAACAGCTGCCAAAGTTGTGTGTACACGAGCCTTGGGCCTATCACAAGTTTCTGCAATGTGACACAAATAGTGAGCCAGATGGGCGTCGTCAAAAGAATTGGAGGAGTAATTGAACTTAAAATATTGGTTCAGACAACGATCATATTGAGTCAAAGTGGCAGGAGACCATTTGAGGAGATATTGGGAGGCTGCACGAGCGGACCAACCCATATTTATTAGCTTTTCATGCCACAGATTGGCCAAGCATAGATCTTCCACCTGTGGTTTTTCAGCGGTTCCGCTACATTGTCTGCGAAGCTGATTGCCCAATTTGTCGCTCGTATCCGGAACGGTGCTCCTGTAAGCATTTTCAACATTTTTTGATACCGACATAAAGACACCAGGTGGCATCTTGATCTAATGATGCCACCTACAGTATATACTGGTAAACAATGTCATGGGGCTAAATTACAATAGAAAGGCCACAAATAAACCCAGAAATCAAAATATGGTATGAAATTGTGTCCAAGCAAAAGGTCTAACCATCCCTTGGAGCTTCAAGTGTTATCTTAAATTTCAAATGATCAGGGCCCAAAAAACCACTGACCCAATTCACCCCTCACTTTGGGTTGAATCGGGACAGAGACCAATCTTAATAACTAGTACTCCCTATCCTTTTTAATTGCTTTAGACTTAAGAATAAACATTAGAAAACATGTTTGGTACCCCAAAAAGTCACTCTTAGGAAAGTTTGAAGTCTATTATGTGCAAAATATTCAGTTTTTAACAAAATGTAATAGATCACTGTAAATTGACAAAAATGTAGTTATCTGTTAATTTTACAACTGAGGAATAATCTAGGACTAATTAGACAACAAATGATGCGAATTTCAACAATTTAAACCAAAAATCCATGAAAATAAGCTGGATTGGAAATTTGTAAGGCTTTTTAGGCCAACTCTGTGACTCTGCCATTCACTAGGATCCGGACCCACGACTAAGCAAACAAGATTTCACATCTCAGCAACTCTTTTGGTCTCTTAATGTAAAATCATTATTTTACATCACATAATTTTTTCATCAGGTTCCAAAAGTGCATATTTATCACAATTTTGGCACAGTTTGACACTCCTATAGTATTTCTACCAGATTAGAATAATTTTTCGGCATGGTAGTACCCTGTCCAACATTATTTTTATGACATTCTATCCCTGATTTCGTTTCCTGAGGGTCCGAAGTTACACTAAAATAACTCTGAAACTGAAAGTGCATTAGTGCCTGTTAAATATAGTCAGTGCAAACGTGGCCAATTTTATGATTTTTTCCGTAATTGGCCACAACTATATACTTGAAATTTTGTGTCTGTAGCTTCAATAGATTTTGTGGTACATGCAAAGTTTTGACCAGTTTGTGAAAATGTGAATTCTTCAGGGCAATGTTTAAGGTGCTGCAGCTCCTTGTTGCCTGCAGGTAGAATCATAAAAATCTCAATCATTATTGGAATATATACTGAACACGTGCAAAAAATCAAGTCCCTGTAGGAAGTAGAAGTTGTTGATTTTTTAAGATAAAAATTATTTCCTTGCTTGTCCCGATTCACCCCAGTGTCCCTATTCACCCCCATATTACGGTATTACGTTGCATGTAGATGATTTGCTGAATTTTCGTTTTCTGTTGAAAAGATTTTAAATATGTTATAAGCATATATTCAAGATGTATTTTACATTGGACATGGATTGCTATAGAATTTTCTAGGACTTGGATTTTACCATGCTTGACATAGGAACAAACCACATGGCAGACAAGACGTTTCCCATGATTCCCTTACTTTGTAGCTTGTTTCTATGGTAAATCATGCCAGGCACTAATTTGGAGCATTATGAAAGCTTGTAGCTCTAGCTACTTTTCAAAGTTGATGGATCAATAAACTACAGACTAAATAATTGTCTCTTTAAAAATAAGAATCTTTTGGCTTACTCAACAGGAAATCAACAGAAAGGAAGGAGTAGCAACTTTAATTCCGGTTAGTAATTACCAAATGAGCATGATTGTGTAGGAGTTACTGAACTTTCCTTTTTCATTTTTCAGTTGCATTTCTTTCAACTTTATTTAACTTCAACATCAAATTTAATGTGTCATCAAAGTGATACACATGTTAGTGTTTGCCCTCCAAGACCCTCTAAAATATTTGTGGTTCCTGGTGTTATTCTCAAATATATTCAACAGCTGGCGTGGTGTCTTTTACCTCCTCTATAAACTACTGAATAGTTGTCACCTGGAGCAGCTGTCTGCTCACTGGACACTGAAAAAGCCTCACGTTAATGGCTGCTGCAGTTTGTCCAGCTTCAGTGTCAGCAAAAGGTTTGTGAGGTGCAACATGTCTTTACTATGGTCTATTCACTCCTGTATTTGTCCCCCAGAAAGATCTCGCCATATGCCAGTTCACTAACATAAATACTATTCTGCAAGAAATTCAATACTAGTTACGAGATTGCACATCAGTGAATGCCCATTAAAGTTTCAAAAAATACCTTTTTTACGAAAAAACATTTTGTGGAAATAAAAACCTGTTCGAATACCACTTAAGTATGCAACTATGCGTAATCCAAATATCAAGCTTCCTATGGCTTCTCCAACTTCCAAGACCGGCTATACTGTGGTCTTGCCATATGAGACCGCTTCTTCCATATTCGTGATGCAACCTCTCATGGGGGGGGGGGGGTAAGGTATTCTTAGAATATTCAAAATTCAAGAAACTTATGCTAACTAGTGCAGGAAGATTGTAGTCACATCTTATGACTAAGATTCCAATATTGATGCTGCAACCAATCTACTCAGGCAATTTTCCAATCACTTCCTGGAACACCATCTCTTATCCCTTTTCTCGTGATTTGTGTAACCAAAATAACATTTGAAATTCAATATATCATGCTGAACAACATTCACACCTCTGGAGATTTTCCACATTTCCCAGAGATTGATAGAATGGTTTTGGAGGACACTTAGTGTTAAAAGCATTTAACCTTGTCTGCAATTGTTGACAGGTGAAAATGAATCGGAAACCCTATGCACACATCATTGATGGATTGGACTTCAACGCTGCCTTCAGCAAGTACACTGGGAACTAGATGCACCCTCTCAGGGAAGTTCTGCAGTCTACACACATTTTTGTTCTGAATCATACAACTTAGAAATAAGAGCTAATGAAATTCACTCTCCAGAGGTATGAATATTGCTGAGCATGATATATATTGATTTTCTTTGTTATCTTGGTTGCACAAATCACCAGAAAAATAGGAAGTTTATGTGATTGCATACATTGCTAGATAGTGTTCTCAATTATGCTCAGCAATGGGAAGTTTCCATGAGTTTCATTAATTTATATTTGCCATAAGGCAATAGCTGTCATTGGTTTCCTATTTAGACCCAGCCCAGGACACGAGCAAGTTTATGTGATTGCATACCTTGCTAGATCTGTCTCTGTTCGGGACTGTCAAGTGGCAGCAGAATGCTGACAGTCCCTGGAAAATTTAATTGGGTCAACAAAAATTTGATCTGTTTTGGACAGATCTCAAGATCAGGTCGCACAACAGCTGTCCATATTACTACGCCAAACTACTTTCACAAAGCATGGTTGCTGGCAAAGATCCAGTCCACTGCATTGAATGAAAATGTTTGGAAATCAAGAGACAAAAAGAAAGTTTTGAAACTTTAGCATAAACTTTGCCTGTGAAAGGGATGACTTTACTCATCAGAAGTTTGATGGTATTCAATCTACTTATGCCATTTTGTGCATGTTAAATTGTGGTCAGAAAAGGGTCCAAAAAGAATGATCTCTCACTTATTCATGTGTCCATACAAAGCCAATGTTTTTGTCTTGTGATATCAAAAATGCTCATTTGTATTTACTCTGTGGAGATTTACTAACTAGAACAACAATATAATTTACAATTTCATAAAAGCTGTGTAACACTCAACAAAATGTCTTGTCAATGCCACAAGTGGCCCCCTCTATACTGGCATTATATGTGAACTACAATATAATTTACAATTTCATAAAAGCTGTGTAGCACTCAACAAAATGTCTTGTCAATGCCACAAGTGGCCCCCTCTATACTGGCATTATATGTGAACTACAGTGTATACATCCTCCATGATAAAAAATAGTTCCAACTTATTTTGGCATTTACTAGCTGTCTGCTTAAAATTGAAGCCAATCAAATTCAGATTAGATGCTTACGGAGTTTTTGGAAATGAACTAGACCATCACTAAATGATAGAACTGTCCTGGTTTCGTCCACACAATCCTGGTTTCTTCCACACAATCCTGGTTTCTTCCAGAGATCGAAATTCTGTTGACCACTCACAGGAGCTCGCGAATTGTGTACCCCAGGTGGCAGCAAATTGCGGTCAACTTGTAGACAGTTGCTAGATAGTGTTCTCAATTATGCTCAGCAATGGGAAGTTTCATTAATTTATATTTCCCATAAGGCAATAGCTGTCATTGGTTTCCTATTTAGACCCAGCCCAGGACACGCACATGGGTCCCACAGCTCATTAAGACCAGCTATTTTCCCATGCATTAACAAAACACCCTATTTCATCAAAGTATTTCATCGATGATCAGATTGAATAAAGACAAAGAGCTAGTAATGAAATCCACGTATGTAAGGTCACAAAAAGAAGAATGTTGTTGCTTTTCTAGACAATCACATTTCCTCTAGATTGTTTAAAGTTTGTGAAGCAGTTCAACTGGACAGAGAAACCTGTGGGTGAATAGACCAGTAACAGAAAAGGGTATGAATTACTGTAAAAGCTCCTCAAAAAATCTGAAAGGACACAATTTGCAAACAGACCAGATTGGAAAAGCTTCCAAGGAAGCAATTGCATTAATCGGTTCTCAATTTGAATTTCTTGGAAATACAATTCATAAATCCATCCCTGTATGACCCAGGTTCATTCATTATCATGATTTTATAAAAATATTTCGTTTGGAAAACAAAATAGCAGTTTTATGACATTCAGGATGGCATTTTATAATTTCATTTCTGAATCATTTTCTAAAACTCTATATCCCATTCGAGAAAATCAAACTGGAAAATATAATTATTTAGTTTACAAACCCTTATCTGTTGCACTATGTTGCCTCAGTTATAGTAGCTGCAATCTATGCTGCCTTGTATTGCTGATTATTAACTCAGAACATAGCTGAAATTAGACAAGGTAAATCTAAGGTTGGGTTTTCTCAAGGTGTAAGAAGGTTACTAACAATGTGATTAGATTAATTAAGTTGACTTAAATATTTATCTTCTAGACCAGGTGAAAGACCTATAGGGCCGATTTCACCAAGATAGTTTTAACAGTTAGTCCAGGTCTTTACAGCCTTATACCTGGTTTAGTGAAGTGTCTTTCACCAACTGAGTTTTAGTCTATAGACTAGTCAAGGTTCAGTGGTTGACAATTTATTGTTAGGCAACTTGCAGATTAGTGATCGAGGTCAAACTGTTAAAGTGGTGTGCCTTTGGGGCTGACCAGATAATACATGAGGGGAGGGGGGGGCTGGACTTTTGATGAAAAAAAGGTTCAGCACATGACACTGGAAAATAAAAGTTTGTTCAGCACATAAAAAAAGAAAAAGTTTGTTTCCACCCAGTGAATAGGTCAGACACACCTCCAAAGCTGGCCAATGCACAAGTTTTCACACATGTATGTTATGCAAATGAGGCCAGTTTCACCATTTCACACACTTTGATAAATCATAGAGCAAAGATTCTTATAGATATCAAAATGAAAAAAAAAACAATAGCATGAAGCTAAAAATTTGGGCCAGCAATCAAATAAATATTACTGAAATTTATGCCGTCTAGATGATGCAATTCAAAATATGTCGCCACAGCAGGTCAGAGACCTAACACCAAGATGTCACCAAAATGTGACTTCTCGTCACATTTTGCTCATTTGTGGAAAATCTAGATTACCAACTTTGAACTCTTTTTGGTTCGGGTAGAGCAGGTTGATAATGTTGACTGTGATGAACACCTTGAATGTCGTCTTAAATATAGACAAAAAAGTAAATATATGAAAGTTGATGTTTGTGCGAGAGACTATGATACTTTGAGAATACAGTCATAGCATAGGTTGTTGTGTTGTTTGGTTGCTTGATAGCAATGATAGGTTGGTTAATGGGAAAGGGGAAAGTTTTGAACTTTGTTTTTTTTTTTCACCAAGACTGGTTGGGCAATTATCTATTATAAAAATTTCCAAGCCACTCCCTCTTTTGTGTAGCCATATTTTTGCATTTGTTTGGGAAATTGAGACATTGTGTTTGTAACAGCTGATCTGTTAGCACAATATGTGTAAGCTTTCACTTAACTGAAATTCCTTGATCCTGCTCTGCTTGAGTGATTGGCTTAGCCAGACCAGGTCTTAGCTCAGACCTGGCTCAACTCTTAATACCATCTTGGTGAAAATGGGCCCAAAAGTGTTAAAGACAGGATCGGAGGACAGGATTATTCTGACATATCCTACAGCTATTCAGAGCAAGAAAAATCTTGTTTGTCTGAGAAGAAAATAGTGTTTTCACCTAGACAGTCACGTGTGTGCCTTGGAGTAGTGACAGCTTAATGAACATGCTTTTATTCACTTGCGTCAAAAATAAACCTTCCCATTGTTTTCCTGGAATAAAATATTTAGTTTTTATTGCACTTTTATAGTCTTGTAAGTGGGGTTTGTTCCCGGGAAATGGGCAAAAAACTGAAACCGGGAGAACCGGGAAATACAAACCGGGACAGGATACAGCGTTTTTGAAGAAATGTAAAAAATTAATTCCTTATTTATTAAACTAATTTGATTATCAGTGATGTAGAGTGGCAAAAAAGTTCTAATTTATTGTGTCAGGCAAGAGTGGAGTATTTTATATGGACATAGAACTTTATTGTCCATGACCAATCACTACAGTGACTATTAGAGACAAAATTTTGGGCTGGCCTTGTAATTTTCAACATGAAAAGTCATTAAATTGTCATAAGGATTTATAAATATATGCCCACAACATCTGATGGCATCATTTTTTTCAGCAATTTTTGTATTAAAAAAAAAATTAATTCCTTATTTCTTAAAAATTAGATTATCAGTGATGTAGAGTGATGAAAAAATTATAACTTATTGCATCCGGCAACAGTGGAGCATTTCATATTGACATAGAACTTTATTGTCCATGAACAGTCACTCCATTTGCGGACAAAGTTTTGGACTGGTCTTGTAATTTTCAACATTAAAAAGTAATTAAATTGTCATAATATCTGATGCCATGCTCTTTTTCTGCGAAAAAATCTTATTTCAAGAAATTTTCTAGTTTGCTCTATTTTAAAAATATGATATTTTGTCGTGCCTAAGCAAAATTTTCTGTTTAATGGCCAATAAAGCATTCAATTTGCATCATATTAATTTTCTTAAAGGTCTTAAAGTAATAGATAATACTTTGTAGAGTATCTGAAGATGTTTTATGGGAAAATATATATACAAGACAACAGTTTGTAATGAATTAAAATATATCTCTACTGGAGTGATGAATCACACACATCCATATTGGCATGTATGAATACCTATTAACACCCTATTTTTGCAATTGGCACATCGAGATTTTCCTTTGTCCATGAATTGTTAATTTTTGATGAAAAAAAAAAGATTAATTTGGCAAAACGTCCTATGGATTTCAAGATTTGATTATGACCAAAAGCGAAACTGGGATTCCCGGGACTCCCGGATCTGGGCGCTTCATTTCCCGGTTTCCCGGTTTCTAAGAAAACTGGGAAATTAGCAAACCCTAATTGTAAGTAAAAATATTCTGGTCATAAATCTCCCAACTTAACACTTGTGTAGTAGCATATTTTCTACATATTACTCATAAGGCCATACATAATTGATTCTTATCTTCGCGGACCCGCCAACACAATAGATTTCCCGTTGATGGGAAAAAAAAATAGAAAAAATAATAATCTTTTTGACATTATAAAAATTTTTTGTCCTGCCGACCGACCCTAGAAAAAGTGCCTTGAGAGGATCCGAGAAGCTAAAGATCAATTATGTGTGACCTAAGCAAGTGAGTGTGTGTAGGAGTTACTGAACTTCTTTTTTCGTTTCTCAGTTGTGTTTTTTTTTAAAGTTTAATATCAAATTTAATGTCTCATAAAAGCAACTGAAACCCAGATCCTCCAAAAAATGTTTTTGGTTCTTAGTATTGTCATTAGCCAGATAATACAATTTTCATTCTCAAATATATTCAGCAGCTGGTGAGGTGTTTTTTCCTCTATAAACTACAACTATCACTATGGCAAAACTGGACGAGGGTAACTGAGTTACCCTCGTCCCTAAAATAGCCTTAAATATTATTTAATCATGAATATGAGCGTATTAATGATTTTACAAATTATTCAAATGGTGTATGAGCATTATCAGACATTCTGAATAACACTACAATAAAGAGCAAGTGCTGATTCAGGCTGTGTGACTCTAGAAATGGCTTAAAGCACCTCCGAAATGATGAGGGTAACTGCTTCTCGAGATGAGGGTAACTGCTTCTCGAGACGAGGGTAACTGTAACCATGCTTGTTGCTATGACGAGGGTAATTGCCCATTGTCACTCAAGAGTAATATCCATAAACTCAAAGTGCATAGACTACACTGTCACTACAGGAATGGTCCAGACATACCCATACTATCTCAGAATGTACAAAAACAGTTATTCATTATGCCATCACAAAAGCTACAAAAACTGTTATTCAAGCATTCAGCACACACTCTTGGAGCATACTGTATATGAAAAAAAAAGTATCATTATACATAGACTATTGAGATAAATCCATTTTCTAAAGTCCCTTTGATCCAACATTTTACAAGTGTCTTGTTGACTTAGCGCACTGGAACTCAAATAGTCCTGATATGTATATATTGATAAAGGCCATTTCCCTAAAACAATCTATAGATATTGTAGTGACATTGTATGACCAATCTTTTCGGATTGTGAGGGGTTAATGGTAAAAATAAGTTTGGATCTTTAGAATATACTTGAAGAGTTCAGAGTTTGAAACATTCTGTTATGGTTTAAGAAGTCATATTAGTTGAAATTTCAATGACTTTTATTTTTGTTTTGAAAATTACATCTGAGACTTGTGTAGTATGTTCTTTAGTCCTTACTGACTTTGAAATATGGTTTTTATTATAATTTTTTTTCTAAAGTCTAACTGCAGTTTAAAAAGCAAAATGAATTAGATATAAAACGTTTGAGAAAAATATGGAAAAAATATTAATTTATTTTTTTACTTAATGGGGTACATTTGTATAATTTGTACATTGTACGCTGATAGGAAGTTACTCCTGTACTCATGACGTCCCATCACTTTGCGATCCACTTTAAAAGATCCTCACATGCAGTATTGTTTTTTTTTTAAAGAAAATTAATTATGAAGTCTTACAGATGAAGTCAAAAGGACTGTTTTGCCTTCAAAATGAGAATTGCCATTGGTTTAGAGACCAACGTACATACAGTGTAGCTCTATATGTTTAATTTATTTAAAAGGCCCTGTCACGCCTGGCCATTTTCAGAATGCGTGTGTATAACGTGCTAAACACGCTGATGGACGCTTCTTGTAAGTTGAATAAGTAACAAGAAAGTTTCTCAAATGCTAGAAATACGCTGATACACGTTAAAAGCCGTTTTGAAATGTCCACAGAACAGAGAACTTTTAAGCATGTTCAAAAGTCATCGCCGTTCCTCAACGTGTAGATTGTAAATCCCAGTAAGTTATATTATAAACACGTTACAGGATCGTTATGGACAAGTTGTCATCGTTCCCAGGTAGTTTTTCATTCATCTTTCAGGTTTTTCTTTCGTTTTTCGTTAGTTATTTGTGTTCCTCTCTCGTTTGTAAAACATCCTATTTTTCTTAGTTTAATAGCACATTAGCTCCATTAAGTTATTCGCAAGTTTTGTATAAGTTTTCAGATCATTTTACACACGTTTTCCACGCATTTTGGACATGTTTTCAACTCGTTTTAGGCACGTTTTCAACTTGTCTTATCGTCCTAAAGGTAAAACAGCCCAAGAAACGCCATTGGAAAACTTTGCTTGTACATGTATAAGTTACTTGGACGTTCCTCATATATACATCAAGTCGTCAAGGTGTGACAGCCACTTTAGCATGACATAGGTATTTCACAGCCAATTGAATGAAGCTGTCATAAACCAATCAAATACCTGAAAAATATAATGTATTCAAGCTCCTCACCCAATGCAGTTTACTTGAATCAGTCCTTTTGATTTAATGGCTGTAAACTGTAACAATCATGCCATAAGGTCAGCATGTCTTGGATTAATTTTTGTACCACCTCTCTTGTGAGAGGAATGTTGGGAATTGAGAAAGCTTGTTACAGTGGACGAAATACAAGAGCTTACAGAATTGCACTGGAATGTTTCTTGTGAGTTATTATCCCTGTTCTTGCCATGTTATTCCTTGTGACTCGTCAGTAGTTGTTGAGGATATAGCCTATACTTGCAATGCCATAATCACTGAGGTCGCCAATGACTTTCAGTTCGCTAAACAATTTAATGTATATGTGTACTTTTTTGACTGCAACACTTTGGAGGTTGTCCAGTTTCACCTATCTCATCAGACTTAGCACACCTATTCCACTTTCATTTAACTTGCGTTGAAGACTTTTTTGTCCACTGTCCTAAAAATAAATTTGTTGATTTACTCAACTGAAATGTAGTGTTTACCAAATTTTGAATTCCTCGTTGCTGTGACACCAATGCAGTCCAGTGACAGTCAGAGCGAGTCTTTATAAATCAAACAGATAAAAAATAAAAATAAAAAACACAAAAAAAGCGAGGTAACATAAGAAGGAAGAACAACTTCCACAACAGCACAACAGCTTTCACTTCGAAGTTCTAATGCAGTTGTTCAGTGTCTATTTATACTAATTTTAAAACTTTGTGTACCAGCGTCTCCTTTTGCAACAGTGTGTGTTCCATTTACACAAGGATCTGTTGAGTTATCCAATTTATGCACAGAACCACAAATGCATTCCGTACCTTCCACATATTAACCAGAACTGAACTCTAAATGTATGGCTAAGAGGATATATTTGGCCTCAGTTGAATGTGGTATGACTATAATGTACAAAAACACACCACAGAGCTGTTCTTCTTTCTATATCCAATAATCCATATTAGTTCAATGCACAGTTTACAAGCAGTTACCCTCGTCATCAGTTGCAGTTACCTTAGTCATTCAATTTGCAGAAAAGCAGTTACCCTCGTCCTTCTTTAACATTGGATCCAATGGGATGACCTAGTTTTTTCAATTTATTTTGAGAAATTGAGACGAGGGTAACTCAGTT
Source organism: Platynereis dumerilii (assembly GCA_026936325.1). Classification (NCBI taxonomy): domain Eukaryota; kingdom Metazoa; phylum Annelida; class Polychaeta; order Phyllodocida; family Nereididae; genus Platynereis; species Platynereis dumerilii. The sequence goes on from JAPTHN010000211.1 coordinate 129,786, forward strand.
ACCCTCGTCCAGTTTTGCCACAGTGACTATTGAATAGTTGTCACCTTGAGCAGATGTCTGCTCACTGGACACTGAAACAGCCTCACTTTAATGGCTGCTGAAATTTGTCCAGCTTCGGCATCAGCAAAAGTTCTGTGCAGCAATATATCATTACTTTGGTCTACTTTCTCTTGTAGTCATCACCAAAAAGATCTTTTTATTCACCATTTCACAAACATACTTATTAATAATATTCTCAAAGAAATGTTATTCAATGCTACAAGATAGTACATGAATAAATGCCCATTTAAAGGATGCAAAAAATATTTTTATGACAAATCATTTTGTGTTAATATAAACCTGTTTAAACACAACTTGAGTATGCAACTATATGCATAATCATAATATCACATTTCCTATGGCTTCTCCAACTTCCAAGACTGGCTATACTGTGGTCTTTCCGTACGAGACCACTTCTTTTAAAGTTTGAAATTTGTTCGGGCCACCCTATCAAATTGGCCTGTGCAAAGTTTCATTTAAATCGGTTAATATTTAGTGGTGCTCCCAGGGCTTTGAAATACTAACATTTTTATCAATATTTTGCACTTCCATGGATTCGCCCTTCATTTTGAATACCAACTTAGATGGTCTGTGAAAATTTTGAGATTTTGAGATGACGTCTCAGGATGTGACCTGGAAGTAATAATTCTAAACCAGACCTTGTGAAATATAGCTTGCATGTAAGCCTGGCAGTCAATTTCTCCCAACATTACTTTTCAAGAAATAATATCAAGAATGGTTGCAGGGATAAAATTATAAAAATTGGTGTATAATATAGATTCATTGTGAATGACGATACTGCCGTAGTAATGAAACAGGGACTTGTTATGAAATCATTACTCCTTTGGTTGGGGATATAATGACCATAGTCATTTTTTTAGCTATTAAAGGCAGCTATTGTCAAGTGGTCAAGGATGATAAAGATACGCATCTTTCATGGCCTCCTGTATTCAAGATGGTTTCATGATAGATCCTGAAGGTTTGAGAAAATGTATACATCTATTGTCGTAAGAAGTCAATTTTGTCCATTTTAAAGATGTGTTGTTCGTTTTTCCAAAAAGATCTATAATGAAGCAGATCTAATTTATCCCATTTCCTATCACTAAAGTTATGATTTTCTAGAGAAGTGTTTTGTGACCTCTGCCACATGGGTAAAGGATATTGTTATAAACAATATTTCTTCTGACAATTAGACAATTATAGAGGGTTTGTTGAATCAGAATTTTCACTGGCATCACACCTGACTGGTTTGTCACTTAACATGTTGTATATGACCACTTGAGGTCAACACAAAATCAGTCGGCCTATTAAAATGTTGTTCAAACGTATATGATAAACTATCTGAAGGTAACCCAACCCAAATGAATTAATACAGGACATAAAGCCCCAATTATCATTCAGTGAAAGCATTCCAACTCCACGATTTTGCTCTCTGGCAGGCCTTATAACTCTGCTAATGATTTTCCGCCCAGGAGAAAAAACCACAATTTTTTTAAAAAGTGAAACAAAGATGATGCACTTTGGGAAATTAGCGAATGAGCATTCATAATATCAGAGTACATGACCAAACATCCCAGACCATCCATGTTGGTATTCAAAATGTAGCTCTTTTTGAGGCCTGTTCAGTCATCATATTCATGTAACTGTAAAACTTGACTTAGCTAAGTTACAGAGAACCGCGGATTAGCAAACGTTGAGAATTATCCTTAAAATATCAAAACTTCAAGGGCCGGGGGGGGGGCACCTCTAAATATTAACCGATTTGCATGAAAATTTACTCGAAGCTTTTTTTCCATAATAGGCATGATTTTAGAGGGTGGCCCATGAAAAATTCAAACTTTTTTTTTTACTATGCATTTGAGGGCCACCCTAGGTGGGAGGGGGGGGCTATTCTAACAACATTCAAAATGCACAAATACTCTGCCAAATAGTGAAGGAGGATGATTATCATATCTTACTACTAAGAGGCCAACCTTCAAATGCAGCGACCAGTCAACTCAGTCCTTTTTTCAAACACTTCTGGCTACACTGTCTCTTATGCTTTTTCTGGTGATTTTTCCAGCCAAGACAACAATTGAAATTCAATATATCATGCTCAAAGAAATTCCCACCTCTGGAGATAATCTGCATTTCCTAGAGACTGATTGAAAGGTTTTGGAGGACACTCTTGGTGCTAAAAGCATTTAACCTTGTCAGCAATTGTTGGCAAGTGAAAATGAATTGGAAACCCTTTCCACACGTGACACTTCCTTGATAGATTGTATTTAAACACTGCCTCAAACATTTACTCCAGAAACCAGATACACACTCACAGAGTAGCTCTTCAGTCACACATTCTTCTTCATACAATTTAGTATAAATGCTGAGATGATAAACTTCATATTTTTTTTGTAAATATTAAAAATAATAAAACGTATGATGCCACAATTGATCTTCATCGTTAGGGCTGATGTATGAAACATTGAAATTATAAATTTAAATTATTTTCAATGTTCAACACAGCCATCACCAATAAGGTCACAATGTTACCCGATGATGAAATGGAATCTTCATTTCAATGTATTTGATAGGGTTTGTTTTGAGGTCACTGACTGCTACTAGCAGCTGCACGTAAGTACTCTACTCGTTATCCGTTTACTGTAACATTCGCTCTTTCATTGACAAACCCTTATTGGTTGCACTATGTTTCCTTATTAGACAGCTGAGTCAATGATGCCTTGTAATGATGTTAATATAACTTAGAACGAAGCAGAAAATAGGCAAGGTAAATGTAAGGTTGGGTTTTCTCAAGGTGTAAGAAGGGTATTGACAATGTAATAAGCTTAATTAAGTTGACCTACATACTTGTTTTTCAGCCCAGGTGAATCACCTAGAAAGTGTTAAACTCAGGAATGGAGGACAGGATTATTCTGACCTATCCTGCAGCTATTCCGAGCAATAAAAATCTTGTTTATCTGTGGAACAAATGGCCTTTTCACTAAGACAGTCAAGAGTGTGTGTGCCTTACAGCAGCGACATCTCAGTAAACACGTTTTTATTCATAAGCATAAAAACAACCTTCCTCTGGTTTTTTTTGGAATTAGATCTTTTTGTTCTTAATGCTATTTTTCTAGTCTTGTAAGTGAGAATATTCCGGTCGTAAATCTCCCAAGTGAACAGTTGTGCGGAAGCAAATTTTCTACATAATACTCTTCAGCTAATCATTCTTAAACACAGTGGCTTCGCTTTTGACCATTTGGCAAACCAGTCGAATGCCGACTGTTTTTCAGTTGTCCTATTTTCTTTCATTCTTCGAAGTTTATTTATAATTTTACAAATGATGCTTCTGTATGATAAGCAAATCTGGCTAGTCAATCGTCACCTATCTTGCATTGCAACTGGATATGCCATTATCTCATGCAACATGACAACTTTGATTCATGTAAATCACTCCTTTTCACAATAAACTCTTTCTCAAAACACTGGATTTGAATTTTACAGATTGGAAAACTGACCATGTGTCATAAGACTAAGGCATTTAATAAAATAATTCTTAGGCATGAAATGCTACATGCTATTAAGAATTACAATTTTAGAATACTGAACTGCCAAATTGTGATTTAAATAAATCGCTCCAAAGAAATTCAATAGAGTATACCAGGATTCAAGAACTATGACATTTGTCACAATAACAAATATCATTCAGGGGGGTACTAAGAAATTGACTTGGAAGATGGCCAACCTCAGGCATGAATAGAACAAGTACGAGAGTGGCCTATGATTATTGACTTTAACGCTCAAACTCATCAACTAGAGGACACTTTTTCAAACTATTTAAAAGAAGGACATTAAAGCTCAACCTTCGCAAGCACTTCTTCACCAATCGGGTGGTGGATTTGTGGAACTCCCTACCAGCAACTGTAGTTGAGGCCAGTTCCCTAAATAGCTTCAAAAATCAGATAGATAAATATTGGAACTCGACTGGGAAATTATACTGTACTGAGGGACTGCTGTAATTGCTCTAGCAGGAGGCAGCAGTAGAGGCCCCTGCGAAAGGTAAACCTGATACTCTGAATGGATCTCAGTAACTTGGATACTCTGAATGGATCTCAGTGACATGGATATGACTCAAGCCCAATTATTGGATTACTATTTATTTATTTGATATAAAGATAAAACATAGCTAGTCATTTTTGGTATTTTGGATGAATGAGGCAGCAGTAGCGGCCCATTCACAGTCCAGGTTTATTTATTGAGTGAGGCAGCAGTAGCGGCCCACCAGAAATGGCAGCGAGAGCTAGTGTCGTAGCTCTGAACATGTATATATGTACATATTATTTTTTAATTAATAGGAGGAGGCAGCAGTAGCGGCCCCTCCCTGAATTTTTAATAAAGAGGATTTTAGCAAGTTTTTATCTCCATTCCATGCACTACACCAAGAGGACAAGGATCTGGATATAGAGGAAACGTTTCCTGCGTCCAGAAGAACTTATACTTATACTATACTTTAAGCAAATCACCTGGTTTTAACATACATATTTGAATGTTCCCCTACAGCACACGAGTTGGAAATTTATGTTTAGTCTATTTCTTGAACTATCCGGTACCTTTATCAGACCTGGACATTGAGAACTCACAGCAGTGATTGAAATAAATCACTTCAAAATGAATTAATGAAATTTCTGTGCTTCTGACATACAAAAAAGTTTGTTTACGGATAAGTTACAGACTGACCGTTTTGCCGCCAGACAGTTCTCACAAATCACCTGCCTGGGAGCCTCATAGTTGTTCAACACAGATTCTGAAATAAGGGTCTTTCCATTTCAGTGTCAAATAATCTAGAACTTACCAAGTTTTCCAATGAAATTGTAGACATAGAAGAACAATAGAGTAACAAAGGAAAAACAATATGCATTTGACCATTTTTCGTTCTGGTCAACGCAATACACTGTTTTATTCAAAATTTAGTACCTGTCATGAAATGCTATGATCATATGCACAGTCATAAACTTTGTACAGTCTGTTATTAAAAGTTTGATGACACACCAAAGAGTTAACACCATTAAAAATTAACAAGAATCCGTATATTCAATGCCTCAGAAAGCGCAATACTGGCCAGTTAGAGGTGTGCACAAGCTACTACTAGCAATAAATGTATATTTCATTAATACGCCCTTGAGATGACCCCAAATAGCAACTTAAAAAGTTCACAGTTACACCCTGACGTGACCGCATGGGTGACCCCTAGCCTAGTTATATAACTAGCAAAAATTCAAAAACACCATAGCCAGCAATACAATTATATAATTATCTTTCCAAAAAAAAACATCCCAAGTACCCCACCCGTGGTGATCCACTACCTAGTTGTATAACTAGCAAAAAAATTCAACTAGTAGGGGAGAGTAGGGCATCATGAGCCACGGGTACCATAAGTTATGGCCCTACAAAACAAACGCTTTGATGGAATTGCTCGATAGCAGCCATAATCTCTCTCTTTAATGTATGACGAACTGTGGAAAAAATATTTTGCACAAGTGAAAAGTAAAATATTTAGTGATGCAACTTTTCTCCTGGTAGATAAGGTAAGACATGTGCTAGGATAATGTCATAACATAAGAACGGTGGTATGCCCCAACAGATGAAATTTACAAATGGGGCACCATTAGCTATTTGAGATGGGGCAACTTGAGCCAGTTTTAATGAAGGTTCAGTGTGTCTCCTTTATTTAATTAAAGCTTAGTTTTCATCAGCAACTGTACTGACTAGAGTGCAAGATTTTAGCAGCTAATTAGGACATTATTTTCGTTGATCATAAATTATACAAAACCCATCTGAACCATGAGGTGGCATGTGCCAAGGGGAACAAGGGGAAATTTTAAGTAAATTATCTGGTTTATAATGAGGTCTCTTAACAATGAGAGTGATAATATGTCAACAGCCCAGGTGGCGATGTGTGTATTAATCTAATAAAATACAGTGGTCCCTGCATTACAAGACCCCCTGTTGTAAGACCGCCTTGTCTTATGTGACCGCCTTCCGCCCGCACTAAGTAGCATTTTTAGTGCATTTTGCACCCCGACGAGAGACCTTATCCCCCACATAAGACCACTTCATGACCGCAGAAGGGGCGGTATGATAACGCAGGGACCACTGTAGTCAAATTAATTTCACTTGAATTTTTAATTTATTATATTACAATTTATTAAGTAACTCAAATATGGTAGTTGGATCAGATAATATCCAGTAAAAGAGTCACTTGATTTTTTTATAAAGAATATTGGAATTATTTAAATTTTTACAACTAAAGTATTGACCAACACTTGAAGCTGCCCATCATGCCCCAACAAGGTGCCCAACATGCCTCACCCTTGTGGGGCATGATGGGCACCTGTTGAAAGATTAAAAGTGTGCATATCTGAAACTGCATATCTGAAACTGCATTTCATTGAGTGAAACAAGGTTTTGTATGCTTAAAGTAGAACCTAATGCAAAACCAGTCAGCAGGAAAGAGTAATTTTTGCAGGCATAGTAATGAAATGGTGGACCTCCGAAGTTAAGGTGTCCATCATGCCCCGCCTTCCCCTACTCATGAATTTTTTTTTTTTGGAAAGAAAGCCATATTGCTAGCTAAACCAGGAGTCACCACACGGTATTTGTGAACTTCTTTTTTTTCTATTTATATGACTAGTCTGGAGGTCACCTTTGGTGGTACTCTTAAATTAGGAATCAAAGTAGGCTTTGGGTGTCACCTTGGGGGTCTCTGGGTATACTTGTAAAACTTTTGTTTTGCTAGTCTCAGGGTATACTATTAAAAATTATATTTTGCTAGTAGTAGGTTAGCACAAACCTTTTTCATTATAATGGTACATATCTCCTTCGACATTGTGTAATTATTCTTGGATGGCCCCTGTCGTGGAAATAACAACTAAATATGCTTTTCCTTTATTATTTACCAGATTATAATACACGTAAATGGCTTTTTTCACATGATTTAGAATGAATCAGAAATTCTTACCTGACATTTTTCTGTTGTAAATATGGTTCTACACTCTACAGCTGAGTAAGTTCCATCATGATTATTTTTTGACCTCTAACTGAAGATGTAATAATGAGGATTTTACTCTCATTGTTGATCTAAATAATATTTTTACTAGATTATACTATGTTTTCTCAGTTTTCTTTGGTTGTTGGTCACAGGCGTATATATATGATATAATGTCCTCATACCTGTGACAAGCAATTTATTGAAAACAGTCAGTGTAAAGGATTAGACTGCTTTGCCAAATACAAAGGTATTGTCTGACTTGGACTAAAATAAATTGCTTATTGCTGACTTTTTGGCCTGCAAAATGAGCATACATACTATTTTCAACACTTGGAAGTTATATTACCTAGGGCTGTCTCAGTGGCATGTTTCATTGCTTTAAGGTATGAATTGAATTTATTTAACATTTTAAACATTGACACAGGCAAATTCAAATCAATTTGGTAGTTTATATATGATATAACCATTGTCAGAAAAAAAACTAGTAAAACCAGGTACTGATGAACCGGCAGCATGAGCTTGAGTCGGATATATATATATATATTCAAATTCTTAATGTCCTTTTTTAGTATCAACCATGTTGCAAATAATGGAGGCATTTTGCAATGGTTGGCGGGATGCTACATGTTTTACGTCCTGCATTTTTTGTTTTCACTCTGTAGACAAATAGGACAGGATGATAGAATTTAATTTATATGTACAAAATTGTACATAGGCTACAATTTAAATAAATATTTTATAAATGTAGGTTCTATATTTGTCATGCAGTGTATGCCCATTTTTAAATTGTCTCCTTGGCCTAAAAAACATGCATATATTTTTCATTATTTGGCATGTTCACGAATTTGTGGAGGTGTGAAAACGAGCATGTACAAATTCGTGGACATGAAAAAACGAGCATAGGTGCTCTACATGTACCTAAAAACTAACACTCGTGAATGTGCGTTATTATTCATTTGTGTATCTGCCAATACCGACATTTGTGGAAGTGCTATGTAATTAGGGTTTAGTGTTAAAAATAGGTTTAGAGTTAGTTTTAGCCAAGTTTAATGTTGCAATGTTCGTTATTACACATGCACAAATTTGTGAATAGCAATATTAAACACTTACACAAATGCTAAATTTGTGTATATATACGTTTTTGCAGGTTTACTAATTCGTGTACATGCCAAATAGTGAAAAATGTATACCTAAAAAAAAGACAGTAGCCTACCTCATTTGAGAGATGGTTTTGCCAAACAATTATGAGACCAATGGAAAGGTTTTTTGTGCAAACCAAAAATTGGCTAAAACAATTTAAAAACCAAGCAATCTGAAATTAATTTAATTCCATTCCCTTTTTACAATAAAAAAAATTAAAAACAAGCTCACTGATATTATTGAATACACGTAAACGGCTCATCAGATTTTATTGGCATTTGTTTTGGGTGTGTACAGGGTTTCGTAGCATTCATGTACAATTATCCAATTTTCACCAACAAAAAATTAGCCATGCTGAAGATCTGCTTACAGCAATAAATATTTGTGATTTGTTGACACAATTAATTTTTTGGGTAAAGTTTGATTAAAACAATTTTTTCTGTTTTGATAAATTTGCAAAAAAGTTGAATTTTAATGTTGCCATATAAGTTATGGTTCTTCTTGAAGACGGGAAAAATATTTAATTTGACAATGCCTTTTTAAAAAACTATGAAAAATAGTTTAAAAAACGCTTTCAGACTCATATATTTGAAACTGGTGGCAAGTCAAGTGTTTTATTGGCATTTGATTTCCTCAGGATTGGACTGCTCTTTAAAAGATGTTTGGCATTCTTGTCAAACTGTGAGAATGTTTGTTAATCCCACACCTTTGATTCTTCTTAATTTCAAAGTAGTCAAAGTTTGTTTTAATTTTAAACTGTGGAGAACAGAGATTGAACAAAGTGTCTGCCCAATAAGCCTGCCTCCTGCAGCTTGCAATGGATTGATGGATGATTGGAGTTTCACATCCTATCATCCTATAATATAGGCCTGGTTGACCCAGCAAGAGTATGATTCAAACTGGACACAGCGATTGGCAGCCTAGCATGCTACCACAAGACCAACCCTCCCCCCTCCAGCCTCTGCCGTAGTTGCAATATAAACAGGCAACTTTAGCTTGGACATTTTATCTAATTTTAGAAATGAATAAATATAAACATGCTGTTCAATCATGCATTTTTTCCTACTTCCTGGACAGCTGTTTCATCCTTTGCCTCATCAATGTGTCTCCATTTTGTATAAATCATTTATTGTGCATGGATACTGGACCAAAAAACAATCATCCGTCCATCCTACTCAGTCAGCTCCTCCCTACTTTGTCAGCTCCTCCCTACCCTGTCAACCTTCCTCCTTCTTGCGTATTTCCTCTGTTTTACATACTTCCTTTTTTCCTCCTTTTCTTATCTACTTCCTTCCTCCCTCCCTTTTTCCTCCCTTTTTCCTCCCTTTTTCCACCCTTTTTCCTCCCTTTCTATTTTTTACAATAACCTGTTAACTTGTGTGTCACATGCCTTTCCAAATTATTTATTGGAACTGGTTTGTAATTCTTTTGTTCTAAAGCAAGATTTCCTTGTCATTTTGGCATCAGACACCTGCATGCAGAGACTTTACTCAGAGCAGGTCTTAATTTGCCTTGTTTGGGTTGTGACTATCTCAGTTGAGTGTTGGATATTTAGTTGGTGAAACAGTTTTGAGGATTTAGACATGTGTCTTGATATATAATATCATTGCAAACATAGGCTTAACCTTTGGACTGGTCCTAAAGTGTCTCAAATTTCTCACTGTTGGTGAAATTGTGCCTGTAAATCTGTGAAATACAAACGAGCATGGCTGATAAGATAACTGGCAATTGATCACCTGTGCAGTACACAATTATAACAACATGTGTTTACTGGATTTGATATGGTTGGGCAACTTGAAAAGTTTCCTTGTCATGTAAGAGAACATGTTGCAAGATGTGGCAGTGGTAAAAAACATCTGTTTTTTCTTTGAAGGTAATCATGCACTTCCATCAACCTTTTTTGTCTTTTGTAAATAAAAATATTTCTCACTTGCATATTAGCTTTCAAACCCGAGGCATTGTCAAATGTTAAGTTGGCATGTGTTCCATGTTGCAGGTTATATTTCAAATTTTGGCCTGATTTAACCAAATAGATTATGCCATTATTAGAAATGCTATTGTGCCTCAAAAAACTCAAGCAGTTGAATGATCAGTAGAAAATTTTCATATAGTTATACCAAGCTTGTACATCAACTGAGAGTATCTTATCCGGTTCATAGGTCAAGGTTAATGTTGTTCTATAAAGTTTCCATAGGATTTTGTAAATGAATACTTCTTTGGAATGTCCTGTGTTAAATTTGGGATACATTTAACATTGATGTAACTGTGGTTTTGTAAACTCTATTTATTATCTTTTATTAGTCAGGAGTCGCCAAATGAATTTTAGACTACAAATATGCTTGAAAATCAAAGTTCGACTTCACCCAAAAACCTCCAGCCTCAGACTCTGAAGTTGAATCCACTGTACTACATGTTCTACCCGTGTCTGACGTTGGCCATCTTTCAAGGCAACAAATGCTATAGTTATTGAATCCTGGTGTACTCTCTTAAATGTTTTTGGAGTGATTTATCTAAATCACATTTAGCCAGTTCAGTGGTCCAAAACTGTCATTTGGTGCAGCTGGAGCATGTAAAATAAATAATACAATTTCTGCCATTTTTGAAAGCCTATAAGTTGGACAGTGATTTATTTCAATCAAATTGACCAAGTCATTCAGACATTATTGTTCCTAATTACACAGAGAAGTTGGAAGCAACTACAGTTCTGATAATTTCTTATTATATTGATTTTTGTTAACAATGTACCTTGAGATAATTTTAAGAATCATATTTCTTTTATAATTTAATATAGGTAGTCACATATTGTTATATATTCTGCACCAAAATTTGTTAGCCAATCAAGTGACACGAGATCAATCACGTGCCACGCCAATAAATAACGATATTGGCGTGTGGAAAGTGTTATTGGCGCCTTAAGGCTATATTGGCGTCCTCAGTGCACATGTACTTGAGTTAATGCAGCACTCTGCCCTATATCAGCGTAGTCCATGGTTGCATGAACTTCTTTCCAATCAAATTCTCAATTGTAATTGAAGGAAACGCAGTACCACTTGTATTATCAAGGTGCTAATTGCTACCAATGATAATTGATCAAATTCCAATTGAGTGAAACTTTTAAAAGCAGTTTACAGATATTTAATCTATTTGAACAAGCAGCAAATTAAAGCAAGATGACCTGTCTGCAATGCATTGAATACCAAATTGCTGCTCTGTAGATTTTAAGATACACAGATAATCTTTAAAACTTAAATTTAAAAACCATTAACATAATTTAAGCATTTAAATTATAGCTGGGTAGTTAAAAACACTCACTTAAAAACGGCTTAAAAGGATACAAATCATGATAATCATAAAGACTGTCTCTTTGAGCAGGAACAAGACAGATAGATAGCTAGATAAATAGCTAGATAGATAGCTAGATAGATAGATAGCTCGATAGATAGCTTGATACATAGACAGATAGCTAGATAGATAGAAAGCTAGATAGATTTCTTGATAGATTGCTATATAAACAATTTTCGATCTTGTCTTAAAAAAATTTTAATCTCAATTTTTTTTTCTTTAAATATCTTTTTGCACTAATTGTGCATGGCAAATGGGAGTTGGTGATTGGTGAGCCAAATATATCATCAGAAAAAAAAAGATATTCATGTTATGTATATATGTCAATCAATATTTGCTAAACAGTTTTTTATTAACGATAGTTGAAGAATCTCAAGTAGAAATCAGGCAACACTTTTATTTACAAACAAGTATAAATCTGAAAATTTTGGTGTAGAATATAACAAATAGTGGATGCTGAGTCGACCAATATTGAGTTTTATTGGCCTCAGCAGATAATATTGGTCTCGGCCTTCGGCCTCGACCAATAATACCATGTCGGCCTTCGGCCTTCGACCAATAAAACTCAATATTGGTCTCCTCACCATCCACTATCTATATAACATTTCTAAATTCTTAATAGCATGTAATTGTTTATGCCTGTGAGTTATGTATGTATCTTGAATTCTGGTGAACTTTCTTTAATTTCTCAGGAGTAATTTATCTAAATCACAGTTTGCCAGCTCAGTTTTCCAAAAACTGTCGTTTGGTGCTGGTAGAGAAAGTATAATAACAAATACAATTTCCACCACTGTTGAAAGCCAATCAGTTGGATAGTGATTTATTTCAATCGAAGTGATCAAGTCACCCAAGTATAGTTAATGATACATGGAAGTTGGAAGTGACTGTAGTTCTGATAAATTATTTATAATGTTAATTTTGTTTTACGATGTACCTTCAAATTATTTTAAGACTCATGTTCCCCTATATATCTTAACATGGGTAGACTCATACTGTAAAGTTGCAGATAAACTGAGACGAATGAAAATAATAAGAAGACTGAAAAATAGGGGGGCAATTGACCTTTTGCCGTTATGGTCAAAGGCGATGCCACTGTGTTCTTATTGAATAACATTTTGCCATTTCGGTAATTGCATGATGAAATACAGAACCAACTGAGATACAGAACAGAGATATTCCTGCCCACCAGGGCCCGTTTTCACCAACATGGTATTAAGAGTTAAGCCTGGTGTTAACTCCTTTAAACCTGGTATAACTAAGTCCATTTCACCAATTATACCATTCGACACCTCTGTCAGCCAATCATGAGCCAGTATTTCACTGCAATAAAACCCATATTCTTTGTTGTCCAGTTATCCTCCCATGGGAGAATAATAAGTGAAGCTGTGAAAAACCACAGCAACAAACGACAAGTTTCAGTTTTGTCTTATGGTATAAGCCAGTTATTCACCGCGGGATCGGCAATATGTGTTTATCACAGCTCGGGCTAACGCCCTCGCTGGATAAATCACATATTGCCTCTCCCTAGGTGAATAACCTATACGAGTGTGCTAAGCATGTAAACCTGTCAAGGTTCAGTGAATCATACACATTGTCACCAAACTCAAGGATCAGCCATCTCAAACTGATTTGGTGTCAAAAAGTGATTAGGCCAATGAAAACAGAACATATGTTTCTTATGAGATGGCATGACAAATCAATATTATAGGCCTTTGTCTATTATATTTGCATGTTTCTCTAATTTAACAGTCACCAAATATTTTTTCAAGAAAGATATGTCACAACATGAGATATAAAATTTGCAAACCAAGAACACACACTTACCTAGAAAATATATTTGTTGAAGTAACTGTTGAAAATATACTAGCCATACAGCATTAAGCACACAATTTAAAAGTATTTCTTGTATGAAACTATGTTTTTATAGCATTTGCCTATGATAGTCATGACACCAAATAGAGGCAATTCTTCTGTGCTGAGTTGTACAAAACCTCTGCACTTGTTGTTGGTCTTAGCACAGAGGTACTTTGGAAGGGCAGGAAATTCGGTCATGGGTGCAATCTATGCATCCTATAATAACCCCCCCCCCGGAAATCGGGCGATTTCGGAAAATTCCAATTTAGCCTCCTGTGTGACTGGTCCACTGGGCATACGTACATATATGGGTTTTAATGAAGTGATTGCTTGACTAACACGCTTCACAATCCTTGAAACTGAGGCGACACTAATACCACTCAAGTCACCAACGACTTGTTGGTAACTGCCGGTAGCAAAAAATCGCAGTCATGTCAGCCATTCTGGGTACATCAGATTTTGAGGACCCTTATCAGCTTTAATCATTATTGTAGTTTCATTGTGCAAAAATGCATGACCAGCTGATTTGTATTAATTTATTGTTTCAGGGGAGCGGGCTAAAGAAAAATGCGTTTCTGTCACCAAGGCTGAACAGACAACTAATTAATTTTCTTTTTATAAATTTCCAAGCCCACCCCTCTTTTTCTCTTACCTTGTTATGTGGCCATGTTTGGGAACTTCAGAGATTAATTGTGTTTGTAGCAGTTGAGTTGTTTAAATACTATGTGCAGACTTTCACTCAGTAAATGTTCCTTGATCCTGCTCCGCTTGAGTGATTGGCTTAACCAGACTAGGTCTTAGCTAAGACCTGGCATAACTCTTAATACCATGTTGGTGAAAACGGGCCCTAGAGGTTAGTATGAATAATGATGCTTCTGGGCGCCTGGTTTATTTTTGACCGGGGTGTTATTGGGGTATTTAAGGATAATTTGTAATGTTTTAAGGATTATTGCTAAACTCAGGAAGTGTTCCATAAGTTATTATATAAAACTCTTTGAGGGAATTAATTTGTTGTATACTAAGCATGATGGTGCACATCTGATTTATAAAGGCCGCCTTCAGATTTTTAAAACACTTAAATAAAACATTACAACCTTAATATGAGTGCTAAGTTATAAGAGACATGAACATTAGGATCCCAAGAAAGATACTTGGGAAAAGTGATGGTGACATAATCTAGACCACATCTTGTGAAGAGAACTAGGGCTGATAAAGCATCGTTTTTTCTCAGTTGTGAGACTTTTAAAATGGGTTTTCTCAATTTAGTTCCAAATGTGTGGTACGTCGATTTATCCTTATCTCAACTATTGAATATGTGGAGTCATTATACTAGTTTCACATCATCATCACATGCTCCATTCGAAAAAAAAATTTCTTAATAAGGATTAAACATGACAGATACATATCTAAAATTTATAAATTTCATGTTTCATCTGTCAATGTTCATGAAAAATGCACTTATATTCTCTCATGTTTTTGTTGTTAATGTCTGTGCAAAAGAAAAAAAACTTATCTTGTTAGCTGTTGTTGTAAGTTGTATGTCAATAAATGTGTGAACGATTGAAGAGCCTCACGTGAGTGTGTATCTTTTTCCTAGAGTAAATGCTGGAGGCAGTGTTAAAATACAATCTATCAGGGACGTGTGGAAAGGGTTTCCAATTCATTTCCTCTTGCCGACAACTGCAGACAAGGTTAAATGCTTTTAGCACGAAGAGTGTCCTCAAAAACCATTCTATCAATCCCTGGCAAATGCGGAAAATCTCCAGAGGTGTGAATGTTGCTGAACATGACATATCGAATTTCAACTGTTGTCTTGGTTACACAAATCACCAGAAAAGTGGAAGTTTATGTGGTTGTAGTACAAGACAATGTATGGTATAAAATGTTAAAAATGGTGTAAGATAGTGTTCTCAGTTATGCTCAGCACTGGCAAATTATCATGAGTTTCGTTATTAGGCCTATTTCCCTTGAGTCCACTGCATGTTGTTATTGGTTTCCTGTATGTAATGACCAATCCCTGGGCCCACGCATGGGTCTCAGGGCCAATTAAGAGCAACTATTGGCACACTCTACAACCCAAAGGAGACACTATTCCATGGAACATCAGATTAATTAAGCACAAAAGAACTTGTTATGAAATCCACTTGTGTAAAATCAAACACAGAAGAGTTTTCTGCCTTTCAAGACAATCACATTTGGATTATTTAGAGTTTGTGAAGCGCTGCACGAGAATGGAGAAACCTGTGGATAGACCATTGACAGAAAAGGGTATTAATTACTGTGAAGGTTCTTCAGAAAATTCCATAAATAATACAATTTGCAAATCTTATAGACCAAATAGGGGAAAGCTTCTGTGGAAGCAACTGATATTCGGTTCAAAACTTAACTGGCTTACTCCAAGTAATGTAATGTTCAAAACATTTCTTTTTGAAACAAAGTGCATGCACATGGTTGTTTGACGTCATTAAGGACTGGATTTTAAGCTTGTGTTTCTGGATCATTGTCGATGTCCCGGTCAAGTAAAACAAACTAGGATAAAGGTCAGGGGCGTATCTAGAAATGGCCTGGGTGGGGGGCATTACATGGGGTGAATAAGGGGTGCTCCGCGGCTTTTCCTATCTTTTCCATGTTTTGGCCTGGGTAGGGGGTGCATGGCTCGATGTCCCCCCCTAAATACGCCACTGGTAAAGGTATATTTATTATGTATTATCTCATCAAAGAACCCCTACCAGTTGCACTATGTTGCCTTTGGAAGCTGCAATCCATGTTGCCTTGTAATCCTGTACATAACTTATTGCGATACAGTTTATTTTACACTGTCAAACCAGCTGTGTTACTTTTACAGAAGTTGCCATTATAATGAAACAATAAATTACTGATTTATTGAAGAAAACCTGGTATGTATCATTGTTTCAACAGTGACTGCTGTAATGAAAACAACAAATTACTGTTTTACTTACAAAAACCTTTGTTTCTATTGCAGGTATCATTTTTTTAACAGTAACTGCTGTAATAAAGATAATAAATTACTGTTTTACTTAGAAAAACCTTTGTTTCCATGGCAGGTTTCAATGTTTTAACAGTAACTGCTGCAATGAAAACAATAAATTACAGTTTTACTGAAGAAAACCTTTGTTTCTATGACAGGTTTCAATGTTTTAACAGTAACTGCTGTAATGAAAACAATAAATTACAGTTTTACTGATGAAAACATTTGTTTTTATGGCAGGTATCATTGTTTTAACAGAAACTGCTGTAATGAAGACAATAAATTACTGTTTTACTTACACGAACCTTTGTTTTTATGGCAGGTATCATTGTTTTAACAGTAACTTCTGTAATATTAAGCTACTGAAATACGAAACAGAAAATAAAGGTAAGGTTGGGTATCTGTTCTTTGGTCGATTTACACATTTTTGCTAATGAGCACTCGTTCGAATGAAAGACTATATATCATTCAACGCAATTTTTGGTTCATGTACTGCAATGAATCCCTTATTATTCCTTGTCCATTCATTCTCCCATGTTGCACGTTTGAGTGTTTTCCTCAAGGTAAGGTTATTCACAATGTTATTGGCTTACATAAGTTAAGTTGACTTACATATTTGTTTTCTAGGTCAGGTGTGAATAACCTACACATCTTCTCAGAAAGTGTCAATGGGTCAGAGGACGGGATTATTCTGACATATTCTGCAGCAATTTCTAGCAATAAACAGGATGGTTTTCTGAGAATTCCATGGCCATTCTACCAAGGTTTTGTAATCACCCGCAAAAAAACATTTCGCTGGTCTTCGTAGAATATAACCTAGTGTTGAATGGGCTTTTGAAGTCTTACAAGCAAAACATTTCCATCATTTTTTTAATTAAATCCAGGCATATATAACTGATGCAGTTATGTGCTATTTATGTGAATCACATGTAAACGTCTCTTATACCTCCCATAATCTTCTAAAAATTGGGTCTAAAGACAACCTCGATCATATATACTTCATTGTAAACAGCCTGCAAAAAAATACTAATCCCGGCAGACTTAGACAAGCGGTCGATGAATAACTTCCTACCTAGCTTAAGAGTTTAGCAATAACCCTTAAAATATGACGAATTACCCTCAAATACCCCAATAGCACCCTGGTCAGACTCAACCTCGGTACTCAGGTCCATCAATTCAAACTGACCCCCTGGAGAGCAGAAAATATCTCTCTGCTGTATCTCAGTGGGCTCTGGCTTTCATCATTCAGTTTACGAAATAACAAATATGTTATGCAAGAGCAGAAACTTGCTAATGTGTGATATGCAGAAAAATCGCTTCTGCAAAACTGTTCACTTCAGATATTTTAGAACCACTTGGGTAGGTAAGGTGGCACTGTTGTTGCATTTGCTGTTTGATCATATCAATGTCATGAGAAAAGCACATGTCTCAAAAAAGCCAAATTACTGTAAATTTAATTGTTGTCAGCAACATAACACCATGCAAAACTGTCTATGTAGTCATTGTTGGCTATATTTATGCAAAAGTACACCTTCAGATTTCTTTGATATTGAATTAAAGGGTTTCAAATTTTCCAGGTGAATTGGCAAAGGTTTCTGTGTTGACATGGTTTTGGGAGAATTTTTAAAAATCTCTTACCTTGCATTTTATCATCTACAGGGCAATATGTTTAATTTGCCCTCTCCAGGTATATCCCTTGCAATGAAGGTTTAGTAAATAGATAGTCCCATGTCGATAAATAGATGTTAAATGTCCCAATTAAGATATTCTTTGGCAAAAAGTGCATGTCTCTGACACATATTCTTATGTTGTGATAGTGTTTCAAGAGGCCCTGATACAAAACAGCAGGTTGGATTATCTTGTTTAGCATTGTTTGGCATTGACTGTTTGTTATAATCACCTGTTTTGCAACTCAGGTCAACGGAGTTCACACTTGAAATGTGATTGCCACAGCAATAGGCTGTGTGACCATGGAACCAGTCTCATGATTGACTTATATTATACTGTTCAAAGCAAATTATTGGTGGTTACACAAATTACGTATTTTGAGCTCTACACACAGAGAACAAATCCAAAAAGAAATGTGAGCAAATTTGGTACATTTCCAGCTAACCAGAGATCGGATTATTTAAATAATGTACCAGATATCCATATAAAATGAAGTACAACACATCAGATCTTCATCATGAACGACAATAAATTGAATTACACTCTAGAGATGATGTTCTAATTAGCACCTTAGCGAGTACATGTATGTAAACATTCCATGATTCCAGGCCTTGAAAAAAAGAGAGCTTGTTGGAAAGCATATATACATCTGTTATTTGTTATACTACTGTCATATTTCTTGAGGGGCAGGGCCAGCAACACCACCTAAACAGTAAATTTAATCAAGCCATTGAATACTAGCCAGGACTGTCCTTTGGGAAAAAGTTAGTCATTGTGGACTTGGGATTCTGGGATGCCCAGCCATGCTTTTGTCCATTTCAATTCTGCCTTACAAGGAAACAGACTGACCAAGAATGGTCCCTGGATTACCATGAGATGGGACTGATTTGAAAATTTATTGTCCATTACCAGTAGTCCCTGTGCTAGCCATATAACTTTGCAAAAGGACTGATTCAATCCACCTGAAAATGAGTGAGAAAGAGAGGACGATAGATGGAAAAGTATGTGTATATGTTCATTTCATGTCTCTTTAAAATTGAAAACTCAAATGTTTTGCAGTAAAAACTCATGGTAACAATTAAGCTGCAACGCAACCATATTCTGTGTGGTTAATTTCTCTGAAAATGTAAGATCTGGTGTTCATAAGACATAAGACATAATATTGTTTATTAGCTATAGACATACCACAGAATTTGAGTTGGTAGACACAATCTGTGCAGCATTGAAAAGTTACTGAGAGTTAATTAGTTTTATAGAGTTAGGTACAAATGTACATTGGAACCTTTTTGTTCGCCATAGTAATATCAACAAGCGACCATGTGGGAAAACAGAGTAATAGCTATACAGTGGATGTGAGTTGTCATTAATTATCTTATTTGCTAGAGCTATTCACCTTTCACTATATACATCAATTGGATTATGTACATCACCATCGTTCTGAACAAATTTGCATATTCTTTTTCTACATCTCAGAAGTTTATTCTGTAAAGTTTTACCTCAGCTGTACCTCCATACTGACAGACTATAACATATGACACTGGATATAACCGAATTATAAAACAAAGTGATAAGTAGTCTATGACTATGCACTGGAGTACTATTCCCAATTCATTTTCAGCACACAAACAAAATGACACTAACTGCATGTAATGCCACATAAAGAGATAATGCCAAGACACATTAGGCTCGATGATTCACATGAGTTTTCTGGCTGACACTTTCAATGGAATAATTTACCAAGCATGCACTAATTCAGGGCTAAACAAACTTTAATTGAGTTGGGGAGAGCATCTATAGATATTTCAAAATCAATAAACTTCAGGAGTTCTGACTTGATTGTCTCTTTGAGTGTGCTCAGCAGAGGGAGTAGCAATTAGAGGGAGGGCTTTTGCTCTGCTAATAGTCACCAGCTGGGTTTGTGTAGGCGTTACCAAGTGTTTGATTGTCATGCACGGAAATTATTGATTTCTGTTCAAGATGGTTAGATCTGTGCCCCATTTCAAGCTCCCCTGTTTCTAGACTTGTGTATATCTACATATGTAATATCTGGTCTTAGGTTAGGTTTAAAATTAGGGTTACTAACGGTTGGGGTTTGAGTTTTGGTTAACCCTGTGTTATTTTTTATTAGACTTAGAAACTACAACAAAATCCTGGCAAGTCAGTTACATTTGCTGGATTATATTCCAATGAAACAGCCATAACTGGAAAACAAATTCAAAAAGCCTCTTGCTCCCTTAATCTGTGTGAGTAGTGAATGTTCTACTACATTTGCTTTTTGTCTGTCTAACAAAACATGTAATTTTAAAAGGCTTTAAACTTACTGTGGTTGCCACAACTGTAGACAGGACAAGGAGTCATTATGCCTCATGGGATACTGCAATGTCCAGCCCGGCTTTTGTCCAGGTCAATTCTGGCTGAAAAGAAATAGGTTGGTCAAGAAGGGCCTCCAGATTGCTGCAGCATGCCTCTGATCAATTGGGTGAAAGAAGTACCACTATTGGCTTGTAGATCAGCTGGATTGTACTGTCTTTGTTAATTGAATTGTAGGACTGTGGACCTGATAGAAGATCAAAAAATGCAGTGCTGTGGCTATCTGTGGCAGATTCTTGCTTCTGTTGGTATTAGTTCATATTACTGAGATATCAGTTTACCATATTGTCTCTGATGAATAAGTTTCATTCCATGGGACATTTTACTTGCCTAAAATCCATAATGATTATAAATAAATGCAAGAAATAATATATGTAATGAACATCAACGTATTTTTGATATAATAATTAGTGACATAAACCTGTTTCCCTGACTGTACTTTTGTATTTTATTGTAATACAGAACCTGTTCAAAAATAGAAGATATTTGAGTCAAGTCATTACAGGATTCAAAGATTGACATTTACACTCTATCAGTAAATAGTTTGGTTTGCTTCATATTAGCTCTTAAGAACACAGTCAGCAAATGACCCTTATGATCACAAAACAATCAGAAAGTGAAGTTCACAAGAAAAAATGTCTGTACTAATACTATAATACTGTTGAGCAAATCTTTTTCTTGCATAACATAATATGTTGCTCCATACTTTAATGCAGGATGAAAGACAGGCCTTCTGAGTTATGTCTATGAACATTTCCTGCTCACCAGCTGGTCATTTTGAATGATGATTGTTCTGAAAGCAAAGAATTGCATAGTCTGGTCAGGGTGCTATAGTGGTGTCATGCGGTCATTTGTCGGAAACATCAGCTCACTCAGCTAAGCCTTACAGATTCCACCTTGGAACGAGGATAGAAGTTATCTTAGCATTCTATGATGCATTATTTGTTGCATAATGGGCAACTCTTGACATGAAACATGATAGTTAACAAATAAGTCTTGAATTGGTAGCAATGAGGCGAGTAATAATTCAAGCTGGTCAAGTCATTACAGGGTTCAATGATTGACATTTGCATGCTGTCAGTAGATAGACAAAGTTTGGTTTGCTTCGTATTATGCTGTTAACATACAACAAAGTGAGAAAGTGACCCCTTATGATCACAAAGTAATTTATTGAGTAAAGTTCCTATGACACCACAAAGTAATTTATTGAGTAAAGTTCCTATGAAAAATATGTCTATACTAATACCATAATACCGTCAAGCAAATATTTTTCTTGCATAACATATCTTGCATAAAAATATCTTGCTCCTTACTTTATTGCAGGATGAAAGACAGGCCTACAGAGAAATGACCGAGAGCGTTTCCTGCTCACCAGGTGGTCATTTTGAATGATGATTGTTCTGACAGCAAAGAATTGCATAGTCTGGTCAGGGTGCTATAGTGGTATCTTGGGGTCATTTGTCAAAAGGGTAAGCTCACTCAGTAATCAGTATGCCCTACATTTACTTCTGAGTTAAGATGGAAGTTATCTTAGTATTCTATGATGCATTAATTGCTGCATAATGGGCAGCTCTTGACATGAAACGTGATAGTCAACAAATAAATCTTGAAGTGGTAGCGATGAGGCGAGTGATAATTCAAGCTGCAATACAACATTATTTTACAACACTGTTCCAGAGCAGGCTGAACCACCCCAGAAGTTATTTATATCAAAACAGCCCAGAAGAATTGAATTCACTAAAACTAGGCAAGAAATTATTTTGAGGCAGCACTGAGCTGAGGTCCTTTGTAAAGTATGACAGATAATAATGGCTACTTGGGATCAACAAGTCACATTAGCAAATTGCAAATATGCATTTCTATCTAAACAAGCTCTTAATATCATTATCTGTTTCATCCCAATTATTTTTAATTGGATCAACTAATCTGCGCAACAATCACAAGAATAGCAACTGCGTATCAATCACACACTTTGCTGATTTTGTGGTCGGTCAGGTAAACATCAACGGTTTGTGCTGAAATTGGCAATCGGCGATTTGGCAGAATTTAATTGCAGTTAATTGCAATTGTGGTAAAATTAATCTGTAAATCACATTTTTCAACGTACAAACTGATCTATCTCTTCCACCAGCGGATATAATGAAATTAGAACTAGTGCTGCCATGATGGTGAACCAAGATTATCTCCAATCTTTACGCAATACAATGTATAATAGCGAGATTAGATCGGAGTGTCTGCTCCTTACGGCAGATGGGCAGAGATCTATCCCGACATATATTGTCAATGAAAAGATGGTATAAACTACTATTTCTAAATTATATGACCATGGAAAAGCATCTCATGTCTACAGTGTAGGAATCTTGGCTTTAGATATAACAGCCATATTCAGTGAATGTTAGCTTTTAGAAAACTCTAATATCCAAAACCTTTTTTTTTGTTTTAACGAAAACTGTTTCATCCTCATAAAAGAAACAACTTTCAGATAACTTCTTCTTGAAAGCAAGAGCAAGTAGCAATGACATAAGCCTAACTAGATCATTAAAATAAATTAGATTTGAAACAAATAGAGGAAAAAGAAGAGAAAATAAATGTAGGATTGCTGTTGAATGGTTGCAATTGAACCCTCCGAATATTGTCCTGTAAAATCAAAATTATTACTCTAAAACCATATACATGTAATTGCTTCAGCTATAGAAAAGTCACTTTATGAACTAACTGAACCATGTTCTAAGTGAGATCATCACTAACTGCAAATTGAGCTTGAGTCCTTTTAAAAATAAACGAGCACCTCTTCAAAGTTAGCAAGATCGATAAACTACAAGAGTTCTGACTTTTAAATAAAATTCTTCCTTTGAGTATGCTTAGCAGAGGGAGTAGCAATTAGTAGTTTTATTCTGCTAATAAGGCATAAATATAAGCTGGGTTTGGCGAGAGGTTACCAAGTGTTTGACCGTAATGAATGAGATTATTGACTTATATACCACATGGTAGGAATTCGCTCCATTTTAAGCTCTCTAAGTGTGTCATGCATTATGCTGGTACTCAATGGTGATAATAATTATGTATACACTTTAATTTTAATGATTACAAATGGCATTTCTACTGGTAAATCCATGGATTTCATTCTGTGTTTCTGTTTGAATTATTAAATTAATATCCAAGCATTTAATTATTTCTATATAGGCTATGTATATATAATCAATATGTAAATAACTTCATTGTTTGCCTGTCTATCTGACCTTTTTGTGCAAATACATGAAACTCTTGTGAAAATGACATATTCTGAGATAAAAATACAAAGAAATAATTTTAATCTGATTATCTGAATCTGATCTTTATATTAGTCAAATTACCCCCAAACTGCCATTTTTACTGATCTGAGACTAATAAGAGGTGTCATTATTCACTGGTGAATGCCAGTTTCTGTCCAGAATACATTTGGCTGCAGGCCTAATGTATTTTTCCACTTGATAAGCTACTCACTGCTGCCAGTCCCACTTTTAGAAACAGTCTGCTTACCAGACACTGACGACACCTTAATTCAAAGGCAACGTGGTTTCCCGGTTCTTGTGTCAGAAAATGCCATCCCTATAAAAGTAAAAGGGGAAGTTTCTAATGACATTACTGTTTTTTATTTCAGCTCAGAGTAGTATTGGGTTTTTTTCTTGCAACCTGGCTCAAAATTCTCTGCTAACGCCTCTTTCTTCGAATGTCTCATGCTTTTTTTTTTGCTCAAAATTAATTTACCTTAACTTTTCAATGAAAGAAGGTTTTTCTCTTCTTTAAGGCACCTTTTTTTTATTTGCCTTACAGGTGAATATTTAATCAACATGATGGGCCTGTAAACTCACTGTTTGGCATATAGTGCATTTCATTGTGACTCCCTATCAGCAAGAAACAATGTTTTGTTGGGAGTACCAAAAATGTTTGATTTTATTTAAAGGTGGTCTTAAAATCAAAAATCAAAAATGATACTCTACTGAGGTCAAATTCGTATTGTATGTGATTAAATCTATCGATGTAGGAGGTGGGGCAACACGAACACATTCTTTGAATGAAAATCACACTTAATAATTATGTCACCTTTGCAATAGAATACTAATCTGTCTGTCTCCCTCTCACTTTCTCTTTCTCGGGTGGATTGAATCAGTTCCTTCATGTAACAAAATTGCAAGCAAAAGAACTATCCGTAATGGACTGTACGAAAGTATCAATTCACTCCCAGCCCTTGATAATGTAGAGGTCATTCAGGGCCAATCTAGTTCCATTTCATTGAGGCAGAATCGACCTGAATGAAAGTCCAGCTGGACATCACAATCTCAAGGAGTGCAACGATCGACTTGCCCAATACAGTGGTCCCTGCGTTATGAGACCCCCTATTGTAAGACCGCCTTGTCTTATGTGACCGCCTTCCTCTCGCAGTAAGTAGTATTTTTAGTGCATTTTGCACCCCAACGAGAGACCGCACCCCCACGAGAGACCGCTTCATGACCGCAGAAGGGGCGGTCTTATAATGCAGGGATCACTGTACACAGTCCTGGGCTGAGTTCAAAGGATTGATTTTAATTTTTTTTTTTCTAACAGCCCTGACATTTCAAGGTACATGTTTGGTTCAGTGAAGGTAATACTGAAATGATATGTTTTAAGAGTTTCAGGACTCCCGAGGACTCCAAAACTGGGTCACTTTAAAAGTTCAAATTGAACTTGATTTATGAATTTTGAGTATATCATGTATTTCACTTATAAATGACTCAACAAAAATAGAGCATGTTCATTGTACGAATTAGCTGTAGTGTCATCCCCAATTCAATTTTAATTCACATGCAAGATGACTCACACTCAAATTTCAAAGCACTTCTGAAATAGCTTCAGAGGATTTGACTCCCTCTTTTTATGAAGTAGTTTACCGTGTACTAATTAAGGTCTTCAAACACTGCACTTGAATAGGACCCGTATAGAGAAGAGCATCTCCTCGTGGTTGGGAGGATCATTAAACTACAAGAGTGTTGACTTGATTGTCCCTTTGAGTGTGCTCAGCAGAAGGACTAGCAATTAACAGGAGAGCTTTTATTCTCCTAATAGTCATCAGCTGGGTTTGTGTAAGTGTTAAAAAGCATTTGATGGTTGTTCATGAAGATTATTGATTAAAATACAAATGGTTCGACAAGTGCCCCATTATGAAGATTGCTACCTGAAAGGCGTTCATAAGATACGCATGTCAGTTTCAACAGAAATAGAGACACTTCTAACCATGGTACTCACCTCAGGCTTCCTTTTTTTCAGGCTTCAGAAATCCGACATATTTTATAATTTTTCCTGAAGAAAAAAGGTTATTGTGGACCAAGAATATATCTTAAAATATTCATTGTTTTATGTAAACATTCAAGAAATTAAAATTTAATTTAGGTAGCATAATTACATTAGCAAATCTGTAGCGCTTATTAGCTGAAGATCTATGATATATACTTATGTAATGATTATGCTTGCAAAAGTGAGTTGAATTGTCTATTTGATTGCAAATTTAGGACTTGGGCCGATTTTCCCCAAAAAAAGCTTGACAAATTTAAAATTTATGAAAAATGGGAAATCAGAAAGATAGCATAAGCAGAAGAAAGGTATTACAGGTGATTTCATTTCCATGCGATTCTTGTCTTTCACACTTGGCTGTGTGGAATCAATGATAAACTAGTACTTACTACGTTTGATAAATCCAATATGTGATGTTCTGTTGCTTCTAAACCAATCAGATTAACTAAAAATGTCATGTATTTGGTGGGTCTAGAACTCAAGAATCGTGTACTAATGTAAATCACCTGTAAAGACAGTGAAATATATTGAGATATAGGGAAAGAAGAAACCTTGCTTGAAATACTCCCAGGAACTACAAACACAGTGGCATCGCATTTGACCATAACGGCAAAAGGTCAATTGCCCCCCTATTTTTCAGTCTTCTTATTCTTTTTCATTCGTCTGAGTTTATTTGCAACTTTACAGTATGAGTCTACCTATGTTAAGATAGATAGGGGAACATGATTCTTAAAATCATCTGAAGGTACATCGTAAAACGAAATTAACATTATAAGTAATTTATCAGAACTACAGTCACTTCCAACTTCCATGTATCATTAACTATACTAGGGTGACTTGATCACTTCGATTGAAATAAATCACTATCCAACTGATTGGCTATCAACAGTGGTGGAAATTGTATTTGTTATTATACTTTCTCTACCAGCACCAAACGACAGTTTTTGGAAAACTGAGCTGGCAAACTGTGATTTAGATAAATTACTCCTAAGAAATTAAAGAAAGTTCACCAGAATTCAAGAAACATACATAACTCACAGGCATGAAACATTACATGCTATTAAGAATTTAGAAATGTATAAGTATGACAATATGCGACTACCTATATTAAATTATAAAAGAAATATGATTCTTAAAATTATCTCAAGGTATATCGTAAACAAAAATCAATATAATAAAAAATTATCAGAACTGTAGTTGCTTTCAACTTCTCTGTATAATTAGGAACAATAATGTCTGGATGACTTGGTCAATTTGACTGAAATGAATCACTGTCCAACTTATTGGCTTTCAAAAATGGCAGAAATTGTATCATTTATTTTACATGCTCCAGCTGCACCAAATGACAGTTTTGGACAACTGAACTGGCTAAATGTGATTTAGATAAACCACTCCAAAACAATTTAAGAGTGTACACCAGGATTCAATAACTATAGCATTTGTTGCCTTGAAAGATGGCCAACGTCAGACATGGGTAGAACAAGTAGTACAGTGGATTCAACTTCAGAGTCTGAGGCCGGAGGTTTTTGGGTGAAGTCGAACTTTGATTTTCAAGTATATTTGAAGTCTAAAATTCATTTGGCGACTACTGACTAATAAAAGATAATAAGTAGAGTTTACAAAACCACGGTTACATCAATGTTAAACGTATCCCAAATTTTACACAGGACATTCTGAACAGTATTCATGTACAAAATCCTATGGAAACTTTATAGAACAACATTAACCTTGTATTTCTGAACATCTCGCTGGATGGTTCTTCTAAACATTCTCTGATTTCTCTTTCTACATCCAATGATTAAAAAATTACCTGTAGAGACTTTCGCTCTGGATCCAACGCACGCAGGGGGCCATCAACAGGGATGAAGGTTGTTATGAGCTTTCGCACCTCTATCAAACTGTCATACAACAACAGCACAAGCAACATCAGTACTGAAGAAGCCTGCTTGCTAAGCAGAGCGAAAGTCTCTACAGGTAATTTTTTAATCATTGGATGTAGGAAGAGAAATCAGAGAATGAACATTAACCTTGACCTATGCACCGGATAAGATACTCTCTGGTGACGTACAAGCTTGGTATAACTATATGAACATTTTCTACTGATCATTCAACTGCTTGAGTTTTTCGAGGCACAATAGCATTTCTAATAATGGCATAATCTATTTGGTTAAATCAGGCCAAAATTTGAAATATAACCTGCAACATGGAAAACATACCAACTTAACATTTGACAATGCCTCGGCTTTGAAAGCTAATATGCAAGTGAGAATTATTTTATTTCCAAAAGACAAAAATGGTTGATGGAAGTGCATGATTACCTTCAAAGAAAAAAAAGAAGTTTTTTACCACTGCCACATCTTGCAAAATGTTCTCTTACAAGACAAGGAAACATTCTATGAAATTTCAAGTTGCAGTTATCTTATCAGCCATGCTCGTTTGTATTTCACAGATTTACGGGCTCAATTGCAATGTTATTATATATCAAGACACATGTCTAAATCCTCAAAACTGTTTCACCAACTAAATATCTAACATTCAACTGAGAAAGTCACAACCCAAACAAGGCAAATTAAGACTTGCTCTGAGTAAGTCTCTGCATGCAGGTGTCTGATGCCAAAATGACAAGCAAATCTTGCTTTAGAACAAAATAATTACAAACCAGTTCCAATAAATAATTTGGAAAGGCATGTGACACACAAGTTAACAGGTTATTGTAAAAAAATAGAAAGGGAGGAAAAAGGGAGGAAAAAGGGAGGAAAAAGGGAGGAAAAAGGGAGGAAAAAGGGAGGGAGGAAGGAAGTAGATAAGAAAAGTGAGGAAAAAAAGGAAGTATGTAAAACAGAGGAAATACGCAAGAAGGAGGAAGGGAGGGAGGAGGGGGAATAGGGAGAGAGGGAGTAGGGAGTAGGTGAAAGAATAGGGAGGAGGTGACAAAGTAGTGAGGAGTTTACAGAAGAGTAGGGAAGAGGTGACAGGGTAGGGAGGAGCTGACAAAGTAGGGAGGAGCTGACTGAGTAGGATGGACGGATGATTGTTTTTTGGTCCAGTATCCATGCACAATAAATGATTTATACAAAACGGAGACACATTGATGAGGCATAGGATGAAACAGCTGTCCAGCTGGAGGGGGGGGGTTGGTCTTGTGGTAGCATGCTGTGTCCAGTTTGAATCAAACTCTTGCTGGGTCACCCAGACCTATATTATAGGATGATAGGATGTAAAGCCCCAATCATCCATCCATCCATTGCAAGCTGCAGCAGGCAGGCTTATTGGGCAGACGCTTTGTTTAATCTCTGTTCTCCACAGTTTAAAATTTTTTTTTATTTATTTTTATTTTTTTATTACGACAACAAAAATGTCACATAGATCTGACAAATTTGTCAAAACAGAAAATAACAAAATAGTAATACAAACATACAATAAATGGTTCAAGTTTAAAAAGACATAATCAATTTCAATCTTACAAAATATCTATACAATTTAAGGTTCCAGCCAATTAAATAAATGTTAATTCTAAGACATGACAAATCGGTAAATTAAATCACAATGGGCTATATATATATATACATTTAAGATAAAATGCAAAACGACAGACTATATCATTAAACATCAATACTAACAAGAAATTTACCTATAGCTTTTAATAATTGGGGTTCTCGTGATGTCATTATGGCTAAAAAATTTTCAAAATTATCGAGTTGATCAAAGTTGCATATTATATTAGATGATATAGTAATAAGATTTTCCCTGTCTAATCCATGACTAGGACATAACAATAAACAATGTATTTCATTTTCAACTTCATTTAAATCGCACTTATTACAAATTCTGTTTTCTACAGGCAACTTAGGGCTTTCATGTCTTCCAGTTTCAATTCGAAGGTTGTGAGAGCTAGTGCGAAATCTCGCAATTTTAGTGTATGATTTCCTGTTAATATTATGTAGTAAATAAGGTTCTATTCTGAATTCAGTCTTCATTAATTTATAAGTTCTAAGTTTTGGTTGTTTAGTCGAGTCATTCATTTCTTGGAAAAAATCATTTTGATACTTTTGGTATAGTTTCTCTTTAAACATCTTAGAGAACGTTTCATTTATTAGGTCTGTCTCATTAATTTCTCCAAACTGTATATTGTTGTTCTCTAGTACCTGTTTTATTTTGCTGAACCAGCATGTTCGTGAAGGTATATTTTTCTGAAAATTCAAACATTTTTTAAGAACATTATCATCTGGTCTTTTCTCAAGTTTAAGCCAATAATTGATCATTCTAATTTGTTGTCTAAGATGCAAAGGAAACTTTAAAAAAAATTAAAACAAACTTTGACTACTTTTGAAATTAAGAAGAATCAAAGGTGTGGGATTAACAAACATTCTCACAGTTTGATAAGAATGCCAAACATCTTTTAAATAGGAGTCCAATCCTGAGGAAATCAAATTAAATATTTTTCTCGTCTTCAAGAAGAACCATAACTTATATGGCAACATTAAAATTCAACTTTTTTGCAAATTTATCAAAACAGAAAAAATTATTTTAATCAAAGTTTACCCAAAAAATTAATTGTGTCAATAAATCAAAAAATATTTTTTGCTGTAACATGGGTAGGTAAGGTGGCACTGTTGTTCCACTTCCTGTTTGATCATAACAATGTCTTGAGAAAGGCACATGTCGAAAAAAAAGGCAAATTACTATAAATCTAATTATTGTCAGCAACATAACACCATGCAAAACTGTCTATGTAGTCATTGTTGGCTATATCTATGCAAAATTACACCTTCAGATTTCTTTGATACTGAATAAAAGGGTCCCATAATTGTCTGGCGAATTGGCAAAAGTTTTCTGTGTTGACATGGTTTGGGAGAATTTAAATTTCTTACCTTGCTTTTTATCATCTACAGGGCAATATGTTTAATATGCCCTCTCCAGGTATAAACCTTGCAATGAAGGTTTAGTAAATAGATAGTCCCATGTGATAATTAGATGTTAAAATGTCCCAATTAAGATATTCTTTGGCAAAAAGTGCATGTCTCTGACACATATTCTTATGTTCTGATAGTGTTTCAAGAGGCCCTGTTGCAAAATAGCAGGCTGGATTAGCATTGTTTGGCATTGACTGTTTGTTATAATAACCTGTTTCGCACCTCAGATCAACCGAGTCCACACTTGAAATGTGATTGCCACAGCAATAGGTTGTGTGACCATGTGTAAGCAGACCTTCAGCATGGGAATGGATTTAATTAATTTCAGATTGATTGCAGGACCTAAAACATGTAGCATCCCTCCAACCATTGCAAAATGCCTCCACTATTTGCAACATGGTTGATACTAAAAAAGGACATTAAGAATTTGAATATATATCAGACTCAAGCTCATACTGCTGGTTCATAAGTATCTGGTTTTACTAGTTCTTTCTCTGACAATGGTTATATTACATATATAAACTACCAAATTGATTTGAATTTGCCTGTGTCAATGTTTAAAATGTTAAATAAATTCAATTCATACCTTAAAGCAATGAAACATGCCACTGAGACAGCCCTTGGTAATATAACTTCCAAGTGTTGAAAATAGTATGTATGCTCATTTTGCAGGCCAAAAAGGCAGCAAAAAGCAATTTATATGAGTCCAAGTCAGACAATACCTTTGTATTTGGCAAAGCAGTCTAATCCTTTACGCTGACTGTTTTCAATAAATTACTTGTCACACGTATGAGAACATTATATCATATATGCAAACTGAGAAAACATGGTACAATCCATTATTTAGACCAACAATGAGAAGCAAAATCCTCATTATTACATCTTAAGTTAGAGGTCAAAAAATAATCATGATGCAACTTACTCAGCTGTAGAACCATATTTACAACAGAAAAATGTCAGGTAAGAATTTCTGATTCATTCTAAATCATGTGAAAAAAGCCATTTATGATAATCTGGTAAATAATCAAGTAAAGCATATTTATCTGTTATTTCCATGACAGTGGCCATCCAAGAATAATTACACCATGTTGAAGAAGATATGTACCGTTATAATGAAAAAGGTTTGTGCTAACCTACTACTAGCAAATATAATTTTTAATAGTATACCCTGAGACTAGCAAAACAAAAGTTTTACAAGTATACCCTGAGACCCCCCAGGTGACACCCAAAGCCTACTTTAATTCATAATTTAAGAGTACCACCGGAGGTGACCTCCAGACTAGTTATATAACTAGAAAAAAGGGGGTTGGCTAGCAATATGGCTTTCTTTTCCAAAAAAAAAAAAATCATGAGTAGGGGGAAGGCGGGCATGATGCACACCTTAACTTCGGAGGTCCACCATTTCATTACTATGCCTGCAAAAATTACTTTTTCTTGCTGACTGGTTTTGCATTAGGTTCTACTTTAAGCATACAAAACCTTGTTTTATTCAATGAAATGCAGTTTGAGATGTGCACTTTGATAAATTTAAATGCTTCCAAACACTTCTTATGGCTATGAACTAATGATTGGCAGATTTTCCTTGGGATTTTTGACCATTCTTCAAAAGAGTATTTTCTAAGCCGTCATACACTGGTTTGGAAGCATTTACTTCAGAAAAATAGGGCCAAACAAATTGCTCATTGTATATGTTTCAGAAGGGTTCAGAAACTTTTGAACACACAGTTTTCAAGACTTTCGTCATAAAATCATGCTTAAATGTCATTATTTTTTATAAATATATGTTTACATACAAAAGATGGTGTTCAGTTTTATTATTAACCTATTTAAAAAGCTTTTCCTGTGTTTGTTGGAGAGATACAAAGAAATAAGGTAAGAAGTGTCAGGGGTTCAGAAACTTTCAAGCACAACTGTATGCATACTTTTAATCTTTCAACAGGTGCCCATCATGCCCTACAAGGGTGAGGCATGATGGGCACCTTGTTGGGGCATGAAAAAAATTTATAAAAAAATCAAGTGACTCTTTTACTGGATATTACCTGATCCAACTACCATATTTGAGTCACTTAATAAATTGTAATATAATAAATTAATATAAAAAATTCAAGTAAAATTAATTTGACTACATGTATTTTATTAGATTAATACACACACCACCACCTGGGCTGTTGACATATTATCGCTCTCATTGTTAAGAGACCTCATTAACCAGATAATTTACTTGAAATTTCCCTTTGTTCCCCGAGGCACATGCCACCTCATGGTTCAGATGGATTTTGAATAATTTATGATGAATGAAAATAGTACAAATGTGTCCTAATTAGCTGCTAAAATCTTGCACTCTAGTGAGTACAGTTGCTGATGAAAACTAAGCTTTAATTAAATAAAGGAGACACACTGAACCTTCATTAAAACTGGCTCAAGGTGCCCCATCTCAAATAGCTATTGGTGCCCCATTTGTAAATTTAATCTGTTGGTGCATACCACCGTTCTTATGTTATGACATTATCCTAGCACATGTCTTACCTTTTTTACCAGGAGAAAAGTTGCATCACTCAATATTTTACTTTTCACTGGTCAAAATATTTTTTCAACACTTCGTCATACTTTAAAGAGTGAGATTATGGCTGCTATCGAGCGATTCCATCAAAGCGTTTGTTTTGTAGGGCCATAACTCATGGTACCCGTGGCTCATGATGCCCCACTCTCCTGTACTTGTTAAATTTTTTTTGCTAGTTATACAACTAGGTAGTGGATCACCACGGGTGGGGTACTTGGGATGTTTTTTTTGGAAAGATAATTATATAATTGTATTGCTGGCTGTTGTGTTTTTGAATTTTTGCGAGTTTATAACTAGGCTGGGGGTCACCCATGGGGTCACGTCAGGGTGTAACTGTGAACTTTTTAAGTTGCTATTTGGGGTCATCCCAAGGGCGTATTAATGAAATATACATTTTTTGCTAGTAGTAGCTTGTGCACACCACTAACTGGCCAGTATTGCGCTTTCACAGGCATTGAATATGTTGATTCTTGTTAATTTTTTATGGTGTTAACTCTTTGGTGTGTAATCAAACTTTTAATAACAGACTGTACAAAGTTTATGACTGTGCATATGATCATAGCATTGCATGACATGTACTAAATTTTGAATAAAACAGTGTATTGCGTTGACCAGAGCGAAAAATGGTCAAATGCATATTGTTCTTCCTTTGTTACTCCATTGTTCTTCTATGTCTACAATTTTATTGGAAAACTTGGTAAGTTCTAGATTATTTGACACTGAAATGGAAAGACCCTTATTTCAGAATCTGTTTTGAACAACTATGAGGCTCCCAGGCAGGTGATTTGTGAGAACTGTCTGGCGGCTACACGGTCAGTCTGTAACATATCCGTAAACAAACTTTTTTGTATGTCAGGCGCACAGAAATTTCATTAATTTTGAAGTGATTTATTTCAATCACTGCTATGAGTTCTCAATGTCCAGGTCTGATAAAGGTACCGGGTAGTTCAAGAAATAGACTAAGCATAAATTTCCAACTCGTGTGCTGCAGGGGAACATTCAAATATGTATGTTAAAACCAGGTGATTTTCTTAAAGTCAATAATCATAGGCCACTCTCGTACTTTTTCTATTCATGCCTGACGTTGGCCATCTTCCAAGGCAATTTCTTAGTATTCCCCTGAATGATATTTGTTATTGTGACAAATGTCATAGTTCTTGAATCCTGGTATACCCTATTGAATTTTTTGGAGCGATTTATTTAAATCACAATTTGGCAGTTCAGTATTCTAAAATTGTAATTCTTAATAGCATGTAGCGTTTCATGCCTAAGAGTTATTTGATTAAATGCCTTAGTCTTATGACACATGATCAGTTTTCCAATCTGTAAAATTCAAATCCAGTGTTTTGAGAGAGAGTTTATTGTGAATTTTGTGTGAAAAGGAGTGATTTACATAAATCAAAGTGGTCATGTTGCATGAGATAATGGCATATCCAGTTGCAATGCAAGATAGGTGACGATTGACTAGCCAGATTTACTTATGATACAGAAGCATCATTTGTAAAATTGCAAATAAACTTCGAAGAATGAAAAAGAATAAGACAACTGAAAAACAGGGGGCATTCGACTGGTTTGCCAAATGGTCAAAAGCGAAGCCACTGTGTTTACACATTATGACTACCAAATGTGATATTAATTCGACTCTCAGGGACAATTAGTCTCCCGGTTACTATGTTAAATAATTTACTGTGAGAGAGTAGTTACTATGATTTTCTGAAATGACAACAAAATCTGAATCACTTTTCCACAGTGTCTTCCACATAACTTCAGATCTGATAATCATTTTCTGTGAAAGTAAGCTTTTGGGAAACCCCTTCTGAGAGGTGCTTTTCTATTTTAACGAAAACTGCTTAATTTGATTCCTTAGCATAAACCACTTTCAGAGAACTTCCATATATACTAGGCAAGCTCAAGAAATTAATGGTATAATCATATTAGTCAAATAGTATTTTGTTGGGAAAGATGGAAGGAAGGAAGGAAAGAAATCATGTTGGCATCTTTATTTTCAATGAACCATTTCAGTGTAAAGGGCTTTGGTTTCACAGTTACAGAGAGACATCACTATGGGATATTGTGAGTCAAGCATCATAGATGGTTTTGGGTTTACCATCTCTAGTTTATCAAAATTTATGGTAATATAAGTATAAAATGCTTCATATATTTCAATGAGGGCATTCACACATAATTGATTGTGTTTTCTAGAATCAAGCCCATAGAAACAAGTGCAGCTTGGTAAGTATTTAGCCTTTTAGAAGCAACTTTACCTGCTCATTGTTTGTATATGAATTCAAGCCAAATTTCCAAACTCCCCAAAACTTAGGCATGACTTGTTGTCAGTTTCTGGAATAATTTGCTCTGCATGTCTGTTATATATTTATCAAACCATGAATTTCTAAGACTTCCCATTATAATAATGTACTCCTAAGGTTTGTATTAATAGCCAATATGTTAACCCTGTCATAAATTACTTCTTTTATTTCTAGAAATTGTTTCTTCCTAAAAAAAGTTGTAGACGATTTGGATGTTTGTCATACATTTCTGCTGACAGGAAGCTTTCCTATTCTTACGCGATAAAAATCTGTGTTATGGGAAACAAAACGTAATATATTGTTGAACTTGGGGCTCTACATGATGGTAAATTTATAATGTTTGATTTTTTTTTTTTTGACAAAGTCATTGTATTACAGCATAATTTACAGGTGATTTAATATTTGTAGACAAAAAGACTGAATGTGAATTTGTTCTTGGACATGTTATCCTATGGGGAAAAATGATGATTTTTTTTAAAAGTCTATTCCCTATAGAATGCACGTCCTAGAAAAAATTTTACATTCAGTCCCTGTGTCTACAGATATGAAATCATCTGTAAATGGACAATAAAAGTAAATGCAGAAGATAATCATGCAAATCCTTTTAAAAAAAGTGAAAGGATAGTAGGTATGCAAGTGTAAAATAACACGGTATTGATATTGTAAGAAAAATATCAGTGAATAATAAAGCCAAAGGACAAATACAAGAGACATGACATGAAGAAATATCTAGAAAAGCGTTTTTTAACCAGATTAAAGAAAAAGAAAACTATACAACTATGAGCTGAAAGAAAAATATGATGCCAACTTATCCTTCCCATTTTTACAGCTGCTTGCAGCCTGTATTACCGGAGGAGTTCCAAGAAAACTTATGACAACTCCCCTGGTCGTGTTGTTTCACCTATGTCATTAAAACTTTGCTTGCAGCCTAAATATAATTTTATCTTGCTTCCATCAACTTTTGGTAAACTTCTGTGACATTAAAATTTTTATTTACGAAACTAAAATGTTCGTTTTTGGCGGGAGTTTCAAATGATCAGCTGCAGTGAAACCAGCAGCAACAGCTGCAACCAGATCCAGTCTTTGCAGAAGGGAAGGAGGGAGGGAGGATATATACATGTAGATAGATAGATAGATAGATAGATAGATAGGTAGATAGATAGATAGATAGATAGATAGATAGATAGACAGATAGATAGATAGATAGATACTAAGTCTATCTACAAGCAGCTGTTAAAGTGCTTGCACGTTATTTTTGCTTATCCTATAAGTGGTCACTTATGTGACTTTTTCTCACACCAAAAGCAGGGAAGTCACGTTGTCTTTGAGTTACAGCATAATCAGTGTCTGGTGGGCTGACTCCGGTTACTAAAAGTGTGATTGGCAGTAGTCAGTGGTTTATAGAGAGAAAAGACACCGCACATACAGCTGAATGTATTCCAGACAGAAAAGAACATCCATCTCAGACTAATGACACCTTGTAGATCTGCAAAGATGGCAGTTTGTGACAATTTGACTGAAGAGAAATCTGCTACACTGCAGTAGAAGGTTTTTTTCATAAATCAGAAAAGCAAGAGATATCAACGATTCAACATATGCGTACATACAGTCAGAGTACAGATACTTCTCATATTGGGGCATTTCCCACCCTCCTCCCCATAGAATTTCTCTGATAAACCAGCAATCACGTTCAGTTTGTATTATTAGGTTTTTTCTTAAGTCAGCCTCAATAACGTGTGCTCCATTACAATACGTAATAGATAATACATTAAACTGATGCAAATAGTAATTTTAAAAAGTGATAATGACCAGTAAAAAGAAACAATGGTACAATTGAAGCAAAGATTCAGAAGATCACTAAAGCACATGAGAAACTAAAAATAGTGTTCAACAGAAACCAGCAAAAAGCAAAATTTTCTCTTGGCGGTAAATAAAAAGTTGTATACTTAGCTGTTACTGGTCTAAGCCAGATTAATGAAATCCTGTCTTAGTAAAAAGGTCATTCCTGTAGTTTAGGAAAACAACATTTATGTTGCTTCAAAATATTTTCAGGATTTGTCAGAATAATCCTGTCCTCTCACCCTGTCTGTGACATTGCGAAACTCTGTGCAGGTTATTCACCAAGGTCATAAACAAAATATAATATCAGCTCACTGCAGCCAATCTTATTGTGAGTAACTAGCTTTTACCATGAGAAAAATGCTCATGCACTTTTAAGACAGGAGACTACACGCATGTCAACAAATAAGGAATTTATCGTTTTCCAATTGTCTTGGCTTTAGGGAACATGAAAATGCTCTCAACAGCCACTTTTCATACATTTCCTACCACTGCACCCACATATAGGGCTCATCCAACTTCACAGATTGCCTTAAAATAAGTCCTCTGTCATAAGACTGCCTCTTTTATAGTCATGAATAATCTCTAGTTTTGGTTCGGTATCTCCACAAATAACGATGTAAACATGTTATGTATTGATGTCAGAATCACATAAGACAACTTAAACAAGTCCAATGCAATTGTGGAGATGGGATAAACTTTAACACAAGAAGAAGCAGAATCTCATGACTAAAGGTCGTATGATTCAGGAACTTCTGTTCTGTGAAAAGTTCTGGAACACTTTTAGAAAGCCCCTATGAAATACGGCTTCCTCTGTTGATATGTCTAACCAAGACAACAGTTAAAACTCAATGCATCAGACATAGAAACATTCAGACCTCTGAAGATTTTCTGGATTTCCCAGAGACTGATTGAAAGGTTTTGGAGGACCCTCTTAGTGCTGAAAGCATTTAAACTTGTCTGCGAATTGTTGGCAAGTAGAAATTAATTGGAAACCCTCACGACACAGTCTTGATAGATTTCACTCCAACCCACCTTCAGCAATTACACTGAACAAGATATGCCCTCACAGAGAACCAAAAGCCACTTCTGCTGCCTGCTCATGCATTTTCTGTTCTATAGAATTTTAGATGCTAAATAAACTTGATCCGTGTAGAATAAAACGAACAGTATAACATAAGCAATACATTTTTGCACATGCGTTTACAAAAAAAATTACTACACTGTATTTTGTGCTGCCTCTATTCTAATTGAAACATACTTCAAAAACTCTTTGCGTAACTTCTGAAAATGAAGTTTTGAAAGCGTGTTGAAAGTTTTTGTTTTGAATTTTATATACAATAAATTCCTTTTCCACAGAAACAGCCATAGCTGGCAAAAAAGACCTCTTGCTCCCTTAATTCGTGTGGGCAGTGTATTTACGAACTGTACGTTTGCTGGTCATCTTCAAAACAAAGACGAAAAAAGGAAAGATCACATTGCATTTGAGCTGAAAGAGAGAAAAAACATATTTTTGGTTGAAGAAAAGAGAAATGCTATCTCTAAAGATAAAGAGAAGTTTCCTCCCAACTTTTCCTGACACCAAAGCCAGACAAATGATGGGTGCCTTTGATGTAAGGTGTTTTTCGCTATCCAGGTAGCAGAAGCTGCTAAAGGTGATGGCTATTCAGTATCTTATAGAGGAGGAAAAAGACCACATACACTGTTGAATATATTTGACACCATAATTGTAACTATGATACTTATGATTTTCTCTAAGAATTTTGAAGAAAAAGGAGAGCTATTTGGTGGTGGTCTGCAATGAGAGAAAATATTGCATGCAAGCTATCTCTGTCTGAACTGAAAATTATCACAGTAGCAGATCCAGCCAACTAAATAGGGACCTCGGTTAATATGTCGCAATGCAGACCTCTATTAAACGTCTCACTCTATGAACCTCACTTCTGCAATGATCTTTCCACATATAGGTTGAATTTTCTTGGGTTCCCAGGCCTATAAATCTAAAGGATTGTTATGTATTGGGGCGTACTCTTTGTTTTACTTTCTCTGTACATACTTCGGGAAATAGAACAAGATGCGGTCAATCACTAAGGGTGCCATCAGTTTTTACAAGTCATCACACTTTTTCTTAAAATGAAAACATCAAAGCCTTAAGATTATTACAAAGGCTTTCTTTTGCTAAGCAAATGACAAACTTTTTCAAGGACAGAAGAACTGGTGTAAGAGGAAAGACAATGGCGGGTTCATGAATAAAAATGCAAAAAGGTCACTTCAGCAATGCCTTCAGTGAATAGGTCAGATGCAACCACAAATCTGGCCAATGAACAGGCCTTCATACATTGATAGATCGATCTCTTGAGACCTTTAAAATGACATGCATTACGTCTCTGTAGAGCGAAAACTCGCAAAGAAATTGCCGGAGAGCAGCACTAAGTGACATTAACCATTTCCCTGAAGCTGGTGATGATTAAACTGGCTGACACAAATCCTGACCTGACACCCGGGATTAGTTTAAGCTTTCCATTTGTGTATGTAGTATGACAGGCAGTCTGCACAACTTCCGGGTTACCTTGGTTTTACAAAATATCTGTGTGTAAAACAGTAAATAGCAGACTTTATTAGTTGCCATAAATACAGGGCCATGCTGCAAAATGGGCATGTCCTGATCTAAATTATACTGAAAAATACAATTATAGGCCTATTTCTAATTATTCAAAAACCATTTAGGTAATCTTCCCAACTGGTCTAAGTGAACTAAGTTTTTTTCCTTACAATTTAACCTTAAATATGGGTGCCACTTTTGCATCAACAGTTTGTAATCCATCTTTCTCATAATGTTATCCAATTTTTTTTATTTCGACGATCTTTCGTTTTTTAGGTCATTTGATGAATTGCTTATTAAGGTGGATTAAAAATGAGTCATACAGAAATGAGGAAATGTAAAAAATATCCGGCTTCTTTGAAGTTGGATAAATTAAATCAGTTGTGAAGGACGTGCAGGTGATGTTGTGTTTGTGAAAACCTCTTCGCCTTCTGTCACTTAAGTTTCAAATCAGACGACAGCACTGGGAATGAAATGGATTTTAAAATCGGTGTATGCTGAAAAATAAGCAGCAACTGAACATTCTAAAATACAATAGAAAACTCAGTTTAACTAAAACACCACCTTCCATTTCAGCTTTCCTGGTCTGCAAGCTGAATAATACTATATATTGCAGAAGGCAATTATACATAATTGGTGGATTTTAATCCCTGTCTAAATTTACTTCAGTTACGATTTTCATAACTCAGGCTCAATTTTTTCTTCCAAGGAGTTCTACAACAGATTGGCATTTGAAATATGATTTTATCAAATGATTCAGTGAAGGTATATTCCTGGCAATTTAATGTTAATTTTTAGAAGATTGAATCAATACTTTTATCAGTGATATATATATATAATGACAGACTTAATTGTGCTTTATTGTTTCTGCTGGACAGTTGTCTTGTACTAACTAACTACATAGTAGATTGCATCAAGAGATCCAATGTGATTTCACGGTAATGCTATTCGACACGTCCATCTGCCAATCATAAGCCAGTAGTTCACTGCAACAAATCCCATATTCTTTGTTGTCCACTGATTGTCTAACTTTTCGGTGTTTGAAAGTTTGTCTCATGGAATAAGCCGTTTATTCACCATGGGATTGGGAATATGTGTTTATCACACCTCGGTCTTACCGAGGCTACCAACTGCCCCTGTGCACAATCAACTCCTGAGTGTTATTACAGATCTCATATTTGTGTGCCATGTTCTTTTCAACTGCCACAGTGCTCTTGTGATGTCAGTATCAGCATAATAATTTCAGAGTTGGTATATTCGCAGTTTCAGCTGTGTCACTTGGAACCCACACTGATCACACAATTACAAATCCACAATAAGCTGTTAGATTGTTGCTCAACACTGATTATTCTGTTAGCGGGGCAGGTATGTAAAAAAATAGTGCATTTATACATAGAAGCACGAAACTTGGCGCACACTTAAAAAACATCTATACACACATATTTGGATAGGGAGCCACTTCAGATTTAGCTTAGGTGGCTACTGACAGCCATTTTCCAAATGGCGGTCAATTCTTCCATTTTCCTGCTTTCTGTGTAGTTCCTACAAATAGAATACTGGTAAATATTAATTTTTATTGCTTCTCTAAGTATTCAGT
This sequence comes from Platynereis dumerilii, assembly GCA_026936325.1. Lineage (NCBI taxonomy): Eukaryota > Metazoa > Annelida > Polychaeta > Phyllodocida > Nereididae > Platynereis > Platynereis dumerilii. The sequence continues at coordinate 171,339 of JAPTHN010000211.1, forward strand.
ACATTACTAAAACATTTTTTGGTAGACTTGTTCTATTTTCAGGCTTGTTGGAATCCTTTTTGTTAGAAATATTGATTCAAACACTGGATTTCGCGGTTACGGATGGTTACACCAATTCTCTATAAATCTCAAAATAAGTTACATATTTGAATTCCTTGTAAAAAGAGCTTTCAAATGAGTACCCGCGTCAATGGGTTTCGTAAACTTGGTACGAAAATGGAAAAAATGAAAATAAAATGATTTTTGAAGATTTTGATTTTTCTTTAATTTTGACAAAAAATTCGCGGAAACTATTGATGCGACCATTCATTTGAAAGCTCTTTTTACAAGGAATTCAAATATGTAGTCAAATTTAAAATCAATTGAGATTCCATGTAACTATAGGAAACCGCGAAAATGATGCATTTTCTTCTACTGTTCTAACAAAAAGGTCCCTGAGTACCCTAAAATTCCTCAGTTCAATCTAGAAATCAATTGATAATGTTTTTTAGATCATCAAAAGGAATAATGAGCACTGTTTTCATACTTTCAAACTAAAGGCACTTCAGAGAAAGCAGGAAAATGAGATAATTAGCCGCCATTTTGGAAAATGGCTGCCATGGGTCATCCAGGTCAAATCTGAAGTGGCTCCCTATCTAAATATTTTCTTCAAGACGTTTTCGAAATGTGTGCCAAGTTTCATGCTTCTATGTATAAATGCACTATTACTCCCCCATTCATAACAAATCTGCCCCGCTATGTTTAATGTTTTGAGTATATCCAAAAGTTACTAATTCAAGCTAATGCATGGATTCTGGGTATTTCTCTGCTATCAGTTTTGGCACTTTTATAACAAAACTAATTCATTCATTCTCACATTCACTTGTTGGTCTGAGAGGTAATCATGTTCTGCTTTGTCTTGACAAAAATAATATACTCAGGGACCCCTTCTGAATTCTTAAAAGACCTGAGGGGTGGGGGGGGCTGGAGTTTTGCTTTGAGAGCGTACTTATCACTGATTTCCAACAATGTTTGTTTGATGATCGACCCAAACTTTTAACCTCCTTGTCTGGCCTTTCCATAATTTTGGAGCAACTACCTCCCTTCCTTCCCCCATTTCCTGTCGTCTGGTAAGCCCATGCAACAAAACCATGTTCACTTCCAAATAATCTCCCCACCATCTCCCCACCCCCAGTCATAAATTCTGAACTGCCCAGATCTCACCAATAGGCTGAAAAGCCACAAGGTGCTGCCCTCAAGGAGAAATTTCACATCATGGTGGATCAAGCAAGTGGCTCAAACATAATTAGTTTCACCTACTCCAGAATCCAAACAGCCATACCGATGAATGCAGATTAATCAAATTATTGTTATTCACACTTTGGCAGCCCGTAAGCCTAATTTGTTGGTAGCAGTTGGAATCAACACTTAAGCTTTGAGTGCTGATAGTGATGTCAGTATTGCAATACTGACATCATCTGTGCATATATTCACATGGAACATGGCACACTTATATGAGATCTGTAATAACAACACCAAACACAGCAAGCCATCCTCTGTTCCATTCATATGTGAACAAGGCCTATAGCTGAAAGGCTAAAACATTATGTTAAAAAAGTGAGTTCCAGTGTACAATTAATCATTATGCTTGAAAATACCTGCAATGGAACCAAAAAACAACTTTTCTCCAATTTAATTAATGGTTTGTTTATTAACACATATTTTGATAGGCATATGACATATGGTTGTTACTCACTAACAGTAAGTGACAGAAACAAAACATTAATGAAACTCTCAATACAAGTAGTGACATCAAAAGACCAAGTTGAAAGTTAATTTTAAAATTTCATGGGACGTGTTTCACAGGTTAGATCAATTTTGGCATCTAACTGACAAAAAAGCATGTTTAAAGTTCGAACCCTCAAAATCTGTTTCTGAAAACCACAAAACTCACATTTTTTAAGTAACTTATAGTAACCACAGTTTGTTTCTTGTAAGTAACTTCCTGTTTCCGTCAGATTTGCATTCGATAAAAAACCCTAATGAAATGTAATTCACAGTCTAAATACAATTTGGAATATCTTCCCCATGTTATCTGTATAGATTAGCAGATTTCATTTTGTAAATATTAATTTTAACTCTTTGAGTTAGATAATTTTCCTCCTTCTCTTGAGCTTCGATCGGACATGAAGGCTCATATTTATTTTAAAAAGAAAACTAAATGCCCTTTTCAAGCAGAAGCGGTTCTCTCCTTCCACAAAGGTAGACCTATTTTAAAAGACCGTCGTGTAAGATTCAAGATTTTCTATGAAGTTGTGACACAGAAGGATAATTAAAAAATCCAGCATTTATAGATATCTATTTGCTCAATCTTCAACAACAATCCAAATATATGATAAAGTGAGGTCATATCGTATACCGTTGCAAAGTGCCTTAGAGTGGCATATATTACGAGTGTTTGATAAAAAATTGAGCGAATAAAAATCAAAATTTTATGACTGATTCAACTTTTCTTTTTGGAAGAAAGTTTCTGCATTGTAGTACTTATTTGAACGCTCTCATTTGTCACAACTTGGAATATAGTCTTCCTCTTTTCATGCCTCACGTACATTGCATTATTTTTCATAGATGTTTCAAAGAATGAACCTGTGGCAAAAAAAGACACAGACTTGAAATGTACATTACTAAAAAGTAATATCTCATAAGCAGCATTTATAAGTCACGTATGATTGTGTGAAAGTTTTGAGTAGCCTACATCATGAAGTCTCTACCTGGGTATTCTCAAAAACATTTTACCTAAACACTTCAGCTCTCATTTTAAACAACATAAAGAACAAAATATGTACTGAGGCAGTGGCATGGTACACTTTTCCAGTAATAAAAAAAACAACATTTCCAGTTACTTAAATAATACAGGTAAAAGCATCATCATATTAAACGTGTAGATTTAAAATAGATAGAGTGGGCTACATACCACATAATATTGATGAGGATAGGTCACACAATTTTGATGGTTTTCCTATTGATTCCAATTTCAGTCTAAACAGGCAGCAGCTATTTGGTTCCTTCATACTGTCAAATCAGTAAGATTGTTCTGCAGTACTGCCTTGGGCGTGCTCAGTCTGGCAGCAATCATGTCTTTTCACCACAAGTCTGTGGCGACCAAAGAGGATTTCGTAGTAAAAGCTGACTTACGTATAGGGCAAATCTAAGAAATCCTCCTTTCAAAGTTATCTGCCACTTAACATAAACAAGTGGACAGAATTCTAGAAGCTGCAGTCAAAGCCAGCTGAATGAGCAGATGTATACTGAGCATCAAGTTGATGTAGATACTGATATCAAATATATCAGCTAGTTGTCCTCCTTCTCGTGAGCTGCTTCCATTAGACGAAAAGGCTCATCAATTTTAAAAGAAAATTAAAATGCCTGTTTCAAGCAAGTAGTTCTTTCCTATTACATAAGTAAGCTGATTTTAAAAAACTGTTTTACATAAGAGTTCTAGGAATTGTTACAACAGAGGATAGTTAAGAAATCCAGCATTTACATTCATTGATTTACATGATAAAGTGAGGCCAAATGTTGTACCATCTTAAAGTGCCTGGAATGGTACATATAACAGGAATCGAGTACTTGATAAAAAAATTGATTGAATAATAATCGATGATGGATTCAACTTTTCTTGTTTGCAAGAAAGTTTCTAAATGGTACGACTTTCTGGAACTGCCTATTTGTCACACTTCTGGAATATGGTCTCTCTCTTTTCAAACCTCACGTGCTTTCCAGTATTTTTCTGAGCTGTTTTAAAGAATGTGCCTCTGTCTGACAAAGAAGATACGAAGTAATAACATTAATTCATAAAAAGGGTTTTAAATAGAAGTAGTATTCATAAGTCATGTATAGTCGTCTGAAAGCTTTTGAGCACATCATGAAGTCTCTACCTGGATATTCTCAAGCACAAGCCCCAGTGCATGATGCTGTGACCAAGTCTTGGCTCTGAAAGATAAGTTACGGAACCAGACAGCTTCTTTGCCATGGTAAAGCCCTAAAATAATCCCAACGCTTTTGTATGCTCCGTTAAAAACATGGGAAAAGACTGAAGTGGTATTTAACTACATGAAATCTAGATAATGAAATCAAGGTAGGTAGGCCATAGCAGAATAGCTTTATTATAAGTGGAGCTAATTTTGACGGCAAAGTGGAATGGATGCTTTTGGCATCTTATTGAGTTTTAAACAAACTGAAGTTACCGACAAAACATTTAATTAAGCCTTTCAACTTACTGAGGTTTCCACAGCTATAGGGTAAGGTTCTTTCAGTCGGACACTTATGTTCTGTACATTTTAAAAAAGTGATATATTGCTTGGTCTATGGGTTATTGATTGTCAACCAGGGCCTCAAATTAAAGGTTTTTGCTAAATCTAACAGAAAATTGACAATTGGGACAGCACAAGAACTAAATTAGTGGCTAAATTTCTGAAATAAAAAATGACAAAGGGTATCTTTGAGTCGGACAGTTGTGTTCTAAAAACATGAATCAAAGATACAAGTGCTTTAGAGTCTTCCCTTCAATTCAAAAAGCCAATATTAGAGCACAGAATAGGTTAAACTTACTCCTAACTGAATGATAAAAGAGCTGAAGTAATATCAAAACCATAAAATACCTGAAACGTGACAAAATTCTGTAAAAATTCACAAATTTCTGACACAAACTTTAGAGAAAAACAGGTTTTTTACCCTATCTATAGAGCCGGTAAAAACACACTTTCGTTGTTCATACCATACTGATACTTCGAGCATAGGTAAAGGACATCTTGGGCTACACATTGATACCAAATATACTAGTATACGAGCTCTCAATGAGCCTGTAGAGCCCTACAAAAAGTGTCCGAATAAAGGTTACCTTCTCTAAGTGTCCGACTCAAAGAACATTACCCTATTGTATATATATAGACAGGATAAGTCTAGCCAGGCTTTTGTCCGCGTCAATTCTGGCTGAAAAGAAACAGATTGGTCAAGAAGGGCCTCCAGATTGCTGTTGCATGCCTCTAATCAATTGGCTGATGGATCAGTTGGATTATATTAGCTTTGCTTAATTGAATTGTAGGACTGTGGTCTGTCGACTTGATAGAAGATCAGAAAGTGCATTGCTGTGGCTATCTGTGGCAGATACTTGCTTCTATTGATATTTGTTCATATTAGTGAGAGATGAGTTTACTGCATTGCGTCTGATTATACAATGTATAAATTTCACTCCATGCGACTTTTTTACATGCCTGAAATGGATTGCAATTAATAAATGCAAATAACAATATCTGTAATGAATATCAAGATATTTTTCATGAAATGATTTGTGACATAAGCCTATTTTCCTAATTGTACTTTTGTATATTACTAGAAAATGCCCATTAGTAAAAAAAGTTTGACAATGCATTATTGTGAAGTGATGCTGCATTTCGACGCTGTCATGTTAAAATGAGGTAATATTTTAGGAACACCTGGTATGTAGAGTGATGTGTAGGCGTTTAGGAAATGGCTAATTGTTGAGAGGTTAGTGTCGATGGCAAGCAGATATTAGCTGAAAGCCTGTGTGAGACCGTACTGTGTGATTGGTAGCAGGAGGAATTCGTCCTGGTAGGTGGCATGTACTAAAAAGAGCATGCAGGGCAATCAGAAGGTTCGTTACAGCCACGTTAGCAGGCAATCGGATTAATGATAACACAGGAACGCGCCTGTTGGGTAAGGTTCGGGCTGTCTCCAGGAAAAACAGATGAAGATAGGTGCTGCCACCTGTCGGAAAAAGGTTATGAGAAGTGGCTCCCTCTGTGGTGGAGTAAAATATGAGAATATGCTGTTTCATGCACTCCTGGTGGGAGATTGGTGGTGGAGTTGGCAAAAGGAAATGAGAGAGGAGTTACACCGTTGTTGGCTCCCATATGAAATATGAGTGCAAAAATGTAGGATAGGTGGATAGTTTGGGTGAGTGACATGTCTGTGACAGGCGTTTGTAGCTGGCAACTGGGGTGGTCATGTGACCTGAGGTTTAACTCAAATGTTAGAGGGGATTGAAATACAGAACCTATTCGAAAAAAGAACTTGCAAGAAGTACAACAAGCTTCAAAGATATTTGGGTTAAGTCATTACAGGGTTCAATGATTGACATTTGCATGCTGTGAGTAGATAGACTAAGTTTGGTTTGCTTCATATTATAATTATTATTATTATTTATTCATTTATAGAGCGCTACAAGTATTAATAAATCAACAATCTAGTGTGCTGTACAATATAAATTTTAAAAATAGGTAAACAGTATGTAAATTACATAAAAGGAATAAGTGAAGTAATATAGTAATTAAAATATGATAAATAAATTATAAAATACAGCCATTGTTAAAATCTAGGAGTTAAAATATTTTTGAAACAAAAATGTTTTAAAGATTTTTTAAAAGGATGAAAATTGTCTGTGACTCGAATGTGTAAAGGCAACTGATTCCACAATCGTGGACCGTAAACACTGAAAGCTCTGTCAGCGAATGTCTTCTTCTTCGTAAATGGCACATGGAGTTTCGTAGCATCTGACTGTGATCTGGTACTACTGCCAGGAACCTGGACTCGGGGCAAGTTAACTAGATAAGACGGGGCCATGCCATTCAGGGATCTCCAAACTAAACAGAGGACTTTAAAGTCAATTCGAGATGTAACAGGCAGCCAATGGAGGCGTCTCAGTGCATCTGTAGAACTCTCATATCAATAAATTATGCTGTTAACAAACAACACAGTGAGAAAATGACCCTCATGATCACAGAGTAATTTATGAAGTTAAGTTCCAAAGACAAAAAGGTCTGTACTAATACTATAATACTGTTGAGCAAATCTTTTTCTTGCATAACATATCTTGCTCTTTACTTTACTGCAGAAGGAAAGACAGGCCTACAGAGAAATGACTGAGAGCATTTCCTGCTCCCCAGGTGGCCAGTTTGAATGATGATGGTTCTGACAGCAAAGGACTGCAGAGTCTGGTTAGGGTGCTATAGTGGTATCTTGGGGTCATTTGTCGAAAGTGCAAGCTCACTCAGCTATGTCCTGCAGATTCCACTTTCGTGTGTGGATGGAAGTTATCTCAGCAGTAATGTTGCATAATGGGCAGCTCTTGACATGAAACGTGATAGTCAACAAATAAATCTAGAAGCGGTAGCACTACGTGAGTGATAATTCAAGCTGCAATGAAACACTGTTCCAGAGCAGGCTGAACCACCAAGCAATTTTTCATTTCAAAACAGCATGGAAAATTTATTTCAATAAAACTATAGGCATGACATTATTTCTAGGCAGCACTTAGCTGTGATCCTGTGTAAAGTATGATGGGTAAAAGTGGCTGCTAGAGATCAAACAAGTGACATTAGCAAGTAAAAAATATGCATTTCTATCTAAACAAGCTCTTGAAGTTGTTATCTACCTCATCTCAATTATTTCTAATAGGATCATCTAATATGTGGAACAATTACAAGATGAGCACCTGCACCTCAATTGCATTTTTTTGCAAATTTTGTGGTCTGTCAGGTAAAAAAACATCAAAGGTTTGCGTATTTAAATCCGCAGCATTTAATTGCCGTTAGTTGCAATTGTGAAAGCTTTGACGGCCATAAGTACTCTCCTGATTGATACTTGATGTCCTCAATTGCAAAACGCCTGCATCAAATTGTCCTGACACTCGTAAAATTCATCAAATGACAATTTTCAACGTACAAACTGAACTCTCTTCAACCAGTGGCCATTATGAACTAGTACTGCCACGATGGTGCACCAAGATTGTCTTTACACAGTATAATGCATAATAGCGAGATTAGATTGGAATGTCTGTCCCTCATGGCAGACGGGCAGAGATCTCTCCTGACATATTTTGTCTGTGAAAACATGGTGTTAACTACAGTTTCTAAATTATATGACCATAGAAAAGCATCTCATTTCCACAGCGTAAGAATCTTGCCTTCCGATATAACTAAAATTTTCATTGAATGTTAGATTTTAGAAAACTCTAAATCCCGAAAGCCTTTTTCGTTTTAACGAAAATTGTTTCATCCTCAAAAAAGGAAAAGACTTTCAGATAACTTCTATATGAAAGCAAGAGCAAGCAGCAATAACATGAGCCTAATTAAATCATTAGAAAAAAGTTAGATTGGAAAAAATAGAGAAGGGGGAAGAAAAAATAAATGTAGGATTGCTTTTAGATGGTTGTGATTGAGCCATCTGAATATTGTCTCGTAAAATCAAAATCATTACTCTAAAACCATATTTGGCACATGAGGAATCAAATAAGAGTATTTTCAAATGCCCCAGAGCAATATTTCATTAATAATCAGACCTTATAATGACGAAAAACAATATGGCCGCCAAAATAGCTTCATTCAATCATAACTTGGCCCCTAATTGCATTAGAGAGGTGATCTTTGAGTCTTTTTCTATGTTTTGGCACATGAGGAATCAAATAAGAGTATTCCAAATGCCCCAGAGCAATATTTCATTAATAATCAGACCTTATAATGACCAAAAACAATATGGCCGCCAAAATAGCTTCATTCAATCATAACTTGGCCCCTAATTGCATTAGAGAGGTGAACAGAAGTCTGGATGAAGGCTTTAACCAGCAAAAAGCCAAATTTCATCTCTGTAAATGCCTTTGTCCAAGGATGGAACTTGCAACCAGGCAAGGCTTTTTCTCTGTTGTCTTTCCATGCCCTCACTGGCTTTGACTCCACATCATTTCTGGCTGGACATAGCAAGAGAACTGCCTTTGGCATTTTACTTGAAAATTCTAAGCTACTTTCTGATCTTGGGAGAGGTTCATTGACCACAACGTTGCAGGAAGATTGTGAGTTGTTCATTTGTAAAGGGTACAAAACTGATCCCACCATCACAGATGCAAGGTTAGTGATGTTTAGGAGAGGACACAAGGCTGAACACTTGTCCCTAACATCAGATGCCCTTAAGTTCCGTATTATGAGGGCTCATCATCGGAGCTGGTGTGGCTGAAAGTATTAGCGCCATGTTCTGAAATTGTACCTCCAGCTGAAAGTGGTTGGATAAAAGATAAGAATTTACTGAAGCCTGTACTTCCACACTTGAACCTGTTCCAGACAGATGTCTACAGCTTGTAAGCTGCAGCTACCAGAAAGAGTGCTCTACAGTTCAATGTGGGGGCTGTAAATCAAAGTTGCCATGCCTTGACAGTTGCAAATGTTATAGGCAATGCTTGAATTATTAACTTCATATGAATGATTTCAGGAATCAAAGATAAAGGCTCCAGCAGGTCAACTAAATATACCCCTTTAAGTTAAGAGTAAGATCTGGTCCTTGCTTTGATTCAAAAGACGACCAGATGTAAGTCTGAGAAAAACCCGGGGAGATATTTCTCTTCTCATGCTTCTGAAGGTCTGTACCAAATCTTTTACCCACTTAATTGGAGTCAAGAACATTCACTACCACAACTGGAAAAATAATTAACCACTGTGCCACCCTGCTGGTGGTGGTAATTTGTGAACAGTTCAATATAGTTTGGATTTGCTGGTTACTTTATCAAGGTTGCAACTGTGAAGTAAAAAGTACATGTAATTTTTGGCGACCATCTAGTTTTTGGTCATTATAAGGTCTGATTATTAATGAAATATTGCTCTGGGGCCTTTGGAAACATTCTTATTAGATTCCTCATGTGCCAAAACATAGAAAAAGACTCAAAGATCACCTCTCTAATGCAATTAGGAGCCAAGTTATGATTGAATGAAGCAATTTCGGTGGCCATATTGTTTTTCGTCATGATAAGGTCTGATTACTAATGATATATTGCTCTGGGGCATCTGGAAATACTCTTATTAGATTCCTCATGTGCCAAAACATAGAAAAAGACTCAAAGATCACCTCTCTAGTGCAATTAGGTGCCAAGTTATGATTGAATGAAGTAATTTTGGCGGCCATATTGTTTTCGGCCATTTTGAGGGCTTAATAGTGGAGATACGAGCGGGCATCCTCAAAATTCGAAATCGGCATACTCAAATTGACTTATTCCAGGTGGATGCCCATTTCTACTCTAAAATGCCTCAACCACTTTAACTAAGGCCTTTTTCTGAATTTGACTCCTGACTACAAGATCGATTAACTAGAAGAGTTCTGACTTAATTGACCCTTTGAGTGTGCTCAGCAGAGGGAGTAGCAATTAGCAGGAGAGCTTTTATTCTGCTAATACTGGCCTAATTATCAGCTGGGTTTGTGGAGAGGTTACCAAGCGTTTGATTGTCATGCATGATATTATTGATTTATATACAAGATGGTAAGACGTAGATGTGCTCCATCTTAAGTGCAATGCGTTATGCTGGTACTCAATGGTAATAAATGTGTAAACTTAATTTTTCTGATTGAGCAATGGTATTTCTTAAAGTAAATCCGTGGATTGAAATCTGTATTTCTGTTTGAATTACTTAATTAATATCCAAGCATTTTAAAATTTCTATATAGGCTATGTATATATAATTGTTATGTAAGTAAACTTCACTGTCTACCTGTCTATCTCTCTTTTCTGTGCAAATACATGAAACTCTCATGAAAATGATGTAATCTGAGATGCAAATAAATAATTTGAATCTGAATCTGAAACTGAATCTTTAGCCAATTTAATCCAAACTGCTATGTTAGCAGATCTAAGAGGTGTAATTGGTCTATAATGAATACCAGTTTCAGTCTAGAATACATTAGGCTGCAAGTGAGGTGTATTTTTCCTCTCGATAAGCTACTGACTGCTACCAGTTCCACTTTTAGAAACAGTCTGCTCACCAGACACAGACGACACCTTAATTCAAAGGAAACGTGGTTCCCCGGTTTTGGTGTCAGAAAATACCATCCCTATTAAAGAGAAAGGGGAAGCTTCTAATGGCGTAACTGTTTTTTCTTTCACCTCAGAGTAGGATTTGTCTTTTTCTTGCAACCTGGCTCAAAATCCTTTGCCTTAGCAGCACCTCTTTCTTCGAATGTCTAATTTTTTTTTCTGGCTCAAAGTTAATTTTCCTTCACTTAACAATGAAAGAAGGTTTTGTTTTCTTTCAGGCACCTTTTTTATATGCCTTACAGAAATTATTTAGGTGTGAACATTTAATCAACATGATGAGCCTGCACACTTTAAGTTTTGCATTTAGTAAATTTCATTGTGACTCCCTATCAACGAGAAATAATATTTTGTAGGGACTACTGAAAATTTTTGATTGTACATGTATGGAGAGGTGTTCTTAAAATCAAAAATCAAAACTGACACTCTACTGACGTCAAATTCTTATGAAATGAAATGAAATTATCGATGTAGGAGGTACGACCACACGAACACATTCTTTGAATAAAAGTCACACTTCATAATTATGTTACTTATGCAATAGAAATACAAATCTTTCTGTCTCCCTTCGCTTTCTCTTTCTCAGCTGGATTGAATCAGTCCCTTCATGTAGTGCTCTAGTTTGCAAGCAAAAGAACTACATGGATCAGTAATGGACTGTGCGAAAGTGTCAATTCACTCCCATCCCTTGGTGATGTAGGGCCAATCTAGTTCTATTGAGGCAGAATCGACCTGAATGAAAGTCCAGCTGGACATCACAATCTCAAGGAGTGCAACAATTGACTTGCCCAATACAGTCGTGGTCTGAGTTCAAAGGATCGATTTTTCTTCTTTTTTTTCTAACAGCCCTGACATTTCAAGGTACATGTTTGGTACAGTGAAAGAAATACCGATATGATATCTCTAAAGAGGTTCAGGACTCCAAAAACGGGGATCACTTTAAAAGTTAAAAAATAAACTCTTGATATATGAATTTTGAGTATTTCAGATGGTCAAGCTATTTCACTTATAAATGACTTAACAAAAAATGAGCAAGTGCATTGCACCAATTAACTGTAGTGTCATCCCCTATTCAGTTTAAAGACACATGCAAGATGACTCATACTGAAATTTCAAAGCACTTCTAAGATATCGGTTCAGAGGATTTGACTTCCTCTTTTTATGAAGTAGGCTAGTTTACCGCATACTAATTAAGGTCTTCAAACACTGCACTTGTGCAAGACCCTTAAATAGAAGAGCATCTCCTCGTGGTTGGGAGGATCATTAAACTACTAGAGTGTTGACTTGATTGTCCCTTTGAGTGTGCTAGCAGAGGGAGTAGCAATTAGCAGGAGAGCTTTTATTCTGCTCATCATTTTCAGCTGGGTCTATGGGGCGTTATCAAGCATTCGATTGTTGTGCATGAAGATTATTGATTAACATACAAATGGTTGGACAAGTGCCCCATTATGAAGTCAGTTACACGAAAGTTATTCACAAGATACGCATGGCAGTTTCAATAGAGACACTTTTAACCATGGTACTCACCTAAGGCTTCTATTTTTCAGGCTTCAGATGTTTCTGACATTTTTTTTTTCATGTTGAAAAAAGGTTATTTAGCATCAAGAATTAATCTTCGGACATTCATTGTTTTATGCAAACATTCAAAAAAATTAACATTAAATTCATGTAGCATAATTACATTAGCAAATCTGTAGCACTTATTAGCTGAAGATCCATGAAATACACTTATGTAATGATATGCTTGCAAAAGGGTGTTGAACTGTTTAATTGACTGCTAATTTGGGACGATTTTCCCCAAACAAGTTTAACACATTTTTAATTTATGATAATGGGAAATCAGAAAGATAACATAAGCAGATGAAAAGTAGTAAAGACAGTGAAATATATTTTCAGATATAGGGAAAGAAGAAGCCTTGCTTTTATAATAAATACTCCCAGGAACTATAAATTATAACTATACCAAATGTGATATTAATTTGACTCTCCGGGAAAATTGGTGTCCCAGTTACTATGTTAAAAAATGCACTGCGAGAGAATAGTTACTATGGTTTTCTGAAACTTAGCATTGATATGACAACAACGTCTGTATCACTTTTCCACAGGGTAAGAGTCTTCAACATGCCTTCAGATGATGATCATTTTCTGTGAAAGTAAGCTTTTGGGAAACGCTTTATTCTGAGAGATGCTTTTCTCTTTTAACGAAAATTGCTTTGTCGGTTCCTTCCACTTCCAGAGAACTTTCATATATACAAGGCAAGCTTGTGAAATTAGTCAAATATATATTTTACTGGGAAAGATGGAGAGAATGAAAGTAGTCATGTTAGCATCTTAATTTTCAATGAGCCATTTCAGTGTAAAGGGCTTTGGTTTCAGTTACAGAGAGACATCACTAGTATATTGTAAATCAAGCATCATAGTTGGTTTGGGTTACCATCTCTAGTTTATCAAAATTTATGGTAATGTAAGTAGATGGTTTTGGGTTTACAATCTCTAGTTTATCAAAATTTATGGTAATATAAGTAGAAACTGCTTCGTATTACAATGAGGGCATTCACACATAATTGATTGTGTTTTTTTTAGAAGCAAGCCCACAGATACAATTACAGCTTGGTAAGTGTATAGCCTTTTAGAAGTAACTTTACCTGCTCATTGTAGGGACATGAACTGATTGAACTCAATAACTTTTATTTATTCAGCCAAAAGACGATAACTCAATATCAACTTTGTGAGGCAAAATTTCCAAACTCCCCACAACTTATGCATGACTTGTTGTCAGTTTCTGGAATAATTTCTGCTGTTCCCTATAGAAAAAAAAAACTCTCAGCTTTGTGTCTATAAATATGAAATTATCAGTAAATGGACAACAAAATGTCAATGCAGAAGACAATCATGCAAATCCCTAAAAAAATAAAGTGAAAGGATGGTATGTATTCATGTGTAAAATAATACAGTAATGTAAGAAAAAAATCAGTGAATATGTAAGAAAAAAATCAGTGAATAATTGAGGAAAAAGACAAATGAAAGAGACATGATATGATGAAATATCTAGAAAAGTGTTTTTTACCCAGGTGAAAGAAAAAGCCAAATACAACTAGAACATGAAAGAAAAAATATAATGCTAACTTACCCTTCCCATTTTTTAATTCATGTTGTCTTTGAGTCTCCAGTGCCTGGCGGGCTGACTCCGGTTTCTAAAAGTGTGATTGGCAGAAGTCAGTGGTTTATCGAGAGGAAAGACACAAAACCTGCATCTGAATGTATTCCAGACAAAAAACAACACTCATCTCAGACTAATGACATCTTGTAGATCTGCAAAGACGGCAGTTTGTGGCAATTTGGGTGAAGAGAAATCCGCTACACTGGAAGAAAGTTTTTTGTTGTAAATCAGATAAATGAGGACTATCTCCTTATACGCTCAATGTCTTGCTTGCATGTCAAAATATTTCAACATAATCGTATCACACATTACTTTATCTCAGCATCTACTCACTTGCAAAACAACAACCAATGTCTTATACATGTTGCAAAACAACAACCGATGTCTTATACATGTTTGATTTGTAAAGCAGTGCTGAGAACTTGTGTAATGAGACCAAATATTCGGGCAGATGATTTAATGTACATAATGCCGAAGCAATGGTTCCAAAGTTATGGAGTTTAAAATGGTAAGAACCTGGATCAAATATGCTCATATATATGAAATATCACAGTACTTATAGTCCAAGAGCCAGAGCACTTTTATTTGACTTTTCATTCTCATCAGAGTTTTTCATTGGCTCTTATACCAAATTTTCTGTAGTTTTTGAAAATGGAAGTTTTAGAAAAATTTCTCTGGACAGTTTTTTGTAAAATGGCCGTAACTGTGGCAACGTCAAATTTCACCTTTCAGCCAAAATTACTGAAAAAATCACATAATGCAAACTTTGAACATGAATCACATACAGTAAAAATATATTTCACTTCAATTATTTACATGAATATTTTGTCTAACTCATACTTTATCAGTTTGATATGACATCATTCAAAAATATGTAAATTTATGCCGCTAATTTGCATAAATCCAAGATGGCCGACACATTTAATGAAATGGCACGTGACAATTTGCAGTTATGCTTTATGAAAGTTTTTCTGATGCATAAAAATATTGAATGCGAGTATTGTTATTTTCAGAATTAATACTTCAAGGTATGATCAAAATATTTGGAAAATTTTAAGCACTTAGCTGGAATAGTGACAAAGTTATGAGCTTATCAATTACAAGATGTCATGTCAAAATAAGGCAATTTTCTGAGCTGTTTATTTAGGTTTTGCAGCCATCTCATTCTCATAGTTTTAAATGATACTATTTTCTCTTTAACAAACACATTTGGTATCATTTCATGCCTCAAGCAGAATAGGAACTTGAGAGGCATTTGAATTTTTGGTTGAATTTAAAAAATGCATTTCCATGGCAACCAACGATACCACTATCACAAAATACAGATTTTCTAGGTTTGAGGGAAAAGTGGCCATTGTACAATGATGGAAATAGTCTATTTTAATAAGTAGACAATAGAAATCAAATTTTAAATTGTTATGAGAGTGCTGTTGCCATAGCAACCTACCGTTATTTGAGGAAATATATCCTTTGATATCACCCTGCGCTCGACGGCAGGGAGAGAGTTGCTCTTGGCTTGTGGAGTGCAGCATTATATAAATATTCATATCTGAACAAAGTTTTGCCCATTATTCAGTTTAACATATATAACATCATGGAATCAAAATGGCTAACCTGGACCTAGACCAATGTATATAGACTGATGTATCTATAGAAAAATCCAGCTGAGAGAAGTAATCCAAATTCAATTGTTTAGTCACAATTGGGTAAGGAATATGTTGGAATCACCATAATGTGTATCAAGTATATACATGTATCTTAAATTTAAACATTTATAGAAGATATTTAAATGAAGGGTTAAATGGCAAACAGTGCCATGGACTCATATATATGATATTTCTGTTAATACAGGCTTGGCAGATTCAAATTGATGCTGATTAAATCATGACAAGTGAAAAACCCGTTCTACAAACAGGTCTTTGGGTGCAATGTGTAAGGTTGGAGGATTTTGTAAGCCAGTGTAAATTATTTGGAAAACACGTTGTATCTCATCCTTTCCGTGGAATAGAAATTTCATGTAATATTTTGGCATATCCCCGAAACCTTGCATAAAAATTATCGAAAATTTATATCAAATTTAACAACCCTTCTGATTGCCCTGCATGCTCTTTTTAGTGATGGTGCAGTGCAGAACTGCAGATACATCTTTAAAAGAATGAACAACTTGCGAGACCTTTTGGGTAACATCCTCTGTATGTTGAGTTCAAATTGTGAAATTTGTGTAACCACCAGTAATTTGGAATATTAGCTAATTTGATAAGGGAGTGATAGCAATCTCTGAGGAAAATGGTTGTCCAGAAACAAATTTCTACTTTGTCATGCACACAGCAAATGTATGTTCTTTCATCTTTGTCAATAACCTCTGACGGTGTTTGGAGCCGAGATTGTGCAATTTGTACAAACAGTTTCGTGGAAACAAATTTTCTCATTATTGCACTTGAGCAAATCTTTCTTCTTGCATAACACATTTCCCCCTGCAAGATGAAAGACAGAACCCACTGAGACATAGCAGACGGATTTCCTGCTCACTGGGAGGTCAGTTTGAATATTGGTGGTTCTGGGAGCTATGAACGAGACTGCATGGCCAGGGTGCTATTGTGGTATTTCAGGGTTCACAGGTTCTTAAGTTATCTGTTATTGCTTTGCTCTGATAGTTATTAGTGCTGTTAGTCAGCAGGATGACATTCATTGACAACTGGACGTTCTTTGTACCTTTGTAATCGCAGACATTCTTTTCAGAGAATTAGTGCACTAATGTAATTATTTCAGATAATAATAAATCTTCAGCAATAGTCGTGCAAATGTTTACAATAATTGGATGCATTTTTACAATAATTGTAAGTTCTAATTATGGCATTAGTTTCTGAGAAAATCTACAAATTTGCACATAATAATTACGCGGAAATGTCTACGGTTATTTCATTTCTAAGACTATTTTATCATTGCTCACATTTCTTCAGTTATTGAACATATTTCCACAATAGAGGTAATATATTTGAGGTAAACTTCAAATTTGTGAAATTATCTTACAAAATTTCTATGATTTTTCTGCGAAATTTCTGCAAGTATGAAACACCTTGCAAGGCTTTCATATATTTTTTATACAGGTATTTCATGGCTACACCACCTGTTATTATCAATTAGGAGTCCCTTAATAAGATATTTGGCCTTACCTGTCCTCTCAATTTTTACGCAATGTTTTTGACTTGGTACAATTTAGGTAACCATTAGGTTTCACTATATTTCAGGCCCCCCTGAAGCATGAGGCCCTAAGATATAACCTACTCAGCCTAACGGATATTCCAGGCCTGATCATTACAAGGCTGGATTATTCATTAGGCTGGGAGTAAATTTGTATGAAATTGTTGAATGAAAAACAGATAAGACCAGTAAAAAGAAACAATTGTATAATAATAGCAAAGATGGAGAATATCACAAAAGCACATTAAAATTAAAAATAATGTTCAATAAAACAAAGCAAAAAATCAAAAATGTATTGCGTGGCGCATAATAAGTTGTTTTCCGAGACGTTACTGCTCTAAGCCACGTTAATGACCATCCTAGCCAAAAGATCAGTCCGCAGTTCAGACAAACAGCATTTTTGTTGCTTCTGAATACCTTCAGTATATGTCAGAATAATCCTGTCCTCTGACCCTGTCAGACTGTGACCCTCTCAGGCTATAAGTAGATTTTTCATCTGGTCCCGCAAACAAAATTGTGAATAACTAGCTTATACCATCAGACAAATTCTCATGCAATTTTATGATAACAGACTAATTTGCCAGCAAAGAATAAGGAGTGAGCATTTTTCTTTTATCTTGCGCTGAGTGTACATTAGAATGCTCTCAATAGTCACTCTCTTGTCTTCCACTGCACCCGCACATGGCTCCTCTATAACGTCTATGATTACTTATGGAGTATTCCTGTGTCATAAGACCGCCCGTTTTGTGGTCATGGACAGTTTTCAGTCTTGGCTCGGTATCTCCACACCATGCAAATATAATATGTATTGACGCAGGAGTCAAATAAGTAAGTGGTGTAAAAGTCTGATGATATTCAAGAGGCAGGATGAACTCTAACGGAAGAAGAAAAATAATCCCAGGACTAAAAGTCTTAGTATTCAGGAACCTCTTTGCCCTGGAAAGTTTTGGAACATGTTTAGGAAGCCCCTATCAAAGTGGGCTTTCTCTGGTGAAATGTGTAACCAAGACACCGGTTACAATTCGATACATCAAGCATAGTTCTAAACAATCAGACCCCTGAAGATTTTCTGGATTTTCCAGAGACTGATTGAAAGGATTTTGAGGACACTCTTAGAGCTAAAAGCATTTAACATTGTCAGCGAATTGTTAGCAAGTGGAAATTACTAGGAAACAATTACCACACATCCTTCATAGACTGCACTTCAATGCTACCTTCAGTAATTACACTGAACAAGATATGCCCTCACTGAGAACCAAAATTCTCTTCTGCTGCCTGCTCATACATTTTCTGTTCAATGGAATTTTAAATTCAATATAAATATGATCCCGTAGAATAAAAAATCATTGTAACTTATACGTAATACATGATTTTGCAACCAAAAATACTGCACTGTACCATTTGTTGCCTATATTCTAATAGAAACAGACTTCAAAAACCTTTTTTTTTTCAGTTTTAACTGTATCAAATAGATGACATTTTCAATAACCAATCTGCAGCCTAACTTCCGAAAATAAAGTTGTTGATAGGAAGTTGAAAAACTTTCGATAAACTCCCTATCAGCATGCCTCCGCGGTCCAACATCGGCCCGAAGCTGGTCCGATGCTGCTGACAATGGACTGACGCTGGGCCGACATTGGACCGCCGAGGCATGCTGACAGGGAAGCTTCTGTTTTTGTTTTGAATTCTATGTACAATAAATTCATTTCTGTGATTATTCAAGCTTAACATAAAACTAGCAATGCTATAAACAGTAGAACTTGTTCCCAATGTCATTGCTGTGAATTTTTTTTACAGAAATT
This sequence comes from Platynereis dumerilii, assembly GCA_026936325.1. NCBI lineage: Eukaryota > Metazoa > Annelida > Polychaeta > Phyllodocida > Nereididae > Platynereis > Platynereis dumerilii. The sequence goes on from JAPTHN010000211.1 coordinate 190,348, forward strand.
TACTGACAAAACATAGGGTCAACACATCAAATGATAAAATTAGGCTTACAACTAGAGTTAGGTTTATGGATATGGTTAGGGTTTGAGTTAACCCTGTGTTTTTTTAAATTAAATTTCTGTTACTAATCTCCTTATATGTCAATTGTCTCTTGCATTTAGTAAATTATATTCCACTGAAACAGCCATAACTGGCAAAAAAACCCAGAAAAAACATCTAGCTCCTTTAATTTGTGTAAGCAGTGTATTTACGATATGTGCATATTTGCTAGTCATCTCTGAAAAAAAAGATGAAAAAAGGGTAGATAAAAAAAAAAGATGAAAAAAGGAAGATTACATTACATTTGAGCTGAAAGAGACAAAAACTTTCTTTTTTTGGTTGAAGAAAAGAAAAACATGCCATCTCGAAAGATAAAGAGAAGTTTCCTCACAACTTTTCCTGACACCGAAGCCAGACAAATAATGGGTTCCTTTACTGTAGGCGTTTTTCGCTATCCAGGTAGCAAAAGCTACTCAAGGTGGAAGCTATTTAGTAGGTTTTAGACGATCAAAAGGACACCACATCCACTGCTGAATATATTTGAGACCAAAATTGTATCTATGAGACTTATGATTTTCTCTAATAATTGCAAATCTGTTCATTATGAGATTTATTTGATTAAGGTCTGCACAGTGAGAAAACGATTGTATAAAGCTTGCTATGTCTGAACTGAAAATTAACAGAGTAGCAGATTCAAGAGGTTATTTTAGAGGGTTTAAGTCTCCCCCTCTTTGAGGCTGCAGACTGTAATAAAAAAAACGAAAAACTTTTTTGCATTTTTATTCAGGAACCCACCGTCATCTTTCCTCCTTATCTGTCCTTGAACATGTTGAAAGAGTTTGTCACCTGCTTTAGATATTTATATAAATAACAATCATTAGCCTTTGATGTTTTCATTCCATACAGAAGTATGATGACTTGCAAAAATTGGTGGCACCATTCGTACATGACAATATTTTTTTATATTTCTCAAAGTACAAAGAAAGTGCCACAAAAAGCTTGATATAGGTCGAAGAGCATGCTACAATATATTACAACCCTTCGGATTATAGGTACTGGAAACCCAAAGAATTCAACCAAAATCAGGGAATAGCCGATTTCCGATGTGAGACTGGTCACTCTTGAAACCCCAACAGAATAAACATATTTCTCATAAGCGAGGTTGGATATTTTGTATTCCTATTTCACATACATGTATGGTGATTCTGAAGTCGTGTGGAAAACAAACCAAAGTGTCAAGACCAGAGTCTAACTTGGAAAAGTCATCATATGGGTATTCACCATATAAAAACAGGGACCTTTTTTGGGTCCTTACTGACACTACTAACGTCAGAAAGGTCACATTTTTAGTTAGTTGCTGACGTCAGGATGATGGAAAAAATCTATCCTTGCTGACTGCTTGTCAGAAGTGGAGCATTTTGAGACACTGACTGACAAGACTCCAATTGGCTGTGGATATCAGTTGAAGATAATATCATTAAATGTTCTGACGTCAGGATGGAGAAAAAAACTATCCTTGCGGACGTCAGTTGTGTCAGTAAGACTTAATTTCTGCTGTCAGTATCCTTGCTCAATGACTTTCTTCCTGATCTTAGAAACAGGGTGACCTATTTTAATAACAAACATGATGGCAGTAGAGGTCAGGATCAGACTCCATGAGTCCCTCTAGTATCTTTTTTCCGATGACACAAAGTGTCAGAGGGACTCCAGATATTGGATTGTCCAAAAATGTTGACAAAATGTGGACTGATTGGTTACTTTTCACTCACAATGATTATTTTCCAAAAACGTTTACTGATTGGTTACATAACTTTTCACAAACACTGGCTTTTGTTTAGGATTTTAATGTCCAAAAACGCTTGTGTGATTAATTATCTATAAACCTGTTATGTCACTTTGTTTCATTTCTGCTAATGTCACCTTGTAACTTGCAGTTGGGACTGATAACTAAAATTATGAACAAATACCTTGTTATCTAATAATTAAAAAATTCCCACACTCTAAAGAAAACAATTTTGTTAGAAGTCCATGCTGCCATATCTTGCTGATTTGCATGCTGCTTGTGCTCATTTGCATGGCCTATTCCAGGAGACTGCAGTGCAATGCATAATACATAAGCAGTCTCATGGAGACTTGGTCAGGATGACCTCTTTTTATGATCTGGACCGACTGTCAGAAAGAACAAAAAATATTGTTATCCTGACGTCAGTACAGGTTAATAAATGAATCCCTCCTGACGTCAGCAGTGTAGTAAGACCTCACTTCTGCTGTCAGTATACTTGGAAAATGAATGTATTCCTGATCCTAGAATACCATTTTTATGATCCGGACTGATCGTCAGGAAGAACACAAAATATTGCTATCCTGACGTCAGTACAGCTTAATAAATGTACCCATCCTGACGTCAGTAGCGTGAGTAAGACCCTACTCTTGGTCCCTGTTTTTAGCTGTATTCACCAAATCTCAGCAAAATATTTTGGTTATTCCTAAGCTAAAGTATTGAGTTTTACTATCTTTAATGTACAAAAACTGCCATTGGTTTCCAGAACAATATTGCCTCTATTTGCCCATGACCCACCAGCCCCATATAATGTTATGTACTGATGCCACTAACACAAACCTTACTTCTAGAGAACCCAAATGTTACTCCAAGAGTAGAAAATTTTTACAGGCGATTTCCGTCAAGCAAGTCTAATTTCTCAAAAATGACTTGGTTATATAAATACATTTTTGTATCAATTACAAGTGTGGTAGGAAGGGTTGTCTATATCATGATATTGTTCCACACTATTTTTGGAAGTAATTGACAAAGAAATAAAAAATCCTATCCCGTCAATTTTTTTAGCACTGTGGTTTATGAAAAAGGCTAAATTTTCAAAATCAAAACTTTTATTCCGAGCCCATTGGAAAGTCCTTTAAATTAAATATATCTCTCTGAAATTGTCGTTACCTTTTCCATAAAATTGTCTTCTTTAATTTCATGCATCATTGCATTTCATGCATCATTGCATAATATATGATGCATAACCACTGAATGGTACGGCTAACTTCACGATAAAAAATTAGGAACAAAATTGAGCTTTTCAGGTTTGCGTGGACTGACTTTCTTTTACAGTACAACCCAAAATAAAGTAAGTAAATATTCTGTCAGAAGTCCTCTGTTTACCTATTTTGCCCTCTTTTCTCCTCTCCACCCCAAATCTCCTTACAACTCCCTTTGATTCCTTACAACAACCTTAGCCCACATTAAGAACTCTATTTAGACAGCTACCAACGTAACTGCAATTAGCAGATATGCAAAATATCAAGTAAATCAAACACAATTGGATGATTGAGTTTAAATTGGTGTTATTTAAATATGATTTTAATGAAATTTAAAAAGGTAGTTTCAAGTAGGTAAAAGTAGGAAGTGATTCAGAGGTAGTCAAAAGGTGTGAAAGGGTAAATTAGTGGCTGATTCTTCCTTCCTGCTGGGGTAATTGTACTTTACTTGGTTGTACTGTGCACATTCTAAAATATTTTGAAAAAAAAGCTGGTTGCCACCACTCTAGTTTATATATCCTTGCTATAAACTATATTTTGGATCATTTTAAACTATTTTTAGGAAATCCTATCTTGGAAAGTTCACAAGTATCGAGCCACCTTAAGCATTTTCGCTAAGATGGCAATTGTAATAACAGCTGACACAAATCCTTACTGACACCTGGGATTAGTTTAAGCTCTCCATTGATGTATGTTGTATGACAGGTAGTCTGCACAACCTCCAGGTTGCCTTAGTATTGCCAAATGTTTGTGTGTAACAGTAAATATTAGACTTTATACCACTGTTTGCTTTTTCTGGCCAATCAGAAGGCAGGATTTCGCTCTGATATAATGCATATCAAAGCTCATACACCTGACCATGATAATGCGTGCTTGGCTGACTACAAGTTGACAAAACTGAAGGAAACACTGAAACAAAACTGACCAACAAAGGATTAAAACTGAACAACTCAGACTGTAAACAAGGAGGAAGATTCTATCAAGTGTAACTGGTCTCAATAAAAAGGCTGTATTCACTCCTTTTTATACCAATATCTAAATGAATGATCAAATTTAAAGTCACTTGATAAAATAGTTCATTTTGGATAGGCAAGCTGCAAAAAAAAATAGCACTGGGAATGAAATGGATTTTAAAATCGGCTCAAGTTGAAAAATCAGCAACAACTGAAGATTCTAAAATACAATAGAACACCCGGTTTGACTGAAACATCATCTTTTACTTCAGCTTTTCTGGACTGCAAAATGAATTATGTTATATATTGCTGAAGGCAAATTATACATAATTTGTGGATTTTAATCCCTGTCTAAATTTACTTCAGTTATGATTCTCACAACTCCGACTTAATTTTTTCTTCCAGGGAGTTCTCTAACAGATCAGCATTTGAAATATGATTATATCAATTGATTTAGTAAAGATATCAAATTCCTGGCAATTTCATGTTTGTTTTTGGAAGGTTGAATCAATACTTTTATCAATGATATATATATATATATATAATGACAGACTCAATTGTGCTTCAAAAGTTTTGTTTGGACAGTTTATTCTATTGTTGGTGACATATTCTATTGTCGGTGACATATTCTATTGTCGGTGACATATTCTATTGTCGGTGACACTGGTCATGAACTAATGTATCTTGTATTTATAACCGACATTAAATAAAAATTGTCATTGTCATTGTCATTGTCTTACACAGAGTAGATTGCATATAAAGATACCTTGTGATTTCAAGGTGATACGATTCGACACCTCCATCAGCCAATCATAAGTCTGTAGTTCACTGCAACAAATCCAATATTCTTTGTGGTCCACTGATTGTCTAATGCTTGGCTGTTTGAGTGATTGTCTCATGGAATAAGCCGTTTATTCACCATGGGATTGGTAATATATTATATCACAGCTCGGGCTTACCAAGCCACCAACTCCCCCTTGTGCACAATCAACTCCTGAGTGTTAACAGCACCAAACACAAGAAGCCATCCTGTGTTCCATTCACATGTGAACAAGACCTCCAGCTGAGAGGCTAAAACATTATGTCCAAAAACGTAAGTTCCAGGGTGAAATGAATCATTATGCATGGAAATACCTGGGACCAAAAAACAACTTATTCTCCAATTTAATGAATGGTTTGTTTATTAACAGATATTGTGATAAGCACAGGACATATGGTTGCTACTCTCTAACAGTAAGTGACAGACACAAATCATTAATGAAACAACCCATGTAAGTGAGTGACATCACAAGGCCAAGTTGGATATTCATTTTAAAATGTCATGGGACGTGTTTCACAAAGACTTAACTGGTTAGATAAATATTGGGGTCTAACTTCTAACTAACAAAAAAACGTGTCAGGAGTTTGAACCCTCGGAAACTGTTTCTGACTAACACAACACTCACATTTTTAAAGTAACTCAAAGAAACCACAGCTCTTTTACTTTAAGTATCTTCCTGTTACTGTCAAATTTACATGGGATAAAAAATCTTAATGAAACGTAATTCACAGATGAAATACACTTTGGAATATGCTCCCAATGTTATCTGCATAGATTAGCAGAATCTATTTTGTAAATATTCCTTTTAACTCTTTGAGTTAGAGAAATTTTCCGCCTTCGCTTGAGCTTCAATCAGACATAAAGGCTCATATCTTTAAAACGTCAACCAAAGGGCCCTTTTCAAGCAGAATCGGTTCTTTCCTCTACATAGGTAGACCTATTTTAAAAGACCGTCATATAAGATTCGATATTTTCTAAGAAGTTGCAATAACAAAGGATAATTTAGAAATCCAGCATTAACATATATATATTAGTTCAATCTTCAATAACAATACAAATAAAATGATAAAGTGAGGTCATATCTTATACCATCATAAAGTGCCTTAGAGTGGCATAATATATATTATATTACGAGTGCTTGATAAAAAAATTGAGTGAATAAAATGAAAATTGCGTGATTGATTCAACTTTTCTTTTTAGCAAGGAAGTTTCTGCATAGTAGTACTTATTGAAACGCACTCATTTGTCACGATTTGGAATATAGTTTCCCTCTTTTCATGCCTCACGCACATTGCAGTATTTTACATATACCTATGTTACGAAGAATGAGCCTCTGGCAAAAAAGACAAAGAATAAAAATGTACATTGATAAAAAGGTACATTTCATAATTGTAAGTGGTATTCAAAAGTCACGTTTGGTCGTGTGGAAGTTTTTGAGCACATCATGAAGTCTCTACCTGAATATTCTTAAGAACAAGCCTTGTTGCATGATACTGTGACCAAGCCTTGGCTGTGAAAGACATTTATATAACTTCTGCATTTACCCAAAGTCAATTACGTAAGGCTAACTATAGTCAGTCAGAGTCAGCTTTCCTTTCGTTCAGTTGATGTTCGATCCACCTGGAAGCATGAGTTAAGGCCGATTTAAATCCTGTCACTCTTGCATAACTCGTTTGCATTTCATATAAATGCTTCGGGTCTCATTTTAAACAACATAAATGAACGAAATATGTACTGAGGCAGCGGCATGATACACTTTTCTGGTTAAAAAAAAAGAATAAAATTTCCACTAATATAAATATTTTAAAAAGATAAAAGAACTATGAAAATTTATGCAACTTAGCTGACCAGTCAGTTTGAGTTCAAGAAAATTATAGAGTCTAACTCAAGACTCACTTTGTGATCTACCTCAATTTAACCAAATGAACCTTATTGTCTTACATCTTAACTGTCATCAGTGTTGCAGTACATGCATGCATACATGGGTATCTCAGATCTATTTGTTGCAATTTCAAGACATGAACATTCCTCACTGAAAGCACATACTTACAGGACCAAGTAATCTTCTTCATCATTAGGCAATTCAGATAACTTTTCAAGAGTTTTGGTACATGATATTGCTACACAGGAGAGTCTCTAGCAGGACGACTGAGTTGGATTCAGGAGTCTGAGGTTTTGAATGAAGTCGGAGTCGTGGTTGGAGTCGAACTTCGGCTTTCAGATGTAGTCCACTAACAACATTGTGGAATCGACATGTTCCTTTGATAACCACATGAAAATTGTGTGCATAAAACCCGAAAAGAGTTGTCAGGAATTGGTGTTGGGAGTCAAAATTCAGGAATCGGAAGACCTACAGAGTTGGAGTCAGTTGAATTATTACCTGACTCTGAAGGCCTGGTTTAAAAATAAAAAGCATAACGTGAACTTAATCAGGCAAATCGTTGTTCTTCAACAAGTCAGCAAAAATTTTACCATTACTGAAACACTCCAGACTGTGTATAAATAAGCTAGTTGTTTGAATTCAGGCTAAGTGGCTAATCGACAGTCAGACTGAGCACTGGTTTACAGAAGCACAGTAGTCCTGCATGCAGGAAGGAGATTATCTACAAATGCCATCATGCACAGTAATCCTTTCTGGTTTGAGATATCTCCCTGGAGACCTTTGTCCCTTGCTTGTCATTTATCAGATGGTCAGAGCACGACCTATGCAGATCTGTTGTCCGCGGAATATCTGTTGGCATTCTTGCGGGAAAACTAGTCAAAAAGCCAACCAGACATGTGCAAATGCTTACTAAATGCCAACATCAATGAAATGTGTGCAGATGTTCCCAAACTTTTGTATTATAACATTATGTTAGTTGAAGTACTGTTCTTATTGTAATAGGTTGAAATGAGCACATTTATGTTTAATCCAGCATAAGGAAAACGATTTTAATTCTCATCTAATGTTAGGTTACAAGGAATAATATAAATAATAAGCACAAATAATTTTTTTTCTTAATTGTCATAATTATTTACATGGTATGGACCCCATAGTTATTTTTCTATGCTGCTGAAGATTGATATCATGTGCGGACTTGATGTAGCTTATGGCTATTCTATTATATTCAGTGCCAGAATATAGGGATTTCAGCTGTGACCCTTGAGTTTTAATATGATGTCACAAGTCCACAACATGGAAAACCACATGGGTTCTGCGCAAATATAACAAGGATACTAAACTACCACAACGGTATCAGCAAGATCATTAGTTAAGCCTAAGTAGAAGAATTCAAAGATGGTTTTAGAAAAATTCAGATTTAAAATAGATATGATACAAACCGCATGACAGTGATGAGGACAGGTCACACAATTTAGACGGATTCCACATTGATTCAATTGTTAGTCTTGTCAGGCAGCAGTTATTTGGTTCCTTCATACTGTCAAATCAGTAAGATTGTTCACAAGTACTGCCTTGGGCATGTTCAGTCTGGCTGTAATCAAGTCTTTTCACCGACAACACTCTGGCGACTCAGAGGATCGGGTTATAAAATCTGACTTAGGTCATTTGTAGGGCACATCTAAGAAATCCTCCTTACAAAGTTATCTGCAACAGAACATGAACAAGTGGACAGAAGCTTCAGTCAAGGTCAGCTGAATGAGCAGATGTATACTGAGCATCAAGTTGATGTGGATACCGATTTCAAAGATATCAGCCGGTTGCCCTCCTTCTCTTGAGCTGCTTCCATCAGACAAAAAGGCTCGTCAATTTAAAAAGAAAACTAAAATGTCTTTTTTGAGCAGAAGTGGTTCTTTCCTTCTACATAAGTAGGCTCATTTTAAAAGACTGTTATATATGAGAGTTGGCAATTTTCTATGAATTATAACAACAGAGGATAGTTTGGAAAGTTTCTACATAGTAGGACTTTCGGGAACTCTCTCATTTGTCACCATCCTGGAATATGGTCTCTCTCTTTTCAAACCTCACATACATTGCAGTATTTTTCTGAGTTGTTTTAAAGAATGAGCCTCCGAGAAAGAAGATACAAAGTAAAGACATACATTCATAAAAAGTGTATTAAATAGATGCAGCATTCATAAGTCACGCATGGTCATCTGAAAGCTTTTGAGCACATCATGAAGACTCTACCCGGATATCCTCAAGAACAAGCCTCAGTGCATGATGCTTCGACCAAGTCTTGGCTGTGAAAGATATTTATGGAACCAGACTGCTTCTTTCCCATGGCAGAGCCCTAAAATAATCCAAACTTTTTTGTATGCTCCCTAGAATTGAAATCCAAATGCTACCTGGAACCATTATGATGTGAAGGTAGGGAGAATTTCTTTGAAGGTTCTTAATGAATGGGGCAGATACAGTCTGACTTCTGCATTCCCGAAGTCAACTACATAAATCTGACTGGTTAGTAAGAGTCAGCTTTCCTTTCATTCAGATGATGTTCAATCCACCTCAAATCAGGAGTTATAAGGCCAACTTAAATCCTGTCACAGTTGCACAATTGATTTTCATTTCACATAAATGGTTTATGTCTTATTTTAAACAGCATATAGAACACAATAATCCCACGACAATGGCATAGTAGGCCTATGCCTTTCCGATTGAAAAAAAAGGAACAAAACTTCAAGTTGTATAATAACTATGATGTACTGTCACCGAATATTTCAGATAAAGTAATTGAAATTGAATGAATAACTCAAGTGAGTTGAAGCCTTGAAGGTTTAGGTGAAATCAGAGTAAAACAACTTCTATCCTTAGATTGAGTTCTGCACAATCAAGTGCTCAGTTTTGCTATGAGTTCAACTACAAATAACCTTGTTGTGTCTTGTCTTATAACTGGCATCAGTGTCATGGTATATGCAATTACACATGCCTACTTTTTCATTGCAGATATTTTCTTCACTTAAAGCACAACATTTTAGGACCGAGTATTGGCAAGCGACCTCTTGTATTAGCATGCAATGTATGAGAATCTTCAACTGTTTTGAACAATAGATTGTTCATAGTAAAACAGTTTTTAAGTCAATGCATAGACAGCTCTTAATCAGTAAAATTATTGTTAGAACTTCAACAAAATAACAAAAGTTTGACCATGTCTGAGCCATTCAAGATATCCAAAGCTATTACTAATTTGAATTACGGCTTAGTGGCAGCACTACAGTAACACTGAGCACCTACGGAAGCACTGTAGTCCTGCATGCAGGAAAGTGATTATCTGCAAATGTCATCACGCACAGTAATCCATTCTGGTGTGAGATATCTCCCTGGAGACCTTTGTCACTTGCTTGTCATTTATCAGATGGTCAGTGCACAACCGATGCAGACTGTTGTCCGCTGAATGTCTGTTGGTATTCCTTTTGGAAAATCTAGTCAAACAGCTAACCAGATATGCGTGCTTTTCTAGCGCACTCATTACTGAAATGTCTGCAAAAGTTCCCAAACATCACACTTCAACAGCAAGGAAAATAAACAGTTTTCAGCATAAATATAAAAAAAAAACATTAAAAAACCACAACATGAAGTAACAGCCAAGTCATTAGTTATGGGAAAAATAGGAAAATTCTGAAGTGGTTTCAGAAACTTGCCAGTTTAAAATTGATTTAAAAAAAAATAAATACAGGATACCCCAGGTTCCTAGAACTGCAATTATGTGAAGTGTGTACAGGTAGTTTTAGGGGAGGCGATCTCATTTCTGCTTTGATACAATTACAGGTCGTTTTTAAGTTGTGTGCAAAAATGACCACTCAAAAGCGATGAGGAGAGGTTACACAATTTAGATGGTTTTCCTATTGATTCCATTGTCATTCTGTCTCAGGCAGCAGTTATTTGGTTCATTCATACCTTCAAATCAGTGAGATTGTTCACCAGTACTGCCTTGGGCATACTCAGTCTGGCTGCAATCATGTCTTTTCACAGACAACCCTCTGGCAGCCACAGAGGATTTGGTACTAAAAGCCGACTTACGTCATTTGTAGGGCTCATCTAAGAAATCCTCCTTTCAAAGTTATCTGCCACAGAACAGGATCAAATGGACTAAAGCTACAAAGTCAGCAGATATATACTGAGCATCAGGCAAGTGTGAATACTGTGTTTCAAAGATAACTGGAAGGAGCTTGTTTTGAATTTCTGTTTATCTTATTATGAAAGAAAATACAAGATTCCACAGTTCGTCAGAATTGCAATCAAGTAAAGTATTTATCTCTTTCTCCTTCCATCCATTTACATCATTGTCTCAGTTACTTGGAAGAAAGAAACTAGTGACTGATTAGTGATTACTAAAACTATCTTATTACTTATGTAAAAGGTAATCTTGGTCTGTTGCTTTTCACTTGAGAGAGCAATGTAAGTTATACTTTAAAACTATCGATGAAGCCGTTGTGCAATAAATGACACCATTGATATATTAACACAAATATGTATATTTATGACTGAACATACAATGTTATTTTTTCTATTTGTTTTATGAAGAATTATTGAAGTAGATAGACAGCACATATAAAAACATCAGCTTCAAACTCAAAGTAAAGTTTGTGTTGCAGCAACAGAGATTGCAGTTTTGCATAGCTCCACCCTCCAGAGTAATCCATGAATTCGATGTGAACTCCCAGTGGTACAAAAAGAACTGAAGATATAAGACTAGTAAGCCCCGATAAAATTTCTGTCAAACCTGACCAGCCTTTCAAAGTGTGTTTGAATAAATGGATGGCTTAAAAAGCATAAGGTTCCAAAAAGCTTGTGGGTGTAATTCTGTAAGAAGATAGGCTTCGGTTGCACACACTAAAAACATAATGTGCTCAGGTAATTCCAGAAACTGTCTTTAATAAATGAGAATTACTGAAAACACGATCAGGGATTCAGTAAATTCACTTCACCACAGGGACAAATTGTGACAAATAACACAATCCTTCAGCAATTCTTATTTATGTGAAGCAAATTTTAAAAATAAATGATGCCTTTATTGGACAGTTTTCCTTGCGATTCAATTCCTCATGCTTGCCATTCTATTAACAGAACTTTGCAAATGAGTTATACAAGTCACAAGTGAGGTCATGTGTATAACCATGAAAAATTAACTGCAAACTCATTCCAATGTAAAAGGTAAGAATGGCAGTGAGATCATTGTTGTCCCCAGACAGACATTTTTATCCTTTTCTGCAAGTTAAAAGACTCCAACCTGAACAGTTGAAATTGTACTATCCTTCCATAAAGTACAAAGATTTTGATTTTTTTGTAGTGTGGGAATATGATATTGTAAGGCAGGTTCAATTGGAAATCATGCCAATCAGGTATTCCGCGTGAAGGCACAGATGCATTCAGCCACTGATGGCCAAGAATCCTGAAGACAGCAAAAACTGTACACAAACCGCATCACACTGTCTTAGTGTTTGAATTCTTAGTCGCAATAGTTTTCTTGTGACCAACAAAATGTAAATTAATCTTGTTTGACAGAGCTTAGCCTCATGTGACTGACTAATTTTAAATATTAATGACTGTCATACTTCGTCACACAAACATAAATGGTTATTCTGGACACAACATCAAATGCGATCACCACGTTATCCGCACACAACTGCCAATCATGATGCCCCAACAGTATGAAGTCACATACCAATTTTTCTGGATTTTTCATATTCTACGTACTTTCTGGAAGAATAGTTAGTGTAAAACACAGGCAGGTGATATACAAATGGCACTCCGCTGATGGTGTATCTAGGCTACTCAGGTTGTAACTAATCTCTATGCAAACAGCCTTCTCCAAGGTGTCAAAAAGTTTTTCACTTTACCTTTTGTCTTTGGAATCTTAAGCTGAGCTCACAGCGAGCCCGAACCAAATTTGGGGTTTAAAAAATGCCCCAGCATAACAATAGGCACCGTTACGAAGCTGAAGATGAGACGAACAAGCAGATGTAGAAAACAAAAAAATCTGTTGAAAACTTTTTGAGATATTGAATTTTTTCACTTTCTGGTTTATCACACCCCATTTTTAGCATTACAAGTCATGTGGAGAGTCTGTTAAATGAGCACCGCCTTTGCAAAACCAGTTTCAATGATATAAAATATCATTCAAAAGACATAGCAATCTTTTCTCTTTTTTTTAAAATTATGCTGTTGAATTTAATGCAAAAAAGGTGTGACAAACTTATGCATGCGTAATTTCCAAGTAAAATGTACTTTTTTCATAAGAATTGCAAAAATTTGCATGCTCAACTATTCCCCGGGCATTAGTAAGTAGTATTATGAAACGTATGTGAGTACATATTTGACAGAGCTTTTGTACTGATATATTCTTATCCTATCAATTAGGGAGAGTAAGGATAAAACCCTTCACTTTATTTTGATTTTATGAAACAAACAACAATGTTAGCTGAATAATCTAACATTACTTGACCTGTATAATACTGTTTGACTGCAATCCAATTGAATGATAAAAGGTTTTTCAGTAGAAGAACATCCATGGTCTTCTGTCATTAACTTCAACTCATTTCACGAATGAAATAACAAATTGATAAACCATAGCGTTATGAATAGCTAAAACACTGCATATTAAATGTCTATTCGAGTTTCCAAACCTGTGCACTGCCTGACATCCAATCCATTGACCCTATTTCACAGTTCTGTGGTTTTATTTTTAAAATGAATGTGAAACCAACTGATTAAAATTAAGATACCAAAGTTCATAAAACCAATTGTGCACTTCTTCTTTCTTTGAAATACCAAAGTGCCAAGCACACAGGCAGACATCTAAGTATTTATAACCATACATTTCATGAAGAATTATACCTTTCCAGAATAGCCATACATTTTGATTACTCTAATTTTCAGTTTTTATTAAACAACAACTATTATATAATTTGTTTTGTGTCAATAATCAAGAAATTGTGGTATTTCCTTGGTAAAGACAGCAAATAATTCTCTATTGCTTGGGACATAATTCTTATAAATACACAAAAAGAAGTTTGTCACACACTACGTCAATATGGGACTCTTCCCAATAAAGATAACATTCTGTTTAATTTTAAAATCTCATCTAAACACACAAACATACTGTTTTGAAGTTTGCTCACATGAATTTGTAACTTGCACCCCAGTTAGATGGAATATCACTTAAAGAAAGGAATGTGACAAACCAGAAATTGAAAAATTGCAATATCTCAAAAAGTTTTCAACAGATTTTTTTGTTTTTTACATCTGCTTGTTCGTCTCATCTTCAGCTTCGTAATGGTGCCTATCGTTATGCTGGGGCATTTTTTAAACCCCAAATTTGGTTCGGGCTCGCTGTGTGAGAACAGTTACGTACATGCATATTTGGTTTAATTAAATCGGGCAATTAGAGTTGTAACCATATACATGAATATATGTGAAACGAGTGTTTATTGAATAGGATTGAATTGAAGAGCAGACAGATCAAGAAAGTCACAGAAATTTTTTTTTTATCTGACATATATGTATGCCGTTGCAGGCGGCCAAATGATCTTAACCAAAAATCGTTGAATGCCTTATGGTCTTACTCCTAGCTCTCTTTGTCTGCTTTCTTATTATATGGCTTTTCTTTACAAAAACTGTAGGTCTTCCCATCGCCAGGAGGATCACATATAAATCTATGTCATTCGACAAGAGAGGAAAGGAAGATTTCAGATCAAGGCAAGAGATTTCTCAATGTTGAGATAATTTTCTGAGGTTTCTGCTAAATGTAATTGAGTGAAGGAAGCGGATTCTCACGAATGCTAGTCTCAGCAATGAGGAATAACTGTAACAGAGGACAAATAATTGGAGGGATGATGTATGGATGATTGATTTTTACATCTGGTATTGTTCAAGTTCCAAAACTGAACCAATAACTGATAGAAACAGTTTTTTCCCACAGCTTCTTTGTGTGTGTGAAAATGACTGGTTATTAGTCACACATGAGTAGCTTTCTACCATACGTCACGTATAGTCCAAATTGCTTGGTTCTTGGCTCAAAAAGTCTTCAGCAACGCAAATTCCTGTAACACAGTGGGAGTATGAAAATGTTTTCCTAGTGGACTAGCCCAACATGTAACTGCTGAACTATATTATAAAGCTAACTGCTGTTACATGGCTCCACAATTTATAAGAACTGCAATGAATAAAAAAAGATTGATAACACTTACATGACTTGCAAATTTATTACGATACACTCAGATCAATTGCTGGGGCTGTTCGACAGTGAACTGCACTGTTATAGTATTTCTCATAATGCATGTGCACCATGCTTTCTTTGATTGGTCTTTTTTTTCAATGATAACTTGCTTCTCCAAAACTAGCTTGACAACAAATATTCAGGGCTGCTGAAATCGAACACTCTGAATTTTCAAAACCCATTGAAGTGATCTATGAGCCCTCGACGATCTAATACCAACTTCCATAATTATGAATGCCAAAGGCACGCTAAAGAAGAGCCTCAACTATCTGAAATATTTTTAACAACTGAAATTCTGATATTGATGCCACAAATTTCTTGCAAGACTCAATGGTATTCTGAATTATTTGACATTTACATTTGAGAAAGATATCAAACATTCTGCGGTTTCACTTAATGAAAGGATGAGACCAAACAACTACTCTGAGTTGAAAAGAGACATATTTATTTCAAATTAATGTACATTTGTTGAAGTAAGTTGGAGGTTGTTTTTCAGTTTTCTACCCAAGTTCAAATGAATCAGACTCGCAGCCTACAGAGAATTGGCTATATTTGCCATCTTGATTTTGTAACAACAAGTCACGACTTTACCGTTACAGTTACAGTTTGATGGGCAGTAGAATAACCGGAGCTAATTTGGTAGCCCATATCCTGTTCTTCTCCAATGTTTATCCAAATTTATTTTGAAGGCCTCTACAGATGTTGATAGTATGACATAGCCTGGTAAGTTGATCCATTCTGTGATTAGACCTTTGCACCAGCTGCTGTGACAAAAGGTGGCTGGCTGACCGAAATATCAGCTGGCTACTGGCTAAGCCACTGTGGAATTGGCTGAGGTTGGCTGCTCAACAAGTCAGCTGGCTATCGGCTTAGAGCGGCTTGCCAATGGATTCAATGAATGATCAATATATTGTATGTAACTCGATCATAGACATGATAGAAGAAAGGATCTGTTTTGCGATGCCTCTTCTTTTCATCAAGGGCTGCCTGAGCCTGGCTTCTTTTTGGAATTTACTGTAAATAAGTTTCAACAGTTCACAAAGCAATTCCCATTGGCATTGGGGTTTAGCTCAATGGGTAGCTCACTGCTCTTCAAATCGTTGGATCTCGGGTTCAATTCCTGCTCTGGCCGGATCACATGCACCTCATCTTCCATATAATGAGCGCTGATGAGCAGTTTACTGAAATTAGCACTATATAAATCCATATTATTATTATTATTATTATTAATGACTTGGGATGATGCTGCGCCTATATTGGGCAGCAGTTTCAATCATCATTTGATTATTGCTGTGTACTGTCCTAAATAGCCTACCAAGTGCATAAATAGGCCTACAGGACATAATGCCCCAACCAACCATCTTATAGAGACTGTCAATAATACAATTCATCTGTTTTCCATTGATTCATCCCTATAACTTAGCTGAGGCTTAGGCCTATATCACAATTTAGCGAATTTACAAATGCTGAAATGTGAATTGGATTTGAACAGGATAATGTCAAGATTTTCCTCCAATGATTAAATAGCTTAAAATAAAAGAGAACTTCAATTTGATTTTCAGGAAAAGTAAAAGTAGAACTTTTAAAGGAAATCACTTCACTGACTTCAGGTGGCTTTCATACATGTTTAGCATGTAGGCCTATGAGCTTCAGATCAATTAAGACATCAAAGTTATCTTGCAAAGTGCAATCAACTATGGCACCTGCCAGACTGTTGTTCCTCAATGGCAATTAGGGAACATGGGGGTGAAAGAAGCTCCAGAATTGCAATTAGCATTATAGAAACTTGAAACTTTGAAACTTTTTTATTATTATAGTGGCAGGTACAAAGTATTATGATGACAAATACAAACATGATCGTAAGATACCCAGCCCGTGTAGGGCTTATCAACCACTATGTAACAATAGTTTCTTGCCAAGGGTAGAGAGAGAGGACTATTTACAAAGAGTCAAAAATTAACGTTAACAAAAAGTCAAAATCAACAATCGCAAATATGGATTGCGAATTACACATTGTATAGTTTAACACATCTAATTTCCCATAATTTCTCAATATATTTACTTAATTTTAGGGAATGATTTTTAAACATATATATCAGTTTCTCTTCTAGTTCCATTTCATTGAAATTGTTACAGTTAATACTATCGTACAGTTGTTTTCTATTATTTTCATATGCTGGACAGTTCAATATAAAGTGCATTTCATCTTCAACTTGGCTATTTTCGCACATTTGGCATAACCTTTCTTCTATAGGCTGATTTCTAAATCTACCGGTTTCTATGTTTAGCGGTAGTATACCTAGACGTATTTGAGCCATTAGTGATCTTCTTTTTCTATTTTCAATATGAATATAACTTTCAGCCATAATTTCACTCTTAAATTTTCTATACGTTCTAAGTTTTGGTTTTGTTGACAATAACTCACACCATATATTATTTCTATTATCAAATAGCTTTCTATGAATAACTTTCACATCACAAACAGATCTATCATAAAATACATTAGCATAACCACAACTCTGATATATTTCTAAAATTTCTTTAGACCATCCTATGCCCAATTTTAAATCCCAGTCAAATACCCTTTTTGTTAGCCTATCATTCTCCATTAATATAAGTCTATTCCACAGTTTAATCATATTAACATTTTGTCTAATTTTACAGTTACTCCAACCAATATCTCCCTCTAAGCCTAGAAGGGCTGCCTTGTTATGTACCCCAATGAAATACCTTATTGCTCTATTTTGGATTTTATCCCCTTCTGTATGACTATTATGCCCCCATACCCCAGATGCATAATCTAATATTGGAACTACATTAGCAAAATAAAGTTTTTCATATGTATTGAATCTCATGTTCTTAATTTGTTTAAATTTCGATATAACTCCACTCAGTGCCAGGGCAACTTTTAACTAATAACTAGGTGGGCAGATGCCCACCCGCCTCTGATGGCTGCCCACCCAAGAAATTGAAAATTCTCTAAAATGCCCACCTAGTTTTCCCAGCTGGTGTTGAAAAATCATAACCCTTTTCTGACAGTCTGTTAAACTTGATTTAAGTTTCTGGATTTTTTATCACTATATGGATGAAAATGGTGTCCTTCAAAGGAGCTTCAGTCTTATTACAGCCTATGTTAGCAAGAATGATTTGCCTCAGCCATCTTTCATTGTCAGTCTACAGACTATAGTAATAGCACTTATAGCAGCTGTTCCTCATGGATGTGTAGCGCTGCAATTCCCTCTACAACATCATTAAAATTTACCAAAGAATGTCCATGGCAACACAGTCGACTAATGATAGACTGTTGATTGCCTTAAATGGAGCAGGCACGCCACATTATGATCCTTGACCTGCTGTGGCAGAATTTCTCACTCTAAGCAAAGGAGAATGTGCGAACCAGACTTGACCAAATTCAAATAAAGGCCTTTTCACAAAAATGTTTCTGAACTTAGAACAGTGTGCTTTTTAGTAGTTACCTAGCTCCTGATTGTAGGCCATCAGCCATCAATATGGTGGCAAAAAGGCTGAGGCCATATATAGTAATTGTAACTCATCTACTGATAAACTTCCAAGAAATAATATAAACTGCCTGAAAGATTTTCAAGTTCATGAACATCAGGTACTTAGCTGAAAGTTTAAAGTAACAAAGACTTTTATTTGTTTTCTGACATCACATGTCAAAGCGAAATTTGATGCATTTTCCTCGTCAATTCTTACTTTCCAAAATAAGAATTTACTCTCTAATCTCCAAAGTGCCAATATGATATTTGTCATTCTTTATTAGTGTTCTTTGTATTGCTGTTACTTTTGTTACTTGTATCATATTTGCTTATTGTTACTGGCATGTCCTTGAACCCCATGTTTTCAAAATTATAGTTAGCTCGGAGTGGCTATATATTTGGGCTATTAACATTACACAAACTGTCTGATATCTGTAGAAATGAACTAGGGGGAACCGGGGCACTTTGGGATGCTTTTAACGTCTACTAATTTTGCTCAATGCTGAAAGCACCAAAGAACTCAGAAGTTGGCATGAATACAATATGTATCACCAATACTATTGAGCTTAAATGCAAAATGCGAGTCGTAAAAATGACTGTCCAAATATGCCCCAGCGAGGCACTTTGGGACATCAGCCAGGGCACATTGGGACATCAATTAAAAAAATCATTTTAACACTCCATATGCAATGGATATATAAGTAGTGCGTAAGACAATATACAGTGCATTAACACCTTGTAGTGCCAATAGTTAATAACTTTAAACTGTTTTGAACATTTAACATAAGCTGTCCTGGGTGCGGACATCTATGTCAGTAACACACAGTGCTTTGCAACAAATTTGTTCACAGAGCATGCCTCTATTCACTGGGGCCTGAATACCTGTTGTGTGCTGTCCCAGGTCATTCAGTTGACTTTGACACTTACATTTTGCCATAATAAGGCGTCCCAATGTGCCCCGAATTCACTGTCCCAATGAGCCCCATATGACTTTTGCACCAAAATGCTAATTTCTCAGGCACCAGGGAGTGTGTTTATCACGATAACAATTCATAACTGTTCGTTACGATATATCAAATTGATACAAGCACTGAGAAAGCCTTATTGTTCATGGTTTGTCCACAGAATGGTTTGAATTGAACCCGTCCATGTTTACTTTAGTAGTAGGAAAACAAACTTTTCGTCGCCATACATCTGCACGTGGCTGTAATTTGTCTTCAAAACGATAGAAACATCAGGATGTGTAATTACAAGATATGATGGCACAATCATATCATATTTTACCTTGCCAGGAACCAAGAAAACCCCACCGACCCATAGTGCCCCGTGTCCCAATGTGCCCCGGTTCCCCCTACTGATATACATGTGTACATGGTATATTGCTTATGATAGATACTATTTAAATTTCTTCTTCAAAGGACAACACTGGTTTAGTTCTGTATCATTAAAGAAATTGACTCAGGCCCGTGCATTTTCATGTAGCACTAGCCTACTTTCAAAAATGTTGTCTACTGAGCACGCGATCTTCATAAAATTGAAATTCAGAGTGAGGTTTTATCATAAAATACAAAATTTTTGGGCTCTTCATGTATGGTTTCTATGAAGGGAAACATCCTCCATAATTGCTCAGAATTCATTTCCGGCAATGTAAAAACCCCCGGCCTATTGGCCTTCGGCCCTGCGGGCCTCGGCCACGATTGCCTTCATCTCTCTACCCACCCCCCTCCACTGGCTTAAAAGTTGCACTGCTCAGTGCTCTGCCAGCTGCACCTGCTAAGGTTTCAGAGAGTAACGTAATATTAACAAATTCGTTTAGTACAACTCCTAAATATTTATATTTACCAACAATTTCTAATGCTGAGTTGTTGAATTGGAAGTTATATTTAGTTTTTGACATTCTTTTAGGTCTAAAATGCACAATTTTTGTTTTATCCGTGTTAACTTTCATTCTATAATTCTTACACCATTGTTCAACGTGTTTCAAAATATAATCTAAATCTTTTTCCTTATCAGCTAATAACACAATGTCATCTGCAAAAGCTAAAATGGATATTTTAAATCCATCAAGATTTATACCTTTATCTAAATAAGTAACATCTTTAATAAGTTCATCAATTAACATACAGAATAACGTGGGGGATAAAGGGTCACCCTGTTTGACACCACTTTGAATTTTGAAAGGTTGAGTATAGTAATTATTAATTTTCATACAAGCTACATAATTTTCATAAAAGGATTTTATGCAGTTAAAAATTTTTCCTTGAATTCCGTTCTTTAAAAGAATATAATAAAGAAGATTCCTATCTACCCAATCGAATGCCTTTTGCATGTCGATGAATGCACAATATGTACTGAGGCCTTGCAGCTGTCTATTTCTTATTATAGATGTTAAAACAAAAATGTGGTCTTCACACGATCTTCTTCTTCTGAAGCCATTTTGTTCGTCCTGTAGGAGATTGTTATGTTCACAGTGGTTATAGATGCGACTATTTATAAAAGCAGAGAACAGTTTACCAACGCAAGATATTAAACTTATACCCCTATAGTTAAGTGGGACTTTTGGGTCTTTTGTAGAGGATTTAGGAATTGGTGAAATAATTGACATTTTCCAGTTTTTTGGTATCATACCTAAACTAAATAATTTATCCATAAGAAAATGGAGCTGGATAAAGACAGATTCAGATTTTAGCACTTCATTTGGTATATTATCAATTCCTGAAGATTTGTTATTCTTAAGTTTCTTTATAATACTCTTAAACTCCCCGAGTCCAATATCCTTATTCAGTTCCAAGTTGCAGTTTTGCATGTTTTCCTCCATGGAAAACATAGAACTGTTTCTGTCTAATCACTGAACAGCCAATTTGCACTGCCACACTGTCATCAGAGTGTGGACAAGGCCAAGTGCCATGCAGCCAGGCGGCGATCGGCTGTACCCGAATCGGCGGCGGCTGACTGGCTGTCTAATGCTACTGGTGGCGGCTGGCTAGTGAAAATATAGGCGGCTTAGCCGGAAATTAATCGGCAGCGGCGCAAAGGTCTATCTGTGATCACCTGATTTGAGAAGAAATTAGCTCTTGTCTGAATTCATGCATGTGGCTTGAAGAGCTTGTCCCTGTGTCCCCTGAGTTGAACTGATCTGACTGGGGTGATGAATTTACTTGAATCCACCCTCGCGATCTTGTTCACAATTTTGTAAGTCTCAATCAAGTCACCTCTTGCTCGTCTGGCTTCCAGAGTTGTCATACCAAGTCTTGTCAGTCTGTCGTGGTAAGGCAGATCTTTTACTTCTTCCACTAACTTGGTTGCACGCCTTTGTACTCTCTCCAGGGTATTAATATCCTTTCTCAGGAAGGGGACCGCATACTCCAGATGGGGCCTGAAAAACGACCTATACACTATTTGGAAGTTGGTCACACCAATGCGGTTGAAGGTCCTTCTTATCATCCCCAGTGTGCTCATTAGGGCCCTGCACGGGACTAGATTTTTGTCTCACTCCCCCCCCCCGCCTGTTCTTTCCAAATCTGCTCCCACTCCCGTCCCGTTCTAAACATTACAATGATAAAATTTTCCGAATTTTGACCCACACCCGCCAAATTTTGTCAAGTTCAGTCCCGTTCCCGTCCCGTGCAGGGCCCTAGCACTCATGCCTTCAGCTGCCGCCTTCCCACATTGCGTGCCTGGCTTTAGATTGTTGTCCACCCATACTCCTAGATCCTTCTCACTCTGAGTTTCTTCTAGTCTTTCCACGTTTCTGTCTTTCGTGACTTTGTATTCGTACTTCCTGTTCCTGGACCCAATGTGCATACGTCGACACTTCCAGATATTAAATTCTAGAAGCCACTTCTCCGACCACAGCATCAGGTTATTAAGATCTTGTTGTAGGGCTTCTTGGTCTTCTTCGGTTTTGATGGTTCTGTATACCTTGCTATCATCCACAAACAATTTTACTGAGCTAGTCATTTCTTCGGGGAAGTCATTCACATACACAAGGAATAGTATTGGGCCAATAACTGATCCTTGGGGGACCTTGAGCCTTGATGGATTGTGCTTGACCGACATGGACTTGAATTTCACGATTTCTGAAAGGAAATCTTCAATCCAGTTTAGAACTGGCCCTTCCACTCTGTATCCATCCAACTTGTGTAATGGCCTTTTGTGGGGCACGGTGTCAAAGGCCTTCTTGTAGTCGAGATTTAGGGCATCGACTCCCGTTTCCTTTGTCTAATGCCTGTGTCCAGTCCTCTGGCGTCTCCAGCAGGTTTGTTTGGCAGGACTTGCCTCTGGTGAACCCATGTTGTTCTACACTCATCACTTCACTGCTTTCCAGGTGTTTTAGAAGATGGTCTCTCACTATCTTCTCCAGGGTCTTGCAAATCACGGACGTCAGGCTTACTGGTCTATAATTGTCCACTCTAGTCCTTGAACCCTTTTTTGGATTGGAGTAACTCTTTCCTTCTTCCAATCATTAGGTACCAAGCCCTCTTCTGGGGACTTGTTTGGAAAAGGACTCATAATCAACGAAAATGGCTATTTCAATAGAAGGTAATTCATGAAGTAGTCACCATTCATTTCCACCAAAGTGACTATTTCGTGATAGGTACAAATGGCATCAAATTTTGACACTGTATGTGTATGTAATCGGTATTTTGTAAGTTGATATTCAGTTTGATTTATAAT
The DNA here is from genome assembly GCA_026936325.1 of Platynereis dumerilii. NCBI lineage: Eukaryota > Metazoa > Annelida > Polychaeta > Phyllodocida > Nereididae > Platynereis > Platynereis dumerilii. The sequence continues at coordinate 213,534 of JAPTHN010000211.1, forward strand.
TAGTTACCTTAATTGCATCTAAAACGGCAGAAGTGAAACTTGACACCATTTGTCTAATATGTGACTCTAAGGTCTTGAAATAACATGGCCAATCCAGAAAATGACATACAGGGGAAGAAAGGGTTCATGAACGAAATATGACAAAAGAATAAAGGTCCATGGGATATTTTGCATTATAACGCAGCGAAGGAGTTTTGATATATATATATATATAATATATATATGAGATTGTTCACAGTTCAATATTAGTTTTATCTTAATGCATTACCAGAACTCGATCAGGCAAATTATTGTTCTTCAACCAGCAGCCGAATATTTTCAGAAATGTGCAGATTTAGAATAGATCATACATTTAGTAGACTACATTCCGCATAACAGTGAAGAGGACAGATCACGAATTTAGATGTTTTTCCTATTGATCCAATGGTCAATCTGGTCACTCAGGCAGCAGTTACAATGGGTTGCAGAAGTATAAACCCCCCTGGAGTGGTCTTCAATTTTCTGTCATATCTTCCTTCAGAAATGCATCATCAATCCCATACTTCTTCATGTTCATACCAACCTCTCTTGCAACCTATATTCACCATAAAATTCTGGGTGGTAAGTCATGGAAGAGTAGAAAAAAAATTAGTGTTGCGAAAGTATATACCCCCTGCAAGCAGTGAGATTGTATGCAGCTATAAAAAGTTTCCAGCTTCTGGAAGTCTAAGAAAGTATTATGTGAATTATTATCTACATTGTTTAAGCAGTTAGTGCTGTTTTAAGTATTTCTTTAGAAAGTACCTTCTTGTGTAAAATTGTCCAAAATTTGTATTGTAGGTACCATTTTCACCTGTCAGACAAATTTGGAACCACCTTCTCAGATAAGTGAGTATAAATATTATATAAAGAAAATGAGCTGGACAGGTGTATACTGTACCCTGACAGAACCGAAGACACTTTCCAGTTTGATATCTTAGATAGAACTAATAAATGAGCATGATCTAATTTTTTGATAATTTTCATATTTTATCACAAATTGGAAGACGAGTGAAAATATCTCTGAAACTTGACTGAGCATTGTAAAATTGCACCTACATTATATTCATAGCTGATAGAAAGATACATGGATATTGGCTTTATTGAGAACACATATTTTAAGACACAAGACATCAAATGGGAGAGGGCCAAAACTAAGCATCAGAGCTGGTTCCTGTGACCATACTTATTTTCGACTTCTGTTGCAGATACTGGACCAAAACTTTTTCTAGGTTGTATCAGGGTGTGTCCCTGCCCGTCCAGCCCTTCTCTTTGTTTTTGGGGGCGTCCCAAGGAAAGGGCATCCCAACACCTTTTGTCAGGTAAAAATGTGCGAGGGATGCTAAAATGTAATTAGGCTCAAAATATTTCTGTTTCCCCATTCAACCTCTAAACTTCTCAAAAGCAGCTTATCGTCATCATTAGATATCTGTTTTATTTTCATATTGAATTTTCAAAATTTTTATTTACATTAGGTTGATTTTGTGATATTGTCCATCCACAGAATTTACAGAAATTGGGTAAAACAATCCAAAATGTTAATAACCAATCAGAGATCAACTATTTATATCATAATTTTTCTTGTTCAGGCAAAAACAGCATTATTATAATTAAAAAACATCAACAACTTATAAGGGGGTGTATACTTTCGCAATAATAATTTTTGCTGGTTTAATTTTTTCTACTCTTCCATGGCTTAACACCCAGCATTTTATGGTGAAAATAGGTTGCAAAAGAGGTTAGTATGAGCATATAGAAGTATGAGATTGACACAAGCCTCTGGCAACCACAGAGGATTTGTCGGGAAAAGTTGACTTACGTCATTTGTACGTCAAATCATACCTTTTACATTGAAATGAGTTCACAGTAAATTTGTCATTGTTAACAGATGACCTCAATCTCAGTGCTGTCATTGATTTTCCCAGAAAGACATGTTAGCACTTATCCTTTTCAACAAATCATCAGACTCAAACCCGAACAGTGGACATTTTACTATCCTTCCAACCTGAAAAGTTATTACAGATCTCATATTAGTGTGCCATGTTATTTTCAACTGCCACAGTGCCCTTGTGATTTCAGTATCAGCATAATGATTTCACAGTTGGTATATTTGCAGTTTCAGCTGTGTCACTTGGAACCCATACTAATCACTCCATTACAAATCCACAAGGAGCAGCTAGATTGTTGCTCAACATTGATTATTTAGTTTGATGTTTTGAATAAATCCGAAAGTTACAATATCCAGCTATATATAATGCATGGATTTTGTGTATAACTGCTATCAGTTTTAGCACTTTTACAACAAAACAAATTCATTCACTCTCACATTCATTTGTTGATCTGAGAGGTTATCATGTGCTGCTCTGTTTGGCAAAAATAATATATCAGGAACCATTCAGAGTTTAAGACCTAAGGGGGGTGGAGTTTTTCTTGGGGTCATCCTTGTCACTGATTTCCAATAAAGTTTATTTGATGATCAAATTCTTAGCCTCCTTTTCGGCCTTTTCCCAAATTTTTGGGGAGCAACTACCCCCCCCCCCCCATTTCTCGTCCTCTGGTATGCACATGCAACTCCGCCACGTTCACTTCCAAAAAATCTCCCCATCATCCCCATTCCAGTCATCAATTCTGAACAGTTTCTTTGGCGCAGATCTTATCTAAAAGGCTGAATAGCCACAAGGTGCTGCTCTCAAGGAGAAATTTCACAACGGGACACCATGAATGTCAAGCAAGTGGCTCTAACGTATCAGTTTCACCTGCTCCAACTGAATCAAACAACCATACCAATGAATGCAGATTAATCAATTGTTATTCACACTTAGACAGCCCAATGGCCCATAAGCCTGACTTGTTGATAGCAGTTGGAATCAACACTCAAGCTTGGAGTGCCAATAGTGATGTCAGTATTGCAATACTGATATCATCTGTGCATATATTCATATGGAACATGGCACACTTATACGAGATCTGTAATAACATTTTATTATCCTTCCAGAAGGTACACAAAAAGCATTCAGCTATAGATGGCACAGAATCAGTGCGCATCACACTAATGAAAACAGTAGAAACTGCACACACACTTCATCACACTTTGTCGTATTTCACAGCTGTTTCAGTGTTTGAATACACAGTTTCTTAGTCCCAACAATTTTCTTGTAACCAACACAATTTATAATCTTGTTTGACAGAGCTAAGCTTCATCTGAATTAGCGGGGCTGGTATGTAAAAAAATAGTGCATTTATACATAGAAGCATGAAACTTGGCGCACACTTAAAAAACATCTCTACAAATATAATTGGATAGGGAGCCGCCTCAGATTAAGCATAGATGGCTGCTGGCAGCCATTTTTCCAAAATGGCCGTCAATTCTTCAATTTTGCTGCTTTCTGTGCAGTTCATACGAATAGAATGCATGCAAATAGTGTTTGTTATTCCTTCTCTATGTATTCAGAACATTATAACAACATTTTTAGTAGCCTCAACTATTTTCAGGCTTTCTAGAAGCCATTTTGGTAGAATTATCAACTAAGCTACTGTATTTTCGCGGTTTTGCGTGGTTTCGCTAATTCTAAATTAATATAACAATAATTTGCATATTTGAATTCCCTGCAAAAAGAGCTTTCAAATGAGTACCCACATTAATGGGTTTCGTAAATTTGGAGTGAAAATGGAAAAAATTAGAATTATAAGTTTTTTGAAGATTTCGCTTCTGAGGCAAACTCGCACTTGCTCGGATTCTCGGAGGGAATCCGTCACTCGTATATGCTGTGAATTCTGGGATTGCCCCCCTATCCGTTGCAACGGTCGCCATTACAAAACGTTGTAAACAGGCCAGCCATGCTGCCGTGATGCAGTTAATTAGGTAGAGATTGTCAACAGTTTCTTATTCCACTGATGGCATCAGCAGCATCAACTTGTTGTGGAAGTCTACTTCGACAGTGCCTACTATTCTCTGCAGTGTAGAACTCAAGGGGCAGATCGGCACTTCATCTTGTGTAGGACTACATTGTTTACATAAGTGAGAGGGCAGATATCCTTGCACCCTTTCACTGTGAAGCGTTAAACGCGAGTGCCAGTTCTAACGAACTGGCTCTCCGCTAGGGCGAGTATGGTTCTGAGGTTCATTTTGACAAAGAATTCACTGAAACTATTGATGCTACCATTCATTTGAAAGCTCTTCTTACAAGGAATTCCAATATGTAGTCTATTTAAATATTAATTGAAATTCCAAAGAATAATGGAAAAACGCGAAAATGCTGCATTTTCTTCAACAGTTATAACAAAATGGACCCTGACCACCCTAAAATTCCTCAGTTCAACCCAGGAATCAATTGATAGTGTTTTTTACATCTTTAGAAGAAACAATGACCACTGTTTTCATATGGTCAAACTGTAGGCACTTCACAGAAAGCAGGAAAATGAGAGAATTAGCCGCCATTTTGGAAAATGGCTGCCATGGGTCAACCAGATCAAATCTGAAGTGGCTCCCTATCTAAATTTATTCTTTTAGATGTTTTTAAACAATGTGCCAAGTTTCATGCTACTATGTATAAATGCAATATTACTCCCCTATTCATGACAAATCTGCCCCGCTAAATGAGCAAACACCACATCATGCTGCACACAACAGCTAATCATGATGCCCAACAGCATGAGGTCACATACCAATTTTGCTAGATTTTTCATATTCTACTTACTTTCAGGAAGGATAGTAGTGTAAAACACATACAGGTGGTATACAAATGGTACCCCACTGATTGTGTATAGGCTACTCAGATGGTAGCTGTTCTCTATGAAAACAGGCTGCTCCAAGGTGTCAAAAAATTGTGAAGATGCCATTTGTTGTCTATGATGAATCTATATGCAGGTGGTTTTCTTCCCTACTTTGTCTTTTTCACTTTAGCTTGTGTCCATGGAATTATAAGCTGAGAAAACTCACATACATTTAGTTTAATCAAATCAGGCTACAATATTTGTCACAATATAAATGTATATATTTGAGACAGAGGGTTTATTCAATTGGATTGAATTGAAGAGCAGACAAATATCAAGCAAGTAACAGAAAAATACTTTCTTTAATCTTACATATATGTTTCTGTTGCAGACGACCAAATGGTTTTAATCAAAATCATTACATCCATGATTGGTATCATTCGTAGCTGTCTTTGTCTGTTATCTTTTCATATGGGTTTTCTTCATTGAGAGCAAGAATCACAGAAATTAAATCTAAGCCATTGAACAAAAGAGTAAAGGGAAATTTTAGGCAAGAGAATTCTCAAAGTTGACGTTTCTGCTACATGCAATTGAGTGAGGGAAGAGAAATTCTCATGAATGCTAGTCCCAGCAATGAGGAATAACTGAAACAGACAACAAATAATTGACATCAGTGTTATGACAGATGGATGGGTGGATGTATGGATGATTGAGGTTTTGCATCTGATATCCGTGCACCGGATAGGCTAATTGGGACTGGACGAAGATGGCAATGTGGTAAAAACAACACCAATTTAAACTCAATCACCTCCATTGTGTTTGATTTATATGATGAGGTGTTCCTTTACTTATTGCAATTGCATTGGTAGGCACACTTAGATGAGCCTCAACTGTCTGAAATACTTATAGCAACTGAAAATCTGGTGTTGATGCTTCATATTTCTTACAAGACTCAAAGGTGCTCTGAATAATCTGACATTTACATTGGAGACAGATATCCAAACATCTTGCGGTTTCACTTAATGAAACAACGAGACAAAGCAACAACTGGAACAAAGACATATATATTTCAGAGAACTGCAAATCTATTTGCAGTTAGGTAGAGGTTGTTTTTCAATTATTTTTCTGCCCAAGCTCAACTGAAACAAACTCACAGCTTGTACAGAATTGGCTACATTTGACATCTTGATTTCATAACAACAAGTCACGACTTGTTTGAAAAACGACTAATTATCAACGAAAATGGGTATTTCAATAGAAGGTAATTGATGAGTAGTCAACATCAATTTCCACCACAGTGACTACTTCGTGATGGGTAGCAAATTACATCACATTTTGATACTGTAAGAGTATATAAATAATTGGTATTTTGTAAGTTCACATTCAGTTTAATTTGTAATTACTTACCTTAATTGCAGCTAAAACGGTTCAAGTGAAAATTGACACTTGTCACATTTGTCTAATTAAGGGATCCTGGCATCTCGATAAGTTAACGCAGAAACATAATTATGAACACAATGTTTTCTTTCAAAAAAGCAATGATCCAGAACTATTGTATGTTGAATGTTGCAAGTTTCATGACCGATCTAGGAAATGTCAAAAAGGGGAAGAAAGGGTTCATGAATGAAATATACTACAAGAGTTGATATTTTAAGACTAAATACATACAGGTGAAATGCAAATGGCATCTCTGAGGTTGTGTGTTCTCATGTAGTTCCGTATGCAAATACCTTTTCCCAGGTGTCAAAAGCTGTGAAAATGCCATTCTTTCCCACTGATGAATTGACATGCGACTGTTTTATCTTTCCTACTCTGTCTTTTTCACTTACCTTTTTGCCTTTAGGATCTTAGGCATAGAACAGCTACATTGTTTGGGGTGGAAACCTGCACTGAGTACACTTTGTTGCATCGAATAAGGAAATCTAATTGGGCAGTTGTCGAACCAAAAAAAAAATTGCTACCATATGACATTTTGTTTATTGGAAAGGATTGAATCGAAGAGCAGACAATTATCATGAAAGTCACAGAAAAAATGTTTTCTTTAATCTTACACATGCAGCAGATGGTCAAATGGTTTTAATCAAAAATCATTAATTACATGTTGGTGTTATTCCTAGCTTTCTTTGTCACAAGCCAAACTGCAGCTCTTCCCTTCGAGGATAAGGCATAAATCCATGCCATTCTTCAGACCCAAACAACTGTCACAGACAAAAACAAATTACATCAATTTTATGAAGGATGGATGGATAGGTGGATGGTTGCTCAGTGTTTTACATCCTGTATTCATGTACTTGGTAGACTAAATAGGACAGAAGGAGGACTCCTAGTGGCCCGGCTAAGGCAAAATCGATGCCAGCCTAGTGCGCTGCTAATTGAGCTGACCCTTCCCCATTGTTACAAAGGATATGTTAAGTCATTTTTGCCTACAAAGGTAAATATTGCAATACATGGCATGTAGTGTTAGGGCCCTTGCTGTGCTCATTATACATGTAATGATGCAAAAGCTGTCTTTCATAAAAGGTCATTCACACAGTGAGTGGGTAGAAAATGTTTTCCAATGGACTTGCTTTAGGGACCGTTCAGAATTTATGACTGGGGGGGGCTGGGAGTTTTGCTGGAACTTCCCGTCAAAAATTGATACCCCACCCCTTGAGTTTCATGCGGATTTTTAGTACCCCACCCCTGGGTTTCATGCGTATTTCTAGTCCCCCCCCTCGCCATACAAAGCAATACACACAAATATATATACTGTTATACACGGCCACGAATACAGATTCGCGTCATTTCACGGACTTTTGCGCGTATATAGTCCAAATAAAATGAGTTTATGCGTGTTTTTTAACTTTTTTTCCCTGTTAAAATTTCTTACCCCCCCTTGAAAGTGTTGTCAAAAATTAATACCCCCCCTTGAAACACATGTGAAAAGTTAGTACCCCCTCGGCCAAAACTCCCACCCCCTCCCAGTCATAAATTCTGAACGGTCCCTTACACATATGTACTGAACGATATTATTGATGTTATTGAATCCAACTTCTGCAACATATATTTATGTCAACGCTAATTTGTGAGAGTTCCAGCAGTAAATTTCGAGAATAACTAAACTTTGCGTCACCTTGTGAAGTGCACAAACTTGGGTTTTAATATGCTTTGTTGAAGGGTGCAACATTAACAAATTATTAATAATTTAATAGGCCTATCCAAGTGAATTCAGACTTCTTTTTTCATTGTCAATTTGTGAACTCATCTAGATTCAGATTCAGATTCAGATTACTTTTTTTTCTTATGCATTCCACGCATACAATTTAACATTACATATACAGGTTCCGTTATAGCATACATAAAGAAGGTGTCCCTCTATGACATCCCAGATGTCGCTGCCAAAGGACCACCCGAAAAAACAGAAAATATATCATGCCATTAGAAGATAATCCTCGCAGTCATCAGGATGGGACACACCGAGCAGATATCATACTTATGACACAAATTTAATTCTACAATGAAGTAAGATAAAACCTCCAATACAAATAAACCTCATCTTCTTTTTTTTAACTTTAATTATGTAATATTTAGTAACTTTTTATAGGTGGTATTAGTTATGCGCTGACTAGCCTACACTGTTGCAAATGAAACAATTAGCTATTAGACAGGGCACATCATATGATTTGAAAAAAAGCTGTTTGATATAATATTTGAAACCTGTGTGTATATCTTATTTCTTATATTTTCATTCATTTCATTGAATGTTTTTGGAAATTTGTATGATATACTGTTTCTAGCATATTCATGGCTCACAGCGGGCAAGCGATAGCGATAGTTGGTTCTTGTGCTGAAATTAAGGACATGGGTATTTCTTTGCAGCATTTCTAGTAGAAAATATTCAGGTAAAATAGAGTTTTCATATTTGTAACAAAATTTGAAATCATGCAGTGCACATAGGTCTTGAATTTTTAAAATTTTGAGTTGTCTAAACATACGAGAGGTATGGGCATTGTATTTGCTCTTAGTTATTACCCTAACAGCCTTTTTTTGCATTTTAAAAATCCTACCAACATTCCCGCCCCATATGCTAATTCCATAATTCAAATGTGGTCCAATCAATGCATGATAAATGCTTAATAAGGCACTTGATGGTAAATAGTTTTTCATTCTTTTCATAACACCTGTTGTTTTAGAAATCTTTTTCATTATTCCATCAATATGAGGGCCCCATTTCAGATTTTGATTTAGATTTATTCCCAGAAAGTTAAAATTTGGTACAAACTCAATTGGCACGTTATCAATAACTAAAGACGGATAATTAATATTCCTTTGTGATGAATGGAAAAGCATTGCCTTGGTTTTCATAATGTTTATAGATAATTTATTGAGCTTCATCCAGTTTGAGATTTATTTCAATTCATTGTTTAAATTCATACTGTCATTATTGTTCCATTGATGATTAAGAGCAGCACATAAGGTTGTGTCATCCGCATATAAAATAGGGTGATAATAGTTAGTTGTTGTTGTGATGTCGTTCACATATATTAGAAATAGCAAGGGTCCCAAGATTGAACCTTGTGGCACCCCACATTTTACAGTTAGAGAATCTGACAAGATGTCTTTGTACAGGACTTGTTGAGTTCGCATAGAGAGGTAGTCCTTTAATAGATTTTGTGAAGTAAGTTTAAAACCATAATGTTTTAATTTGAAAATTAATATATCGTGATCCAGTGTATCAAAAGCCTTTGAAAGGTCAAGATAGATAGAGGTTGACTTTAAGAGCAGGTAGTGGCTGACGTCATTGACGTCTTCAAATGGCCTAATACAAAGGAAATTTCACGCAGGAAATGTGTTTGTGCACGACTGGCATCCTCTTTGACCCATGCTGGCCATGGTGGATGTTGCTCTCCAGGATTGGGAAGATTTGACAAGCCAGTATCAAGCACAAATAATCATCTTCTTAACCTGAATGGCTGGAAATGTATAGGGGTGATAAATAAATATATACAATACCCCTCTGATTGTATTTTATTGTATTGCATACTATCAGTAAGTGGCGTATTTAGGGCCATAGTCAACAAGGAAGAGATATGAAAAGCAGAGGAGAGCACCTTATTTACCCCTATGTAATGGCCTCCTCAGGCCATGCTAGATACGCCCCTGCTATCATGCAGTCATGCACCGCAATGTACGCACAAAATTTGTGGCGAGCCTACCACAGTGACACAGCTCAGGGCGACCATTGAAAAGTGCCCATGACATGAAACAACGGAACATCCCAAGGTTCCCAAGCCGTAGCATATTCGAGTGTTGGTGACCGCCGTGTACTGATAAAATTAGATGAATGACAAAAATACTGGGAGTGTGTCACATACCCTATTGATTCAGAGATGCCCAGGGTCTTTCAGTTGCCCCAGCCAGCACTGAGTGTGGACACTCAGGTTGTGTATGAAAGTAGCCTTTTCCCAGGTGTAATTATAAAAATGTAAAGCTGTGAAAATGCCAGCTGTTGTCTGTGATAAATTGACATGCAGGTGCTTTAGACTTTTTTCAATACCTACCTTGTGTTTAGAGAAACTTAAGCTGAGAACAGTTAAAAATGAGGTGGAAACTACACTAAACTGAGTGCACTCCAATTCATCAAATAAGGCAATCTCATCTGGCTGGTGTCGTGCCAAACTAGAGTTGTTACCATATGTATTAGGATAGAACTGAAGAGCAGACAAATATCCAGAAAGTAACAGAAAGTAACTTTCTTCAATCTCACATGGTAAGGTTGCAGAATGATGGGATTGATGACGAAATGATTTTAATGAAAAATCATTTTGGATAAGAATTATTCCTAGCCCTCTTTGTTAGTAGTCATACAGTACAATCCACAATAAATTAAGAACAATTTATGGTGAGAAGTCCTCTTTTTACCTATTTTGCCCTCCATTCCTCTCTCCACCTCAAATCTCCTTGTTTACCTCTGCAATGTAATATCAACTACTATACCCTCAATGTAAAACCATACATACATGTAATACATATTATCCCATGTCTAGCAAACTTTTCTCCCTGATACTGAGTTTTTCCCTGGTAAATACTAAATAAGAGAGGGAAATATGTGGGTATCGAGAGGGACAAACATCAGTACACCCAATCAGAGCTCTTCAATAAATTAGCTAAGAGGGCCACACTAATTTTATAATATAGGCCATGCGCTTTGTCATTCAAAATATTTCCTGCCCTTCAAGTCTCTTATTGTTCAAACTGAAGCTTTGTTGAGACTGACGAATACTGGAAATGACACATTTGACAGAGAAGCAATCACTCCGACAGTGATTCTGTCATATCATCTGGAATTGAGTAGTTATTACTTTACAGATACTATTTAGATGATGTATTACTGATTGACAGTTCATTTGAGTGTTTCCAATCGAAGAAGTAGTAAGAGAATTAACGCCAGCACTCTACAGGAAATTAATTTTACTCCATGGACAATCGCACTGATGAAAAGGCGAATAACAGATCCCAATTTCAATACTCAGTCCATGCACAAAGGGAATTTAAATGCATGATTTTGAAAATATTCTTTCATGCTATAGGGCAACTGAAAGAACCAGGTTTTTTGTTAACCCATAGGTGGAGGAGAAATTCTCCATTTATTTGGTTGAGGGGGGGGGGCAATGCATCAAACTTGGGCAAGACGTCTAGTCGGTATAATCAAATTATCAAATTTTTTTACAGTGATGGAATGACATGTATAATATTGTGTATGCAGACTTTTTTTTTAAATAATGGTTATCAATCATCAAAGATACAAGAGAATGCACTTCATTGTGTTGATGTTCCAATCAAATTGAGAGGCATCAACCGTTTTTTGCAACACGCCTTCATGCCTTAGGTCAAGATTCTGAATTTCTGATCATTTTCTAAATGACCAATCAGCAAATGGGAATTTGGCTCCTTCGTATCAGATAACCTTTCCAATTTGTCATCCGTTGTGATGCTTCAAATCACATGAGAACCATATAGGATAGCAGAAAATTACAAGTAAAAAATGCAATCCTTCAAAATCTCAATTATCGCCCCAAAAACCAATGACCAGATTATGAAGTAATCACTTAAAATTCAGCCAATTCTGAACTCTTTCCGTGAAATGGAACAGTCCACCTTTGAAAACATGTAATGGACATTAGCACAGCAGGTCTGGGGAAAACATGTTCTGATAGCCATAACTTAATCAGATATACATAATAAACAGATTCTGGAATTGATTACGAATTTTCAAATTGAGCTAGTCAAGTCAAGTCAAGTCAACTTTATTGAATCCTAAAAAAGGATAATTGAATTCTCACATCACTCATGCTTGGACAAAAATAGAAAAAAGATACATGTACAAATCTAACCATATCAATAAATTCAGCGTCTAATTGTTTGGTTGTACAGCTTCATCGCTTGAACAGTGAAGCATACGGCAAAAGTAGTCTACCACTACGATGACTAATTGCATCGGCGAACGTTTCACGTAATGGGTGTGTAGAATCTCTCGAAATTTTTTTGAACTTTTTTCCAACTGAAGTCTCATAAACAGTGTCAAATGATGATAGGTCAACCCCTATGACTCTAGCTACCTGTTTAATGAATGATGTAATGTTCTTCCTGTCCACCTTCAAACTGTTTCCACCCAACGCGGTCAGACATCTGGGGAGCTAGGAAGCAACGAAATACGGAATCCGTATATTATGTAATTCCTTAGAATGAAATATGGAATCCATAAATGTAATGTTTCATGAGAATGAGATATGGAATCCATAATTTATTGCCAAATGGCCAATTCTTTTTCTAAATCTATTTGAGAATCTGCAATATAAACATTCAGTGCAACTGTTATTCACAAATCTCAAGACTGAATATCGACACGTGCCCATAAAATTAATACTGAAATAGTACATCAATGCATTGATGACATGGAATGCTGATGATTAAGGGTGTGCATTTTATTACTGGTGATGGAGGAGTGAGCTCAAGATCCATCATATTAATACATTAATCAAATTGAGTGAAATGGATCATTGATGAAAGTATCAAATTCACTTCCGCTGTGGGCAATTCTGTTCCCTTTGCACCTGATAATTATCCAATTTCCTCATAATCAGGAAATGGCAATCTTATTTCATTCATTTGCCTCAGATAACCTTTCTCTCATGAACTTCTATAAGACTTCATTACAGCTAAGTACTTATTTCTCTCTTCATTTGTGTTTTTCAAAAACCAAACAGCTGGGTGGTGTAGTGGTTAAGGTTCCCGCCTGCTCCGCTGAAGGTCTTTGCTTGCATGAGTTCGAACCCGGATGGGAACCGGAAATTTTCAGTGGACCTATATGAGCAAAATCCCTGTGGATGTCGTTCAGATGAGACGTTAAATTGGCGGCCCCTTGTATCAGTGTCTGTGCTGGGCAAGTAAAAGATCCCTCACATGGGGTAAATGTGTAACATGTTGAGGACTCCTGCTCTCTCTCTCATCTCATCAATCAACCCTAGTGAGCGCCCAGAACTGGGCTTAGAGGGCTGCACTTCCCATATCTATCTATCTATCTATCTATCTATCTTTCTCACACACATTTATCAAAATTAAATGGATGATTTAGAAATACATGGAAGGTACAAATGCGATGATCAAATTGAAGTTTTGGTCACAACTTAAATTGATGCAAGATAAAGAATACTTTTTTTTTTTTATAAAGCGATAAAGAATAAGAGCAAAGACCTTACTAAACTATCAGTCTATCTCTTTACACACTGATTTGGTCTTACATGTACTTCTTATCCTGTGACCTGCAAAACCCAAAGGCACATGGTTGTATACAAACCAAAACAACATTTGGGTCATGTCCTACAAGCATACTACAAGGAGAAACATCATTCTAAATAGATGGTTTTGCAGACAGGTGCAGTAGCCATGCACAAGATAGTCAGTTTTGAAATCATATTTCTGCAAAAGGCCTCATAACAACTTGCAACTAAGTTTCTCTTTAACTCTACCTTACATCGCCTTCATATGAAATCAGCTGTAAATTGGTATGTATGCATATATATAGCAAGAAAGCATCAGCATTACGTCACTTCTGTGGGTCACAAACAGATTGAAAAATTGAATCGTTTTGAAGACATGAGACAGATGACACTCCATTGGCATTAAGTCTTCTCAGCATTGTTATGTTGAATCGGTTCTTCACTTCCCCTGCTATGCAAAAAATCAGGGCCCCTATTGACTCTAGCAGATGAATTGTGCTCTTGCAACACCTTATCACCTGTATATTTGCGTCATTTGCAACAATTTTTTTCCTGTCACGTCTGCATCACACTGAATGTCACTCGAGTGTTATCAGAACAACAAGTGGAGTTTTGGAGGTCAGCTCATCATATCTTGGGTTTCATGGAAGTCATGGTTGTCACGTAATCAAATGTCTATAAAACTCCAGCTTGACTTACCACAAAAAAAATATTGTTGCTTTGGCTTCTTGATGCAAGGAGTCTTTCATTGTGTATATTCTCTATACTCCCACTTGCAAACAAGGTATAATATGCAGTTATAAATATCGTTGGTAGGGGCAGTACATCTCAGGTATAGTCATCGGATATACTGGATCGAGGGTTACTATACCAGGGACATACTTCCCCCATCCATGGTTTATAACTTTTTTCTCCCATGTCTCTTTTTTTTAAATACTTTATTTTATATCAAAGTATAACAGTTTGAAGCACTAAATGTTAATGGAGCTGTGTCGCAAAAATAAAAATAATCTTTATTGGCGGTTCTTAAATCATAACAATAAAAACAGATGCTGGCTGATTATGCTAATAAGCAAGATGTTCAGAGGGTCATGTGCAACGTCTTTTTCTTGGTTGCGGTATGCAAATGAGGCAATGCTGTTTATTTTATAAGTCCGTTTCAGTACATCCCTGTCATCTTATGAATAAATTTATATACCCCTGTTACATGTATAGTTTAATTATTGAAGAACTCTGATTGTGTGTACTGACATTAATTTTGTTCCTCTTGATGCAAACATATTTCCTGGTCTGATTTGGTATTTACCAGTGAAACGCTCAATATCAGGGAAAAATGTTTTCTTAAAATGGGATAACTGATAATATACCAAACGTACAACGCTACATAATTTTCGTAGAATGGTACTACCCTAAATGAGAAAACTTTGGAGCTACATGAAATGTACTTACTTCATTATAATTCCAATTGTAAAGGATGAAAGGAGATACATTATACAGTACATTAGGGTGACGCAAAAAAGTGAAGTTTTGAAATGTTAATGGGGCACCCCCTGAAGTTGTTCCAATATATGAAAAAAAAATTTAGTAAACATTTGAGCTCAATCGGACAAAAATTAGAGGGTGCTACCACATCATGAAAATTAACATCAGTACTCAATAGTACAGAAATATCCAATAATTTGGCATGTAGCAAGTACAACTATACCTTGAGTACCAAACCAATGCGGCATGGTCATAATTTTTGGGTCTGGTTGTCAGAACACCGGATAAATGCAAATTTGGATTATTTTTGACTTCTCCATGCTGCTATCACCAGACTAACAAAGATATGGAGCATGAAAAGAGCTTTAATTTGAATACCAACACTGCTGTATTTGGACCATCTGACCCCATTGAATTAGCTTATTTGTCATTAACAATTATTTGCGAAAATTCCCAATATTTAAAGCGCTGCTGTAATAATGTAAAATATAGCAACATAGTCATGTTGGTTTTCAAATTAAAGCTCTTTACCTGCTTTATAAGATGGTGTAACTTAAATTAGTGTACCGTTATTCCCGGTTATGTTATTCAATACCGCGTCTAACCTTAAAGGTGTTAAAATCGGGCAAAATTTTTGCTTTAGGAGTGCCCTGTAGCCCGAAATGACCAGTTATTGGCAAAATATGAATGGATTCGTGGTGAGAATAGTGGAAAGCTTAAATAAGAAAAAAATTACAAACACTGTAGTGGTAGGATGACTTCCTTCACCCATCACCCATAAAACTGGGATTTCGCCCATTGCAATACAATGTTATATTTCAAATTGCGGTAGCACCCCCTGAAATTTGTCGGATTTAGCTCAAATTTTTACGGAATTTTTTTTCATATATTGGAACATATTCGGGGGGTGCCCCATTGAAAATTCAAACATTTATTTTTTTGTGTGCAATCTGCATCACCCTACAGTACATATTACATTACATTATGTACATGTATGATAAAATAGTGTAAAATTTCTTCCTCACTGGCTAAAGCTTTTAAAGACCGAAAGGGAAGAGTTTTATTTCATGTATCTACTCATTAAACACTACACTAGTGTAGTATGCAAGGAAGCTTGTACTGTAATGAATGTCAAAGGCCTGAAGCTTTTGTGGATTTAGATGATTGCATAAAAAATATGTTACTTTTAGTTTTGTCTGAGCATGTCTGGTAATGCCTGACTGATTGCCAGCTTTGGGATGTCTCTTGTGCAATAGCTAATCTTTGGCAATAGTCATCATTAGTGAGGCGGTGTAACAGTAGGAAAAAAAAAGAAATTATGTTCTGATATGACCAAGGAATTAAGGCAGACTGTGGTAAATTGTGTTGTTTTTTGCTTCAGGTTAAAACAGTGGCTTTCTGAAGCAATTGTAGACAGAAAATTTCAAGATTACGAGGTATTTGTTTTTCTTTTCAATCGGCATCTGTACAGTACAACCCAACATTTCCTATTTCTTCAATGCTTTCACACTCTCCATTCCTCCCTTCCACTCATTAAGTCTTGAACTTACATTGGTAACAGCTAATTTCCATATTTTATAATTTTAAATATTGTGTTCAAAATTGCTTTTTAAATGAACATAGCAATGACTTTCAATCATGTTGGGACTAATTTTCCATATTTTAGCTTATTTATTGTTATTTACTTTAAGAGTCGGCTCCAGGGGTGATGGCATAAGAACTGAAGGATGTGGGAGGGCAAGCATCTTTCTGAGGATATCTGATTTTGGTTTTTTTTTTATTAAACGTTATATACTGTCACATTATGTTTGAAACATAAATAATCCTGCGACTCCAGTCGTGCATGATGTTGATGTCGCATCCTCTCTATCATGCAGCTGTGATTCTTGTTGGTCTTGTTGCCACCTGTCTTTAAAGCCTTGTCTGTTGTACATTTCATGACACAAAACATTTTTAAAAGGCAATAAAAGCACAACCACTGATGAAAAACTAGCTGTTTATCAAGACAACAAATCGAAAGCTACAGGAAACGCCTTGTCTGCTGTCTGGGTAACGCTAAATAACTTACATTAGCAGTAATTTTCTCCTCCTGTTTTTCCTTGACTTTTTGAAGATGTTCTTTCCAACTTTCTTTCCTAGACACGACCAACTTTCGGACATTGCATATGTCTAGAATATTACAGCAGAGGAATGAAAGGTGCTTGATACAGAAAGGCACTGACATGTTCCTTGTGAGGTCATATTTCTTATCCTTTTCATGTTATTCTCTATGACTCAAGGCAGTTTGTGAGGTAATATCCTTTACTTTCAAACAAGTCACCTACTGAGTCACAGCAAATCAAGAGGCTTTTGTTGAACGGCTGTTTCAGTCATCCTTCGCACCATTGTTGTGTCCTCCTGTTGTCGTGATTAGCTTACTGTGTGGATTTAAATACAGGATGTTAAACCCCGATCATCCATCAATCCATTGTAATATTAGAAAGGGTTCTCCATTTTCCATGTATACAGAGAATAAAAGGACTCATCTCAAATGAAATGTCACGATTTAATCAATAATTGAAATGTAATAATCTGTAACATTCCACTGTTATCCCACACACACGTAATGACCTCAACCAGGAATTTCATGGAATTGAAGAACAAGGCATTACGCAAACATATAACACAAGAAAAAGAAACCTAAGCAAGAAATTAAAGTGCAGGTCTACTGCAGTATATTGCCAACTTTGCCATTTGCTAGGGATAGATATTGCCAATAAAAGTCCCATATATGAGTAGGGTGTGTCAATTTTAACTTTTTTTGCAAATCCAAAAAGGCCTAGTGCTGAAAAGATGAAATTTGACCTGGGGAAACCAAAACTGTTGAACTTCTCGAAACTGAGGTACGACTATTCCTTGCTGGGTAAATTTTCAATCAAAGTTTTGATCTTTTTACGTTTTTGTACCATTTTCGTTTACCCGCGGTTCTCCATAACTTTGTCAATTTTTCTCACACAGTATTCTTACTATCATGGTTGAAAAGGTCTTAAAAAGAACTTCAATTTGCATACCAACATCAATGGTCTACGATAATATTTCAACTCCCATCCGCTCGTCAGTTAACATTTTTCATTTACAAAAGCATGGCAGAATGACTAAACCCGTATAAAAGGCAATTTTTGTTTTATTTCAGTTCCAATTACATTGATTGACATGCTCCGAATAATGAAATTACCAAAAACGAAGTTTTTAAAATTTTGACTACAGAAATACCTTGTTTTTGAGTAATTAAGTTTTAATGCTAAATTTTGCCGAAAATGTTCAAGCTACGAAAACAGTGCTGTTATATTTCATAATATATCTTCACCCAAACTGAATCCAGGCAGGTGTGAGTGGCAACAAGTGATCAACCACACTATTAGCTTTCAAATAGTACCCTTCATGTCATCCCGTAGTCAATTCTGGAGGAGATATAGCATGAAATTTGACACCCAGGCTCTGATATTTTCAGTGATTTATACACAATTTTCACCAAAATCTCATAGCTCATAAAACAGGCATTTCCATGGCCTAAAATTAAGAAAATCATTATGTTTTGTTATTCGACTGTTTCGGGAATGAGAATCACAGCATTTAGCATTGAAATAAAGCGAAAATATTTTTTAAACAGGTCTTGTCCTTCCGCGATGACTTTCTTTACAAAAATTGCCGACCAATGAGAAGACAAGAATTGAGATTTTATCATATAGACCATTGATGGTGGTATGCAAATTGAAGCTCTCTTTGAGATCTTTCCAACCATGGTATTCAGAATGATGTGCGACCAAAATTGACAAAGTAACGGACAACCGCAGATTAGAAAAAGTGGTTCAGAATTGAAAAATATACAAAACTTTGATTGAAAATTTACCCAGCAAGGGAAAGTCGTATATCAGTTTCGAGAACAGATTTGGATTCCCTGGGTCAAATACCATCTTTTTACCACTAGACTTTTTGGATTTGCAAAAAAGGTTAAAATTGACACACCCTATGAGTATGTCTGAGCTACATTATGTGTTTGGACTTGAGAGATTGGGAACTAACCCATGTGACCTGCCAGATCAGCTTCAACACAATATACAAATGTCCAGAAAAATATATCAGGTCTGGTGCCTTTTAAATATTGAATCAATTTGGTGTACGTGTTGTTGTTTCTTTGGTTGAAGTGGATTCATAGTATCTTAAAACAAGTAGCATCTAAAAACATCAACAACTTTCTTTATACCGGATGATTTTCAGCCCTTTTTTGTCCTCCACTGGCAAAAAAGGAGAATGAGAGACAAAATTCACTTTCGAGAAAGTTCTCGGAAAATGTAATTTTTTGCAGATCAGTCTAGATAACTCAGGATACGAACGTTTTCAGTTGGTTGTACTGTAGGGGAATTGCCCTTTCAATTCCAAAGGCTTTCTGTTACCACTTATTAAACTTAATTTATAAAGTTAATAACAGAATTTATTAAAATCGTGTGCAAATGTTGACTACTTTGTACATCAACTTTTACTTTCAAATTGTCTATAAAAATGTTCATTATTTCTATGTAAGTTTGGACCACCCTGCACTAGCAACCCCATTCCTTTATGCACAAGAATATGTTTATCAAGTTAGAATAACCTGTGCTAATAAAAAAAAAGATTTGGCAAAAGACAACTGATCTTAGATTGATTTAATTAAGTTTGTGAAGTAGTCTTTGGTACCAAGACGTGGTTTTTCCCTATTGGCTAATACTGGACTGCTGTTCATTCACAGTTGTGGATAGTTGCCATATGTCTGTGCTATCCTGTCTCAATTGGCCTACAAAGTGCATAAATAGTAAATGAAGGATGTAAAGCTGCACTCTAATAATTCTTATCACTGATATCAAGTAATGGATAGGTTCACTTCTCAATCATTTTTTAGAGTTTGTAATTCCTTCCAACCTGTATACTTATGAATGTAATTAAGAAATATTGTCAAAGTGATTTACAAATGCCACTTTCCTCATCTACAATAGACAACTATCCAGGGCTGACTATCTCGGGCATTAGTCAAATCTATTACCCTCTCGTGTGTGTAAAGAAAACTATTTCCCTCGGCCTTCGGCCTCGTGAAATAGTTTTCACTTACACACCCTCGAGGGAAATAGATTTGACTAATGCCCTCGAAATCAGCCAATATTTGTATAATATAGGGAATGTAAATAAACTTTCATCTATGGACATACAATGATGGCCAAGTTATGGCCTGGAAACAAAATAAATAATTTTAATATTTTTTTGTCAATATTTCAAGATGTAGAGTCTATAGATTATCCATGAATCACACTCACAAAAGACACAAATTTATCATATTGGTGACATGTGTAACAAATTTCATCCATGTACTTGCAATTGTGACCAAGTTTTGGCCCGAAGAAAAAAAAAAATAAATAAATAAATACATTTTTCTCAATAATTCAAACAGTATAGAATATCAAACAATAAGACTATGAAAAGGCATAACTAAACCATAAAGGCTACATGTGTAAAACATTTTATCCATGTACATGTAACAGGGGCGGAGTCCTAGCACGGAAATGAAAAAAAAAAGTTTTTAATATTTTTGTCAATATTTCAAAAAGTACAAAATGTCCATCCATGAGACCATCAAAAGGCACAACTAGACCATACAGGCTACATGTGTACCAAATTTCATCCGTGTGCATGCAATGCGGGCTGAGTCCTAGCCCAGAAACAAAAAAAATCATTTTTTTATATTTTTCTCAATATCTTAAAAATTACAGAAGTTCCATCAATCAGACCATCAAAAGGCACAACTAGACCATACAGGCTACCAGTGTACCAAATTTCATCTATGTACATTCAATAGGGGCCAAGTACTGGCCCGGAAACTATCTATCCGCCCGCCGCCCGGACGCCCGACCGCCCTGACGCCCGCCCGTTCGCTGAAGGTAATGAATGCATTTACAGATTTTGGAGGCAGCAACAGGGATGGCAGCTTTGAAGCTGGGCAGACAACAAGTGACATGACTACTCCAAAGGAAGCTGAAACTAATCTAAGCTGTCAGGGTGGGATTTGTGCCAGACACAATTATTACAACCAGATGAAGGGCCTAACTGGCTTACAACAGGAGAATTCATGGTACTCCATTTGGTGCATCAAAGGACAGCTTTCAGCATGCCCATGGCTTCTACCATTTACACTCTACAAATAAATTGTTTAAGTGTTGACTCTATCCACTAGGGCCCTATAGTTTATATTTTGAGAGTTAAATGCATGGTTATAATTTAAATTCGTAAATATATATAATGTTTAACAAAGCCAGATTATATTATATCCACAGGTTGATCAAAGAAGTAGCAAGTACAGATTTAATATGTCATTTGTAATGCATACCACTCTTCTCTTTTGGCAAAGCAAAAATTCTCATCGAAAACCGGACATTAAATCTTAACTTCACCCCCTATCAGATGTCACTTTGTCGCATTATGACAGAAAAGGCTACTATAATGACCACTTGAAGTCCATCTGAGTAGCCTACTCACAAATTATTTCAATTAACTACAATTTTCTCCTCAACGACTTTTGTTGAACTTTCTGTCCAAATAACAGGAGGTTTTGTGCTTCAGTCAGGCGGAAGAATAACGCGATGCCTAGCAATGTGCTTGTCAGAACATGTTTAAGGTACCAAACATATATTTAATTTATTATTATATGCATCATAAAATTACAACATTGGGTTGAAAACTAACATATTTGTGTCAACAAAATAATTCTCAAGATTGCTGTGATTGGGACTTTTCATTGTTTTTTAACACTTAAAAACTGGAATAAGTATGAATACTACACAATCAAAATAAAGTAAGAATTTTTCTGTCAGAAGTTCTCCGTTTACCTATTTTGCCCTTCTTCAGGGCTGGATTATCCATTAGGTTGAGTAGGCGACAGCCTAGGGCCTCACACATCTGGGGGGCCTCTCATTGGATGGAAAAAAAATAAATAAATTGCTGAACATGAAGAGGACAAGTTTGTTTTGGCTCTTATATATCATATTAAAAAGGCACCCCAATTTAAGATCACAAACCATGAGTAACATTAAAATACTTAAAAACATGTGTCTTGTAGGAAGCTTCTCTGGTATCAATCAACAATAATTATGGTGCAAGTACTTGCAGAAATTTGGGCCAAAAACTCATAGAAATTCTGTAAGATAATTGGATAAATTCCATGATTATCTCAAAATGTTTACATTTATCTCCAAAATATATTTATTGATCAAATAAATTCCTATAACAATTGTAGAAATTTCTGTAATTATCATGCAAATTATAAATTTCCATTACCTTTAGAACTTACAATTATTGTAAAAATGTCCATGATTAATGCAGCGATTTCTATTATTATCTCAGAAATATTTGTGCAATAATTGGATAAAAATGTGATATCTTCTTCAAAGAAATGTACCATTTCTTATTTTGCACATTTCTGTCATATTTGTGAGTTATTTTGGCTACTTTTGCACATTGTTCACAATACACATAATTTTTTGCATAAGAAGACATCTCTTTCAGACACAAGTGGCTCACTTTTTCCGGCACAGGATTTTCTCTTGCGTTAGCTTGATGAAATATAGTTTTGTTTTTGTAAGAGCAATTGTCACAATCAGGCCCGAGGTATTAAAATATAATTATAAATTTTATGTTATTGACACGATAACTTTATATGCTAATATTCGTGGAAAAAATAAGCAAAAATGTCATCTATGGAATTAAGAAATGAAAGGACAAGCATTTTGCCTTAAAAGACCATATTTAATACAAATTTGGTAAGGTGACATGAGTTCTCAAGTCCATAAATAGAAAGTTACAATAACAAGGACATTTCGATGGTGATTAGCTGGCACACATCACGTCCGGCAAGGGGCCTAAAATTGCGATTTAGCTTAGGGCCTGATGCTACCCAAATCCGGCCCTGCCCTTCTTTCTGCTCTCCACCCCAAATCTTCTGACAACTACCTTTGACTCCTTTCCATGACTTTATCCCATATTAAGAACTTCACTTGATTGAGAGAGCTGATAACTTAACATGATTGAGAGAGCTGATAAAGTAATTGCAATAAGCAAGGGGCACAAATTCAAAGAAATCAAACACAATGAGTGTGTGCGAGGTTTCACTGATGTTGGCTAAATATGAATTTTTAGATGCAATTTAAAAGGCAGTTTCAAGTAGGTAAAGGGAGGAAGTTATTGGAGGGAGCCAAAAGGTGTGAAAGGGTATAGTAAGGGATTGTTCTTCCTTCTTGTTGGGGTAGTCTACTTTGTTTTGGGTTATATTTTATGAATCAGTTCATTCTGATTGGACAAAAAGGCTCACAACAGGGAAACACGTTGGTCTACAAGTGTTAAAAACACACTAACAGAAACAGAAAATTGTTTCAGAGACATACATAATCACTTTGGAGGTCAAACATTTTGTCTGACTGGCACAATTCCTCTGTCCTGACCCATATACATAATTAATACAGCAGTCAGTTTTACATTTATGGCCTAGTTCAAAAATAATGAAGCCACGCAGCATGTTTTCTGTAGGGGTCTCAAAATATGAGAATGGCTGTATGTGACAACTTATTGATACAGCATTGCTTTAATTACATTCTTGTGCAACTTTCCTGAAAATTTCATGACATTCTGTCCCCATAGTTATTGAGATAGAGTTGAATTACATTGAAAAACTAGCATTTTTTCACAAATAAAACGTGACATAACATTTTTGACCACTTGAATTCTTTCAGTTTTACAAATTTGGACGTATTCTAAGGCAATTTCTCGATGCTTTTTTGAATCTCTATATCCTCAGGCTTCATAAATCCATCAAATCAAGTATTTATATTTGCCTGTGTTAACATTATTGAGCTATTTGGATTCAAAGGTTGACTTCCAAAAATTTAGTCAAATTTGACGCTTACTGATCTGGGATGCACTAGTGTCCCTTTGACATGTGTCAGTTGAATCTTTTGGCCCTTGAGACCTAGTCTTATATCTGCTTATTCGTTTTTGAGCTTCTTATGGTTGTGGAAAATTAAGTTCACTAAAAAATTCCAATGAATAGCGGGGTAGGTGAATCCGTCGCAAGCGTAACGCTCAGAATTCTTTGTAGTGCCACAGAGCAATAAAATGCTCCGTTTTAAATCTGGTTTGGCTAGTACTGTTGCAAAATCTGTGTAGTTTTGAGAAACAATCAAGTAATCCAGGTCTGCAGCTGGTTTCTGGTGGTAAAATACAAAGCTTTCTTAAAAGGGGCTTTGTCGCAAGCGTAACGCTATGGAAAAAATTGGTCATATTTTCATGGTTTTCTTGCAAGGAGTAATGCAATCATTCTAGTATTACTTGTAGTGATAATCAACACAATATTTCAGTAGTTGGATAATGTTTCAATGTTTCATTATCAAAATTTTGCTCATTGTGAAGCTTTCCTCAAAATTTGGGGCCAATTTGTTGAAAAAGGCAATAACCAACACAAATTTCACTTTAATTTTGTAATTATTCTTGCCCTTCATCCAGTTATTATTGATAATGCATATAAAATCGATTTTGTTCGAAACCAGAACACTTTTTTGACTTTTGCATCATAGCATTACCCAAAATTGGCTTTTTATCTGGAAAAATAGGCTAAAAAGCACGCTTCTATCATCATTTGCTCTGTTCGTATTCACTTTGGTGGCACTTATTTGGTACCAATTCGAAGCCCACGTACAGACGCATAACACAGGACGGGTGAAATCATTTTAGAGGAAAATTTGTACATCTGAGGAGAAAATATGTAAGATATTTTTTAAATATTTCAACAAAATTCGAAAAATAATGTTTTCCTCATAAAATATTTGGTGAATTTGGATGAAAAGCGCCGGGGAGACTTAAGAGTACATGGGTTTTGTCATCCAACAAAAAAATTAGATTTAATTTGAAGATAATTTACCATTTAGTCCATTTTTCTTTTACTGCCATGGAAATAAAAATAAATAAAATTTGGTAATATTCCTCTTTTTTCAGTTATTTCCACAAACCACAGCAAAATGGTAAATACAGTTTCTAGAACTTAGACATGTTTGTCACATTATCATGTGGTCATTTGACACATATAAACATTTTAAAATTTTGATGGTCATGTCACACTTTGGCTTCATTATTTTTGAACTAGGCCTTATGTGATGAACCGATTCATCAAGAGACACCATCAAGAGTTGATTGGCTTTTTAAAACATTGACAAAGCATTTAAATGCTGTCCTCTAGGGTATGTCATTGCTGTGAGACCCATGTCTCCTGGCTCAAAATTGATCTTGTTATTACTGCTGACATTTTTGCTTCTCTTTTACAACTTGCGTAAAAGAAATTAGATTTGTGTGGAGGAGATTTGAAAGAGATTTTCTCCTAAAGAATTTGTACAGCAACACAAATTATTACGCATGACTACACCAGTGCAGCACAAATGCTTGCATGAGCACAGAATAAACCAGCTCAGTTCTATCTTTTTTGCCTGCTTTAAAATGAATAGTCTACTTTATATTTAAATCAAGAGACTATGCATGCGGTTCCATTTTGTCATAAAACTATGCATGTTCCATCTCGTTGCATCTCCTTTCTTCTGAGAACTCATTACCACTCTATGTGCTCTTCTATTGGAGCCTGATAACCTGAATTTTCTCAAGGTCACCTTCATGACTGGCCTTTGGAATTCATGGCTGTGCAGCAAAAGGTTGGCGGACCAGCATCCTACTGCAGATTGGCCTTGACTGCAACAAAGGGGAGTGAACTGTAAGTCAAAGATGCCATATCCAGTACGCAAATTCATAGCATTTAGTTAACATTCATGATGGATGAATGGTATTATAATAACTGCATGGCTTATCTGCTTGTTTAGTTTCATTCCAAAACTGGCATTGTTTTAAGATCAAGGCTATAATTATATGCCATTTCATGGTGGCAAGGCAGATGGAGCAAGGTTCTTTCGATCTCTGAAAATTGCATGCTGAATATTTTGATGACTGCAGCATGATTCATATTATATTATTAAATGCCTCTGTCATTTACAATTTGACCAACAAATGTGATAAAAGAAAAAGCGACACATTCCATTTATCTTAAATGCATTGTCATCCAAAGCTCTTAAAATTCATTGCGATCTGAAGATATGTGAATTTCACAAAACTTTCATTGCTATTGATACTTTTTTGTGATGTCCTATTATTAGGATGGCACAGTTTTGTATTCGCGGGTTATTTACGAAAAATATTCTTTCATTGTGAAGGCAATTTCTCGATGCTTTTTTGAATCTCTATATCCTCAGGCTTCATAAATCCATCAAATCAAGTATTTATATTTGCCTGTGTTAACATTATTGAGCTGTTTGGATTCAAAGGTTGACTTCCAAAAATTTAGTCAAATTTGACGCTTACTGATCTGGGATGCACTAGTGTCCCTTTGACATGTGTCAGTTGAATCTTTTGGCCCTTGAGACCTAGTCTTATATCTGCTTATTCGTTTTTGAGCTTCTTATGGTTGTGGAAAATTATCTTATTATTATATCTTTCATGTGAAATCTATTGTAAATACGCCAGCATATCAAAGTACTTCAATAAAGCATCAGCATTGCATCACTTTTGTGGGTCGTAAATAGATTGAAAAGTTCTGTCTTTTTCAAGACATGAGATGACTCTCTATTACACTTCTCCGCATATTTTTTGTAGAACAGGCTCTTCACTTTTCCTGTTATGTAAAAAAGCAGGGCCCCTTTTTTTCTCTGGCAGATAAATTATGCTGTGCTGCTGCAAAACCTTATATCACTTGCATATTTGCGTCATTTGCCACATTTTTTCCTGTCATGTCTGCATCACACTGAAAGTCACTCCAGTGTTGTCAGAACGGCAAGTGTCATGTCAAGGGAGTTTTGGAGGTCAGCTCATCATATCTTGGGTTTCATGAAAGTCGCGGTTGTCACGTAACCAAAGGTCTATAATATTGCGGCTTGCCACAGAAAAAAAACTGTTGCTTTGCTTCTTGGTGCAAACAGTCTTTTATTGTGTATATTCACTACACTCCCGAATGTAAGCAGGATATAATATGAGGTTATATTTTAGGTGAGGGCAGTATATCCCTTTTACAGTCACCCAAGATCCACTATTTCCCGAGACCCGAGGGGTTGAGGGTTGCTTTACCAGGAATATACTTGCCCCACCCTTTATGCATCCTTTTTATCGGATTTCTATTTTCTTCAGTACTTTATTTTATATCAATGTATAACAGTGTGAAGCACTCAATGTGAATGCAGATCTGTGTTACCAAAAAAATAAATTATCTTAAATAGCAGTTCTTATTATAACAAAAAAAGATGCTGTCTGGTTATGCTAATAAGTATGGTATACATAGGGTCACGTTCAACATCTTTTTGTTGTGCAGCCCTAAATGAGAATTATTTGGAGCAAAATGAAATGTACTTGCTTCATTATAAATTCTTATTCTAAAAGGCGAAATGAGACACATTAAATACAAGGTTTATATAATAAAGTATATATTAATTCACTGGCTAAAACTTTTAAAGACAGAAAGGGAAGAGTTTCTTTTCATGTACCTACTCAACTACAAACAATATACCGTACAGTAAGCAAGGAAGCTTGTACTGTAATGTACTGTCATTGCCCTGAGGCTTTTGTGGATTTAGTTGATTGCAGAAAAAATATGTTATTTTTAGTTTAGTCTAAGCTTCTCTGGTGATGCCTGACTGATTGCTGGCTTTGGGATGTCCCTTGTGCGATAGTCATCATTAGTGAGGCAGTGTAACAGTAGAAAAACAAAAAGAAATTATGTTCCAATGTGACAAAAGAATTAAGGCAGACTTCGGTAAATTTTGTTATTTTTTGCTTAAGACTAAAACTTTCTGAAGCAATTTTAATTAGCAGATTTCAAGATTACGACGTATTTGTTTTTCTTTTCAAGAGGCATCTGTACAGTACAACTCAGCACTTCCTAGCTCTTCAGTGCTTTAGCACTCCCCAGCCCTCCCTTACGCTCACGCTCTAAAAATTTCCGGGAAAAAATGGTTTTTAAAAATCAAAAATGGCTTTTTGAAAATCCATATTGGTTTTTGCATCGAAGCTTGGCTTTTCAAAAAGCAATTTCCATTTAAAAAACCAGTTTTGTCCCCAATTATTTTTAGAGTACACTAAGTCTTGTCCTTAAATCAGTGACAGTTAATTTCCATAGATAACTTTAAGTATTTTGTTCAAAATAGCTTTTAAAATGAACCTAGCAATGACTGTTAATAATAAGAAATGTTTTGGATTAACGGTGCATATTTTAGCTTATTTAATGTGATTTAGTTTTATAGTGAGCTGGGAAGTGTGGGCATGGATGTGTGAGGGTAACAACTGGAAGATGTTGGAGGGTGAGCATCGATCTTCCTAAAGATATCTGATTTAATTTTTTTTTGTTTTACTGTATGTATTATCGCATTAGAATGATGAATTTACCTTCTGGAGAAACGTAGAAATTGTCCATAATTTTCGCAGTTTTCTCAACAGCTTCGTCAGTGGTCTGGTTGTGAATTTCTACGTTTCTCCAGAAGGTAAATTCATCATTCTATTATGGATCCGGAGATTGGAAATCTACACTCACGATATTATTGCATTGTTTTTGAAACATAAATAACCTCGAGACTCCAATCTTGCATGATGTTGCTGTTGCATCCTCTCTATCATGCAGCCGTGTTTCTTATTTGTCTTGTTACCACCTGTCTTTAAAGCCTTGTCTGTTGTACATTTCAGGACGCAAAACATTTTTAAAAGGCAATAAAAACACCACCATCGATGAGAAACTATCTGTTTATCAAGAAGACAAGTCGAAGCTACAGGAAACGCCCAGTCTGCTGTCTGAATAATGCCAAATAACTCACTTTAGCGTTAATTTTCTCCTTCTATTTTTCCTTGACTATGTAAGACTTTCTTTTGAACTTCCTTTCACAGACACTACCAAACTTTCAGACATTACACATACGAGGGGTTTTCCATAAGTTCTGTCCAACTAGTCATAATTTTCGCTAGAGTTGATGTAGGAGCATGATATTTGGGTCAGACAATATCGACGAAATTTGCAAATAACTCCTACAAAATCAGATCATAAAAATAAAAATAACTGCCTTTTCTGCTGCCATGGAAACCAGAAGTCATGAAATGCGTCCCAGACTTTGCAGTTCTCACTTAAAATTAATTTAATACCTGCTTGAATTATCTGTGTCTTGACCTATTGAATTAAACTATATTCATAATTTTTTTCATTAAATACAACCAGTTAATTTTAAAGTCATTAAAAAAATGGAAACTGGTATTATTGTCACATCTCAGTTACTTCACCATCACTCATGTGGCTTCCCAATTTTTTTTACAAGATGAGCAATTTTTTTGGATATGGATGACATCATATATACTTGTTACATTTCTTCATTCTAATTGGATAGAACTAGCAGAGAGTGTAAGAACCTTTTATCATACATACAAGGAAGACAGTATGAGTGACAGAACCAAATGAAGATTGTACAAACTTTTTCTGAATGAAGAGAACCTACATTGGAAACGCCCAAAAAAGAAGACTGAACCATTCCAAAACTGACCCTTAAATTTTGAAAACCCCGCATATGCTATGATCATGTAGAGAGTACTACAGGCGACAAATGAAAGGTACTAGTTACAGAATTGCAGTGACATGTTCCTTGTGAGGTAATATGCCATGTTATTCTCTATGACTCCTAGGCAATTTGTGAGGTCATATCCTTTACTTTCAAACAAGTCACCTACTAAGTCAGGGCACATCAAGAGGCTTTTGTTGAACGACTGTTTCAGTTGTCCTTGTCGTTTCCTGCGGCTGTCATGATTAGCCTATCATGTGCATTTAAAAACAGATTGTTAAGCCTCAATCATCCATCACTCCATCGTGATATTAGAAGGCATTGTCCATTTTCCATGTATTAGAGAATAAAAGGGCTCATCTCAAATGAAATGTCACGATTTAATAAATAATTGAAATGTAATAATCTGTGATATTCGACTGAACATTATCTCACGCTCATGACCTCAACCAGGAATTTCATGGAATTGAAGAACAAGGGTATTATGCAAATATATAACATAAGAAAAAGAAACCCAAGAAAGAATAAAAGTGCAGGTCCACTGTAGAATATTGCCAACATGGCCGCTCTTTTGGGACAGATATTGCCAATAAAAGCTCCATATAAAAGTATTTGTGATCTACATTATGTGTTGGGACTTACGAGATTGGGAAAGAACCAATGTGACCTGCCAGATCAGCTTTAACACACTCTACAAATGTCTAGATAAATATATTAGGCCTGGTGTTTGTATCAATTTGGTGTTGATTGTTTGTGTTTGAGGTGAATTCATATCATCCTAAAATAAGTAGCAACTAAAAACATCAAAAACTTTCTTCTTAATGGATGATTTTAACCTTTTTGGTCCTCTACTATCAAACATGGGGAATGAGAGACAAATTAACTTTGAAGAAAGTTCTTGCAAAAGGACAATTTCTTTAGAATTAATGCAAAAATAGGGAATTACCCTCTAAATACCAAAGGCCTTCTGCTGCCACTTAAACTTTACAGAATTTCCTAAAATAATGTGCAAATGTTTGACTACTTTGTAGATCAAATTTGCTTTCAAATTGTCCATATAAATTTCACTTTTTTTAATGCAATTTTTGACCACTCTGCCAACCCCCCCCCCTCCTCCAAATAATGCGCACAAGAATATATCATTAAAGTTTGAACAACCTGCATTCATAAGGAAATAAAATGGCAAGAATCAACTGATCTTAGATTGGTTTAAGTTTGTGAAGCAGTATTTGGTACCAAGACGTGCTTTTTCCCTTTTGGCTAATTTTGGACTACTGTTCATTTATAGTTGCGGCTAGTTCCTTCCTTCCTGTATCCTTATTAGGGTGCATCGTCTGCCCCTATATCTTCGAAACATCATGCACTTTTGCATGATTGTACCCTTGTATCACAAAAGAAGCCCTGCAAAATTTTAGGAAAAAATTCTAATGCCAAAGGGTGGCACAAAAGCCTTGAAATTTCAGTATTAGGTCATATTTTAGCGATTCGCGGTTATGAATAATATTGTCAATTTTAAATGAAATGATTTTTGAATGGCACCGTTAGATTCCTTAGAAAGAGAGCTTTAATTTGAATTCCAACATTAATGGTTTCCATTCAGTAGAAGTCAAAATTGAGTGGAGATATTTTCTTTTTTATTGGGTAAAATGTGATGAATCAAAAAAAGGATGTTAATATGACTTTGGGCAGTCAAAGAAGTCTACAAAGTGGAAATATGGTCTACTACATTATCTGATAAAACCTTGATTGCATTATGATGTAGTCAAAAGAAAAGGATATGCAGAACGGTGTCTAAATGAACTGTTGTATTTCTCATGTTTACATGTAATTTATGAAAATTTGCACATTTGAATTTGATGTATAACTATCTAGAAAAAATTTTCAATTTCCTACTTCTTTCAGCAAAGTGTTCTTTATGTTTTATTCTAACAATGATGTCAAAGTTGCACAGAAGTTGAGCTTTTAAGTTGATTTTTCCAAACATTTTGTCATAATAGTCAGAAACTTTCGGCTTTCCAAAAAACTTAGGCATGAAAATTTTTTAGAAGTATAGCTTTCTACCATTCAAATTAAAGACAATTTTCTTATGAGAATAATGGTATATGAATTGAAATAATACAGCCAACCATAAGCTAGATATTTCTAACCGCGACTTTTCAAAGCATCATTTTTTGACAATTTTGGACTCAACTTTGACACAAAAGTGCCACCCTAAAGCCACATCGGATCTTATTGAAATTTTGCAGAATGTGTTTCTACGGGCAAAGGTATAATATGGCAAAAGTGCAAATGAATATTTCAATTTTTTCATTTTTAGGGGGCAGACTATGCACCCTAATCCTTATGATATGCAATGAAGAAAAATTCAAAGTGATTTACAAATACCACTTTCCTAACCTTTAATGCATAACTATGTGTATTTCCAGGGCTGTATTTTTATGGATGCTTCAGATGGACTGTTGAGTGTATGTATTTGTAATCAAAAATTAATTCAGCATAATTTGAAAGAAAGAAAGGAAGAAGGCCAGAGAGGAAGCTGTACTTCTAGTGCACTTGTAACATTTTGAGAATGATAGGTCTGGTGCAGGGCCAGTATGATCAGCAATTCCTAACTATCAATCAGAATTTACTACCCCCACCATGGCTGTTAGGCCTTGCTAAAAATACACAGGGCATGACACCCAATCACTGATTGTGAGCAGACGAAACAAAGTAGAACTAGTATGGAATTAACAAAAAGGTGAAGTAAGATTTGGTGCAATAACAGTCTGTGAAATGCTCCTTCATGAAAAATTGGCATTATGTTTTTTTTTTTTCAGGTTTACCCAATCCACCTTACACTATTATATTCATAAGTACTTCATATTCTTGTATGTGGATGGTAATTATTTTTTATGTATTTGTATACATTTACGAATAAAAATGAATGCGTCTACAGATGGAGGCAATACCAGAGATGAAAGCTTGGAAGTTGGGCAGACAACCTTTCATATGACCACTCCAAAGGAAGCTTAAACTAATCTAAGCTGTCAGGTTGGGATTTGTGCCAGACACAATTATTACAACCAGATGAATGGCCTTACTGCCTTGCAACAGGAGCATTGATAGTACTCCATTTACGCGCACCAAATAAATTGATTAAGTTTTGACTATATCCATTTGGGCCTAGTTTCAATTGGTAAATATATGTGTAAATGAACAACAGCCAGATTTTATGATACCCATGGGTTTAGTTGGAGGGATAGGTGGAGGTTTTTATGATCCATCAGGCAATTCATTAATGAAGTAGAAAGAACAAATCTGCTAATATTTCATTAGTGATGCATACCATTCTTCTCTTTTGGCAAAGCTCGCACCCTACTCCCTACTCAGATGTCACTTCGTCTGTCGCATGACGACAAAAAAAAGCTACTAACGACCACTCGAAGTCCGTCTGAATACTCACAAATTACTTCAATTAACTACAATTTTCTCCTCAATGACTTTTGCTGAACTTTCTGTCCAAATTACAGGAGGTTTTGTACTTCAGTCAGTCGGAAGAATAACTCTATGCCTAGCAATGTGCTTGTCAGACCATGCAAGGTACCAAGCATACATTTATGGGTCATTCTCAAATTTCGGGACAATTTGCGCCACTCTAGCTCCCTGACATTAATATGAATGCGATAAATATCTGAAGCGTCACTCTGCATCTGTTATTCATATTTCTACTTAGAACCACTGCATTTGGAGCAAAAAGTCATTCATTAGACTTTTTTTTAATGCATTACGTCCAGAAATCCGTGCAAAATCAATGGCTTTTCCCTGTCACTGGACCTGACATGACAAAATCAAGTGTTCATTTTCCTCCTAATATACCATTATTTTCAAAGTTTCCTTGCACGATTCATGGGAATATAGACTTGAATTTATATTTAGTTCATATTCAATTTTTTTGTGTGCATAATTTCATTGATTAAATTGATACAATAGTCGTGTCACTAATTTATGTTAATTTTTTTGTCCCCTCCGTTACCTGCCATAGCTCTGTTCGTTATTGTTTTTTATGAGCTATTTTCACTGAATATCATCAGACGCATGTGCGCCATAGTACCACTGCCTTGCAGACTTCATAAAACATGTATTTAATAAATTATGACATAATGTTCATAAAAAATGTTTTTGGTCCCACTAAAATGTCCCCTCCGTTTCCTTCATTTCCAAGCTTACCAATGATAATTTTACAGAGCGATTTCATGTATATGTTGCTGAGGGTGGCAGGTTTTAATATTCTGCAATTATTTTGTCTAATCTCCAAAATAAGAAGCAGTAATGAGCGAAAAGCAAAAAATTTTTCCCCTCCGTTACCGTCCACTCCGTTACCAGGTCATGAGCAAGAAATCGACATTTGGACCAAAAAATGTACTGATACGAGATGAAGTACCTCTGAAAATAATAGTTACATCAATCTTTTATCATTTTTCCTTGTGTCGCTGTTCGTACAGTCGGTTTTTTACATCAAAATTCCCCTCCGTTACCACATTGTCCCCTCCGTTACAGGACAATTTTCCTATACCCGTTGTCCCGAAATTTGAGAATGGCCCTTATAATTAATCATTAAATCCTTTATAAAATTTCAACATTGCATTTGAAAACTAACAAATTTGTGTCAACAAAATTACTCTCAAGATTGCTGTGATTGTCACTTTTCATTGTTTTTTAACACTTAAAAAATGGAATAAGTACGGATACCCACAAGCAAAATAAAGTAAGAAAATTTTCTGTCAGAAGTCCTCCGTTTACCTACTAGCCCTCCTTTCTGCTCTCCACCTCAAATCTTCTGACAACTGCCTTTGGCTCCTCTTCACAGCTTTATCCCACATTAAGAACTTTATTGAGAGAGCTGATAAAGTAAAATTTTGCAATAAGCAAGGGGCACAAATTAAAAGAAATCAAACACAATGAGTATGATGGAGTTTTCAGTGGCTGAATATGCAATTTATAAGGCAGTTATGGGAGGGAGCCAAAAGGTGTGAAAGGGTGAAGCAGTGGTTTGTTCTTCCTTCTTGCTTGGCTAGTCTACTTTATTTTGGGTTTTTTGTATGAATCAGTTCATTCTCCGATTGGACAAAAAGGCAGCAACGGAAAAACATGTTGGGCTGCAAGCTTTAAAAAACACATTTACAGTAAGAGAAAATTGTTTCAGAGACATACATATTCACTTTGGAGGTCGAAGGTTTTTGTCTCTCTGACACACACTTTCATGTCTTGACCTATAAACATAATAGGTATAGCAATCAGCTGTACATTTATGTGATGAACTAGTTCATGAAAAGGCACCGTCAAGTGTTGGTTGGCTCTTTAATGTATTGACAAAGCATTCATGGTGTCCTCCAGAGTATGTCATTGCTGTGAGACCCATGTCTCTGGTTTCAAAATTGATCTTGTTATCACTGTTGACATTTCTATGTCTCTTTTAAGCTCTTTTACAACTTCACCAAAGAAATTAGATCTGTGTGCAGGAGATTGAAAGAGATTTTCTCCTTAAGAATTTGCACAAAAAGAGAAGCATGCAGATTTGTTAAACCCAAAGGATAACATGTGACTGCACCAGTGCAGCAGAAATACCTGCATGAGGATAGAATTAACCAACTCAGTTGTATCTTTCTTGCTGGCTTTAAAACGAAAAGTACACTTAAAATGGAGGGGCTGTATGTATGTGGTTCCATTTTGTCATAAAACTATACATGTTCCATCTCGTTGCATCTCCTTTCTTCTGGTAAATCATTACCACTCAATGGGCTCCTCTGTTGGAGCCTGATAACCTGAATTTACTCAAGGTCACCTTCATAACTGGCCTATGGAATTTATGGTTGTGCAGCAAAAAGGTTGGCTGACCGACATCCTACTTCAGATTTGCCTTGAATGCAACAAAGAGGAGTGAGCTGTAAGTCAAAGATACCATATCCAGTATGGCAATCGACCTATTTCACTGAATGGCCTGAACATGAACCCCAAATAACTTATTTACAATTCCACAATTCTTAATTTGCTTTTCACACACAGGAGATATATACACTCTTAATCCAAAAACACAACTTTCAACATTTAAACTGAAAGAATGACCAAGTTATAAAGCCTTGAAGTTACATTAAAATGCACGAAAAATACTCCAGCTTCGAGACACCTTGGCTGGACCAATCAGCAAGGGTGGGAAAGCTATTAGGCAATGGGATTCAAGTATTCATCATTTTTCCCCTAGTGTTGACTGGGAGAACCTTGAAATTGGTCTATTCACACCATTTATGCCTGGAGAAATGCTGGGAAACCTGGAGAAGGCGTCCTGTACGAGAACATGCGCGACAGTAAAAGACAGTACTTATATGCAGTACGGAGGTGCAAAAGAAGAAGTGAGGAACGACGATATGAGAAGATGGCAGCAATGATATCAAAAAGTAAGACAAGAGACTTTTTTAAGGAAGTAAAATGGATTAAAAGTGGAAAATCTCAGGCGAAAAATGTGTGTATAAATGGCCAGAGCACAGATGTGGATATTGCTGAAGTGTTTGCCAGGAAGTATAGAAGTCTGTACAACTCTGTTCCTTCAAGTGACATTGCATTGCAGAATGTTGAAAATTACATTGAGACTCAAATGACTTGTTGTGATGTAGCTAAAGCTGTTATCAACAAAGACATTATTGTTAAAGCAGTGAATGAGCTTCAACATGAAAAACATGATGGCGATCAAGGATTAATATCTGATCACTTGTTATTTGCATCAGATAGTTTCTATTGTTGTCTTAGTAAGCTGTTCACAGCTGTTTTAATGCATGGACATCAACCCCGGGTTATATTAAAAGCTACAATACAGTCTATCCCCAAGGACAAGAGAGCAAGTATGTGCTCTGATGCTAACTATCGTGGGATAGCATTGACTTCATCCATAGGAAAGGTTATGGACTTAGTTATTCTGAAACGAAATATTAATGCGTTACAGACCTCAGATTTGCAATTTGCATTCAAGAAAGCTCACGGAACAACAATGTGCAGTGTGGTTGTTAAGGAGGTAGTAAGACACTATTTGAACAACGGATCAGATGTAATTGGGTGCTTTTTAGATGCTACAAAGGCGTTTGATCGCTTACGTCATGACCGCTTATTTCAGCTGTTAATTGACAGGAATATAAATGTGACGGATTTGAGAGCCATAAAAGACTTATATCTGAGGCAAATGACGAGAGCGAGGTGGAAGTCTGCTGAGTCTGAATATTTCTCGTCAGCAAATGGCGTGCGACAAGGTGGAGTGGCGTCTCCAATTTTCTTCTGCATCTACATGGATGAACTTATCAGCAGACTCAAGCGTAACGGATGTGGATGTTGCTTGGGAAGACATTATGTTGCTTCATTGTGTTATGCAGACGACTTAACCTTACTAGCTCCCACTGTTGAAGGATTACAGCAGATGTTAAAAGTCTGCGAGGATTATGCAAAAGACTATGGGATGTTATATAATCCTACAAAATCTGTGTGTCTTATGTTCACAAGGAAGAAAATGGTGAACTGTCCTCCTGTTCATCTTTGTGGTGCTGAACTGTTATGGGTACAGAAGGTGAAACACCTGGGGTCAATTCTCAGCAGCAACTTAAATGAAGGGCCTGAGATAAATCTGAAGAGGGGAGATCTGGCAGGTAGAACAAACCTCTTAATGGCTACTCTCCCGAAAGCACCTGATGAGATAAAATTGGAAGTGTTCCAAAAACAGGTGTGTCACTTCTATGGGGCTGCAGCATGGGATTTCACTGATCCAAAAGTTAAAGAGTTCCACACCATGTGGAATAAGTGTGCCAGGCAGATATTGGGCCTCCCGTATAGAACTCACACCAGATTTTTGCCAAAACTTGTCAACTCTACCAGTTCCATAAAACAAGTTTTCAACAGATTTCTGAAGCTTCTGAAGACCATGATTGAAAGTGACAATCCAGTTGTGAAGCATATAGCAAACAATGGCTTATGCAATGTGAATTCATTGATAGGCCATAACCTGAGTGCCATTGCCAGCAACACATTAATTGAAAAACACAAACTGTTAAATGGCAAACTGAGATTAATAGACAAATTCACGCCAGAAGATCTGACAACTGTGCAAGCTATAAAAGACTTGAGAAATGGCCTCATTGAATTTGGAGAAAATGAACAATTTCTATTTATATTGTGTACTGTATAACTTTGTGTAATTTGTAACCTAATATAATTTAAACATACATATTTCCATATACCTTGTCAAAGTGTATGAAGAGAAATAAATATATATATTAGTTCACATTCAAGATGGTGAATGGTAGTATAATACCTGCATGGCTTGTCTGCTTGTTGAGGTCCATGCCAAGACTGACATTGTTCTAAGGTCAAGGCTATAATTATGTGCCATTTCATGGTGGCTAGGCAGATGGAGCAATGTTCTTTCGATCTCTGAAAATTGCATGCAGAACATGATGATAATTGCTGCATGATTCATAATGTTATATTATTATATGACTGTGTCATTTACAATTTGACCTTATTAATGAAAATGCAGCACATTCCATTTATCTTAAATTCATTTTCATGCAAAGCTCTTAAAATATATTTCAATCTGTCATAAATTTTGAGCATCTGAAGATTTGTGAATTTCACAAAGCCTTCATTTATATTGATACTTTTTTGTGATGTTGTATTACTAGTATGGCACAGTTTTGTATTTGGGGGGTTATTTACAAAAAAGTATTCTTTCTTTGTGAAAGTGCCCTCTGGTTTAAGGAAAGTGCAAGAAAATTAATTGGCACTATTCCAAACTGTGACCACATTTGCTGGAAGAATGTTGCATAAATAGGCCCTACGCTTCTTAACCATGAATCCCAAGACTGTAATAATAATGTAGACTTCACCCAGATACAGAACATCAATTCTATGATGAAATGGAATTCTAATGATTTCAGGCATGTATCTGATTAATGGTGATGGAGGAGCTATCTGAAGATCCATCAAATTAATACTTTAATCAAATTGAGTGAAATGGATTATTGATGAAATGGATTATTGATGAAATGGATTATTGATGAAATGGATTATTGATGAAATGGATTATTGATGAAAGTATCAAATACACTTCCGCCATGGGCCTTTCTGATCCCTTTGCACCTGACAATTATCTAATTTCCTCATAATCAGGAAATAGCAATCTTATTTCGTTTGTTTGCCTCAGATAACCTTTCTCTCATGAAGTTTTTATGATACTTCACTACAGCTAAGAACCTATTTCTTACTTATTCGTATAAAAAAAGCCAACTTCACACACATTTAACAAAATTAAATGAATAATTTAGGAATATGTAGAAGGTACAAATGCAATGATTAAATTGATATTTTGGTCACAACTTACATGCAAGATAAAGACTAAGAGCAAAGTCCTTGCAAAACTATCAGTGTATCTTAGGGTGGCCTAAAAAAACGAATTTTTTAATTTCAAATCGCATACCCCTCAATTTTGTGTGGAATGGTAAAATAATCATGATGTTAAAATTTTATGAAATTCCTGCAAGTCTAAGTGGTCCCCCAAGACCACTCAATTTCAACTCAAAGCTTCTAAAAAATGCCCGTATGCATAATCGCGGTTCTAAATATCTTGGTTATTATTTGATATACAGTGATAATATTAATACCATTGTTCTCAGGGGAAAATTAGCTTCAATTTGAGTATAAGGAAGCCATATTTATGATAACCTTGAAGCTGACAGGATTTCAGAAAACTCAAAATTTAAGTTGTCAGGTCAAACCGCTGCAATAATTTGTCTAAATAGTCAGATTTTGCTGTATTTCAAAAAATTATACTGAGAATAAAGTACAAGGAACAATTTTTTGTGGAAAGTGAGAATGTTTAAGGGTTTGCCGGGTAGGATATCCTTGCAGCAGAGACGCATGATACGTGGCAATTAAAAATCCTTTTTTTATGAAGTTTGCCATTTTCCGACGACACCAAATGTCAATCAACGTGGTATTTTATGATCCTGAAAAATATTTTAACACTTTGGAGACTTCTCAGTGCCACACATAAATTTTATCTTTGAATTTAAAGATTTCACAACACCATTAAGAAAATTTCAGTGCACAGTCATTTTTGCCAGAAACTATTCAAGTTGGCATTCAAATTAAAGTTTTCTTTTGCAGAAATCCAGCCACGCTTGTAGTTCTACGCAACCTATATGGATTATTGTTTATATATATGCTGTCTCTCCCTTTCAAATCTATGTTCACCATCGGTGTGTACGTACCCTGGTTGGCAATTAAAGGACAAAATTTCCAATGCAATAGTGCACATTACCACGTTACTGTGGTCCCTGCCTGTCCAAATAAGCTTGGTGCAATAATACAGGATGTAAAGCCCTGTCACGGAAAGCTTTCGGTGACTGGGCTTTACATCCTGTGTTATTGCACACTCATCTCTCAAAACATCCCATTTGCTGTGTTATTCCTTTGTGCCATATTAAAAGCTCTCTAAATTGTTTGCAAACAATTACTAAATCTAAGATTGGCCCTGGAGCTCTGAAGTTATTTGAGATGTGCCTAGCTTTGGTCATTCATGGTTATACATAAAATTGTGAATTTTCGTGTCCAGAATTTTACTTTTTCGTAAGTAGGATTATAAATATGGGAAAATTTGACAATTTCGACAATTTATTTCAGCGGTTTCGCTGGACAACATGAAATTTCATGTTTTCTGAAATCCTGCCAGCGTCAAAGTTATCATAAATATAGCTTCCTTATACTCAAATTGAAGTTAATTTTCTCCTGAGAACAATGGTATTAATATTATCATTGTATGTCAAATAATGAGCGAGATATTTAGAACCGCGATTACGCAAACGGGCATTTCTCAGATATTTTGGGCTGAAATTGAGTGGCCTTGGGGGACCACTTAGACTAGCAGGAATTTTATAAAATTTTAACAGTGTGTTTATTTTACCATTCCACACAAAATTGAGGGGTATGCGATTTGAAATTAAGAAATTGCTTTTTTTTCGGCCACCCTAGTGTATCTCTTTACACACTGATTTAGTCTTAATTCTTATCCTGTAACCGGCAAAACCCAAAGGCACATGGTTGTAAACAAACCAAAACAACATTTGGGTCATGTCCTACAAGCATTATACAAGGAGAAACATCATTCTAAACAGATGGTTTTGCAGACAGGTGCAGTAGACATACACAGGCTAGCCGGTTTTGAAATCATTTGTCTGCACAAGGCCTCATGACGACTTGCAACTAAGTTTCTCTTTTTAACTCTACCTTACATCGCCTTCGTATGAAATCAGCTAATATAATTATGTAGACAATGTCTAGTGTAGAGGGCCGAGAGGTAAACTTTAACAAAGTCTTGAAATATGATATCATACAGTAGCTAATTTGTTATCATCTCGGCTGCGCCTCGGCGATGAAAATTATACATACACAATTGTTTAACTAGTTTTGAGTCATTATGGTGCAGGGTTTAAGAAGAAGAATAAAGTAGTAAAGAATAAGAAATTTTATGAGAACAAATCAAAATGCTGTCAGCACCGAAAATAGACTTGCAAAAATGCAGTGACCAATCTAGCCATGCAAGATCCAGAGCCAATCAGATATCTATCCAGTATCCACCAATATAATGCCCCAAGCTTCGAAATAGGAAAACATGACAATCTCCATTTTCCAAGAATGTCTAATGGCTGACAGCACT
Organism: Platynereis dumerilii; assembly: GCA_026936325.1. Taxonomy (NCBI): domain Eukaryota; kingdom Metazoa; phylum Annelida; class Polychaeta; order Phyllodocida; family Nereididae; genus Platynereis; species Platynereis dumerilii. The sequence goes on from JAPTHN010000211.1 coordinate 254,906, forward strand.
TTTATCAGCAAATCACCAAATACGCAATGAAAATCACATGCAAAGTCAAAGAAGTGCATTTTCTGGCATTCTTTTCCGGATGATTCAACAATCAACATATAGTATCCACTTGCAAGACACCCTCGCAAGCCAAGGATGCTTGCAAGAGTGAGTTTATAAGTTTTGGGTTGTTCTGCTGGCAGAGACTGCAGAAAACTTGTCTCCATGCTGAAGGTTTGCTGATGCGCTCTTGCGCAGTTTATTTTTGCAGTGGTTTCAGTGGACTTACTGGGCAATGCAACAGACAAAGTATACATTTATTGAATCAACCAATCTGACAGGCCAATTGCCGTAATGTCACAATAGCCAATGCAACTGCACATTTCATCACCTGGTTGGCAACTTGGCTGTGAATATCACTGTTTACAGGCGAAGTCAATCCAATATCTCGGTGATCAAAGGAGAATATATTCTGGTTCCACGTAATTATGCAGACATTGTCTGGTGTACAATGTCATGTAGCGGCGCATCTTCCTGGAGATAAATCTGGACATGTGAAATAAATTTATAATCTACCAATTTGACGAGATAAATATTATTACCCTTCATATGAAATCAAATTGTAGTTCTCTGCTGCGCCTCGGCGATTGCTGATGATGGTTATACAGTTTTCTTTTTCAGCTTATGGTGTGTAAGCTATATATTCCTAAGCCCATAATCATTTCCAATGATCAAATAACAGTGTTTCTACCTGAAGGAAATGAAAGTATGCTCGACAGTGGTCCTAAAATAAAATTGGTGTCCAGTACTCAAGGGTTTGCAGTTAACAACACTCTTTCAAAGGAGTTTCCTTTCTACATGCACTATGAGGTAGTACCATGGGTAGGTGCAGTAAATCCCTGGTATAGTTCCCGAGACCCGAATGTCTAAATAAATGCTCTATAAGTATTTCTTGTAATTCTCTCTTGCACTGATAATTGTTGCTTCAGTAATATTTTTATTTTGGCAAGGGTTTTAGAGATATCAACTTGACATTTTGGATGAATAATCTTTGCAATATGACAGACAAGTCTGATTAATATGATAGAGCTTCTGTAATTAGATCCTGAGATATAAAATTAAACGGCCATGGAACTTGAAAACACTTTGACACATAATCTGTAATGTTACGCTTGAATTAAAAATCCTTGTTTCAGTAATAATTTTTTTATGGCAAAGGTTTTGGATATATCGACTTGAAATTTTGGACGAATAACCCCTGCAATATGACAAACAAGACTGGTGAATCTCATCGAGCTTTTGTAATCAGATCCTGAGATATAAAATTAAACGGCCATGGTACGTTGACAGTCTGATCTGTGATTTCACGCTAGAACTGAAAATTCTTGTTCCAGTTATAATTTTTTTGTGACAAGAGTTTTTGAGATATCGTTTTCAAATTTTGGATTTGATATTTATATTATATGTCTTACATTATGTGATAATTTTCATGCATTTGGGTTGATTACATCCAGAGAAATAAAATAAAACGGCAGTGGCATGCAGAAAAACGTTTCTAAAATCAATGAACAACACAGCTGAAACTATTCCAATAAACAGAATTTAACATTAATGCTTTGTCATGTGTTGTAAAATATTGTCTAAAACAATATAAGAAAATAAAAAGGTGTCCTCATCACGATGGAAATTGAAATAAATTAGTGTTTGTACAACAAAGTAATTATGGAAAAACTAAATGAATTTACCGAAAATTACTTTGGACAATTTTCTATACAGAATAGAAAGTCAAAATTGCATCAATCCACAACAATATTTTCTTCTGGATCTAATGCTTCAAACCGTTTCTCTCTAGCCCCAATAGATCCTTGTAAAAATGCAAAAGACTATTCCTTTTTGTGTGTTGTCAAGATCCCACTGCATTAACATGGGTCCAAGTCAAAATAAGGGAGCAGCTTGGTTGCTGCTGGTGACGTCACAACATTGTTCTATAAATAAACGCCTCAAAAAAGTGAACCAAGATAAATGAAGTCCTTGGCTAAAGAGCTGATTGACAGGTCGCACATGCTGTGATCCTTGGGGGAGGCCCGTGCCGGCCCTCTATAAATTGGTATATACGCATATCTACAGCAAGAAAGCATCAGCATTACATCACTTTTGTGTGTTGCAAACAGATTGAAAAATTAAATAATTTTCAAGACATTAGATAGATGACACTCCATTTTCACTTCTCCGCTTATTATGTGGCAGAGGCTCTTCAGTTCCCCTGTTATGTAAAACAATCAGGGCCCCTACTGGCTGTAGCCGATTAATAATTATTGTGCTGTTGCAACACCTTATATCACCTGCATATATACAATAAAAATTTCTAAAAGTGGCTCGTCATTTAAAATCTAGCCTTAGCTATCTGTCCATAGCCATTTTAAGCTAAACCTAGCTACACTTATCCATAGCTTTCCATAGTTATCCGCAATTACTACTGTTTAAACAAGGGGTAAAGAGCTTCCAGTGTATACAAAAGAATACTAATGGATAGCTCTGGATAGATATGGATAAGACTAGTAGTGAACAGCTATAGACAGCTAAGTTGAGCCACATTTAGAAATTTGTACTGTATATATGCGTCATTTGCAACATTTTTTGCAGTCACGTCTGCATCACACTGAATGTCACTCGAGTGTCGTCAGAATGGCAAATGTCATGTCAAGGGAGTTTTGGAGGTCAGCTTATATTATCTTGAGTGTCATGAAAGTTGTGGTTGTTAAGTAATAAAATGTCTATAAAATTGGAGCTTGACTTACTACAGAGAAATTGTGTTGCTTTGCTTCTTGGTGCGAGGAGTCTTTTATTGTGTGTATTCCTTATACAGTACTCCCACATGCAAGCAGGGTATAATAAGAGGTTAAATCATTTGTAGGCCGGGGCTGTATATCCCAGGTATAGTCATCGGATATACTGGGTCGAGGGTTCCAGAGACATACTTCCCCTATCCATGATTTATGACCCTATTATCCCATGTCCCTTTTTTAAAATACTTTATTTCATATCAATGTATAACAGTTTGAAGCACTAAACATGAATGTAGCTGTGTTGCAAAAAGAATCAATAATCTGAATTGGCAGTTCTTAAATCATAACAATAAAGAAAAGATGCGGTGCACAGAGGGTCATGTACTACATCTTTTTGTTGGTTGTTGTATGCAAATGAGGCAATGCTGTTTTCTGATTAGTCAGTTTCAGTATATCCCTGCCATCTTATGAATAAATCAACATATCCATGTTCACTTATTCATTGAAGGGCTCTGATTGGATGTATTGACATTTGTCCCTCTTAATGTCAACATATTTCCTTCTCTGATTTTGTATAAATTTAACAGTGAAAAGCTCAGTATCAGGGAAAATTTTTTCTTGACATAGGATAACTGATAATACACTCAAAGCTACATAATATTCATAGAATGGTACAGCCCAAAATGAGAAATCTTTGGAGCAACATGAAATGTACTTGCTTCACTGTAAATTCCAATTGTAAAGGATGAAAGGAGATACATTATACATATTACATAATTATGTATAGTAAAGTAGTGTAAAATTTCTACCTCACTGCTTAAAACTTTTAAGAATGGAAAGGTAAGAGTTTTATTTAATGTACCTCCTCAACTAAGAGCAACAATACTAGTGTAGTATGCAAGGAAGCTTTTACTGTAATGACTGTCATTGCCCTGAGGCTATTGTGAATTTACTTGATTGCTGAAAAAATATGTTACTTTTACTTTTGTTTGAGCTTGTCTGGTGATGCTTGACTGATTGCTGGCTTTCGGATGTCTTCTTACGCAACAGTATTCATTAGTGAAGCTGGTGTGCTTGTCTTTTTGATGTGCTTGTCTATTTATGCCAATTTGAGTTTCATCATTTACATATGTTTATTGATGATACAGTAAAATTATATCTTATCTTATCTTATCTCTTGTGTAACAGCAGAACAAAAAACCTTCTAGGGCATAATATAATAATACAAATATTGTATGGTTTTATATATACAGTGGCCATTTGCGATATATCTGCTCATTGGCGCTCACCAGGCCTAATGGCAATCACACTTATCATTACAGTCAGATTCAGATGTCAGATTCAGATCTTTTATTTTCCCTAAAAGCGTCAACATCCACAATATATTTGAATTCAAAATAAAAAAAGCACCAAGATTGATGTCACTATCTTGGTGGTCTTGTTGTCATGTGCCTGTTTTAAAAGCCTTGCATGTTGTACATGATGCTAACATTTTTTAAAAGGCAATAAAAGTACAACCACTGATGAAAAACTAGCCATTTATCATGGTGACAAATGGAAAGTGACAGGACACGCCCAGTCTGCTGAGTAATGCCAAATAACTCACGTTAGTGGTAATTTTCTCCTCCTATTTTTCCTTGACTTCTGTAAGGCTTTCTTTCCAACTTTCTTTTTCAGACACGACCAAACTTTCGTGCAAAGCAGATGTCAAGAGTTTACAGCCGATGAATGAAAAGCGTATGTCACAGAATTGTACTGACTTGTTCCTTGTGAGGTCCTTACCCTATCCATGCCCTAAGGGGGATAGGAGGGTTGGTCTAGTGGTAACATGCTGGACTGCCAACAGCTGGGTCTAGGGTTCGAATCCGGCTCTTGCCGGTTCACCTCGGCCTATGTTGGACGGCTGTTTCAATCATCCTTCGCCTCATTGCCGTGTTCTTCTCCCGTCCTAATTAGCCTACCAAGTGCATAAATACAGGAAGTAAAGCCCCAATCATCCATCCATCTATCCATATCCGTACCCCAGTGCAAAAGGAAGGCAGCTACATTATTAGGGAAGCTAGTATGACAACAGGTTCTTCAGGTTTTCGTCATATTATAAAGCAAGGTCCACATTCCATGTTTCAGAGAATAAAATGGCACGCATCAAATGAAATGTCACGATTTAATTAATAATTGAAGCGCCGTAATCTGTGACATTTGACTGTGAACCCACCTACACAGATGACCTTGACCATTAATTTTTGGAATGGAAGAACAGGGAATAAATTAGCACTATGAAAATATAATGAAACCCAAGAAAAATTAAATTCAATTAAGGTTGTTGTAGATCTATTGAAAGTGTACAATGCAGGTCTACTGTAGTATATTGCCAACTTCGCCATTTAATTGCTTGGGACAGATTGTCAATAAAAGTCCTATACTTGAGTGTGTGTGATCTACATGTGATTGGAGATAGGAAAACCTATGTGACCTGACCAGCTTTAATACAGTCCCCCCCCCCAGACTATCATGTCAGGAACTTTTACAATATTTCACTACAGCTAAGGGACCATTAAGAATTTACGACTTGGGGGGGGGGGGGGTAGGAGTTTTACTGGAGCTGCCAATAATTAATGCCCCCATAAGTTTCATGTGGACATTTAGTATACAGATTCGCTTCATTTCGCAGATTTTGAGAGTTAAAAAGTCTAGATAAAGTGAGTTTATGCATGTTTTATAACATTTTTTCTTTGTTAAAATTGATTGCCCCCCTAGGAAGTGTTGTCAAATATTAATGCCCGCCCCCTTGAAACATGTATGAAAAGTTAGTACCCCCTCATGCAAAACTCCCACCCCCTTAGTCATAATTTTTGAAAGGTCCCAAAGAACTCATTTCTCACTTAATTTGATAAGCATTGCTTATCAAATTGAAAATTTATTTTTGTCACAACTGATATGCAAGATAAAGAATAAGAGCAAGGAGCTTGCAAAACTATCAGTGAATCTCTTCATAAACTGAATGGGTCTTACTTCTTATCCTGTAACCAGCAAACCGAAAGCAGCATGGTTGTTTACAAACCAAAACATTTGGTCCTACAAGCATACTACAAGGAGGAACATGATCCTAAACAGATGGTTTTGCAGACGGGTGCAGTAGACATACACAGGTTAGTCGGTTTTGAAATCATTTCTCTGCACAAGGCCTCATAACGACTTGCCACTAAGTTTCTCTTTAACTCTACCTTACATCGCCTTCATATGAAATCTATTGTAAATTGGTATGTATGCATAATATCTACACTAAGGAAGCATTGATCAGTATTACATCACTTTTGCGGGTCGCAAATAGATTGAAAAATCGTTTTCAAGACATGAGAGAGATGCAATCCATTTTAACTTCTCCGCTTATTGTGTGGCAGACTCATGCAGAGGCTCTTCACTTTCCGTTTTATGTAAAAAATCAGGGCCCCTATTGGCTCTAGCAGCTGAATTGTGCTCTTGCAACACCTTATCACCTGTATATTTGCGTCATTTGCAACATTCTTTTGTATCACGTCTGCATCACACTGAATGTCACTCGGGTGTTGTCAGAACAGCAAGTGTCATGTCAAGGGGGTTTTGGAGGTCAGCTCATCATATCTTGGGTTTCATAGAAGTCGTGTTTGTCACGTAATCAAAGGCCTATAATATTGCGGCTTGCCACAGAAAAAAACTGTTGCTTCGCTTCTTGGTGCAAGCAGTCTTTTATTGTGTATATTCACTACACTCCCACATGTAAGAAGGATATGATATTAGGTTATGTCATGGGTGAGGGCAGTACATCCCTTTTACAGTCACCAAAGATCCAGTATATCCCGAGACCCGAAGAGTTGAGAGACATGCTTAGTTGAGGGTTACTATACCAGGAATATACTTCCCCCAACCTGCAAAATATTTATCAGATTTCTATTTTCTTCAGTACTTTATTTTATATCAATGTATAACAGTGTGAAGCACTAAATGTGAATGCAGCTGTTTTACCAAAAAAATCAGTAATCTTAAATGGCAGTCCTTAAATCAGAACAATAAAAAAGATGCTGGCTGGTTATGCCAATAAGCATGATAAACAGAGGGTCATGTACAACGTCTCTCTGTTGGTTGTGGTCTTCAAATGAGGCACTGCTGTTGTCTGATTAGTCTGTGTCAGTATCAGGGAGAAATATTTGCCGGACATGGAATAACTGATAGTACACCTAATGCCACATAATGTTCATAGAATGGTACAGCCCTAAATGAGAAATCGTATAAGCAAAATGCTACGTACTTGCTTCATTATAATTCCAATTGTAAATGATGAAAGGATTACATTATACATTATTAAATATGTATAACAAAGTTGTGTAAAATTTCTACCTCACTGACTAAAGCTTTTACAGACAGAAAGGGAAGAGTTTCATTTCATTTACCTACTCAACTACAAACAATATACTAGTGTAGTATGCAGAGAAACTTGTATTGTACTGTAATGACTGTCATTGCCCCGAGGCTTTTGTGGATTTAGTTGATTGCAGAAAAAATATGTTACTTTTAGTTTTGTCTGAGCTTGTCTGGTGATGCCTGACTGATTGCTGGCTTTTGGACGTCTTCTTATGCAACAGTATTCATTAGTGAGGTTGTGTAACAGTAGGAAAAAAATATTTCAAAAGAAGGCAGACTCTGGTAAATTGTGTTATTTTTTGCTTCTGACTAAAACGGTGGCTATCTGAAGCAATTCTAAATAGCAGATTTCAAGATTACGACATATTTGTTTTATTTTCAATCGTCATTTGAACAGTACAACCCAACACTCTCTAGCTCTTCAATGCTTTCGCACTCCGCAGCCCTCCTTTCCAATTGCTAAGTCTTGCTCTTAAATCGGAAACAGTTAATTTCCATATATAACTTTAAATATTTCATTAAAAATTGCCTTGAAAGTGAACATAGCAATGACTATCAATCATAAAGAAATGTTTTGGAATCATTTTTCATATTTTACCTAATTTAATGTGATTTACTTCTACAGTCAGCTGGGAAGTGAGGGCATGGAAGAGTGAGGGTAAGAGCTGAAGGATGTGGAAAGAAGAGCGTCTTCCTGAGGATATTTGATTTAAGATTTTTTCTCTTGTAATGTATGTATTATCACATTATGTTTGAAACATAAATAACCTTGAGACTCTAAACTTGCATGATGTTGCTGTTGCATCCTCTCTATCATGCAGATGTGATTCTTCTTGGTCTTGTTGCCATCTGTTTTAAGAGCCTTGTTTGTTGTACATTTCATGACACAAAACATTTTTAAAAGGCAATAAAAGCACAACCACTGATGAAGAAGTAGCTGTATATCAAGACAACAAATCGAAAGCTACAGGAAACGCCCTGTCTGCTGTATGAGTAACTCTAAATAACTCACATTAGCAGTAATTTCCTCCTCCTATTTTTCCTTGACTTTTGTAAGACTTTCTTTCCAACTTTCTTTCCTAGACATGACCAGACTTTTGGACATGGTAAATGTTGAGAGTATTACATCCAACAAATGAAAAGTGTTTGTAACAGAATTGCACTGACATGTTCCTTTTGTGGTCATATTCTTATCCTTGTCATGTTATTCTCTATGACTTGAAGGCAATTTGTGAGGTAATATCCTTTACTTTCAAGCAAGTCACCTACTAAGTCACAGCAAATCAAGAGGCTTTTGTTGAATGGCTGTTTCAGTCATCCTTCGCGTCATTTTCGTGCCCACCTCCTGTCATAATTAGCCTACCAGGTGCATTTAAATACAGAATGCTAATCCCCAATCATCCATCCATCCATCATGATATTAGTAGGTATTCTCCGTTTTCCATATATCAGAGAACAGAAGGACTCATTTCAAATGACATGTCACGATTTAATCAATAACTGAAAAGTAATAATCTGTGATATTTGACTTTTATCTTACGCACACTATGACCTCAACCAGGAATTTCATGGAATTAAACAACAAGGAATGAATTGGTATACAAATATATTACACCAGAAAAGGAAGCCTAAGAAAGAAATGAAACTGCAAATCCACGTAGTATAGTTTTTTCCAACATGGCGCTCCGTCAGGACAGATATAGAGCCAAAAAAAGTCCCATATATGAGTATATGTGAGTTACTATTCAAGAATGACAGGTCTGCTGCAGGCACTTCAGCTGAGTTTCTGGGTGGCTGCATGGCTAGTGTGGTCAGCAATTCCTAACTATCAATCAGAACTTACTACCCCAACAATGGCTGTTAGGCCTTGCTAAAAATACACAGGGCATGACACCCAATTACTGACCCCAATTACTGCATCTCATACTGTATATATACATGAATTCTAAGAGTTTTGCTTCTGAGTAGACAAAACGAAGTAGAACTAGTATGGGATAAACAGAAAGGTGAAGAAAGTGCTCCTTTAAGAACAATCAGCAAAATGTTCTTTTTTCGTTTCAATTTGACCCAATCCACCTTATCATATTATATTTATAAGTAATTCATATTCTTGTACGTGGATATTAATTATTTTTTATGTATTGGTCTACATTTATGAATAAAAATGAATGCCTCTACCGATTTTGGAGGCAGTACCAGAGATGAAAGCTTGGAAGTTGGGCAGCCTGTCATAGTGTCATATGAACGCTCCAAAGGAAGCTGAAACTAATCTAAGCTGTCAGGATAGGATTTGTGACAGACACAGTTATTACATCCTGATGAAGGGCCTCACTGGCTTACAATGGGAGAATTAACAGTACTCCATTCAGTACATCACAGGACAGATTTCTGCCTGCCCGTGCCTTCCACCGTCTACACACTCCAAATAAATTGATTAAGTTAGACTATATCCACTCGGGCCTTATAGCTTGTCTTTTGAGAGGTAAATGCATGTTTATAATTTTTAAAAATCAGTTTTAAAAATACTTATAATGTTGAACAAAAGCCAGATTACATAATATCCATAGTTTTATTAAAGATATAGTAAGAACAAATACGCCTATTATTTCATTTGTAATGCATACCACTCTTCTCTTAAATGCTCAGGGAAACAAGACATTAAATCTTAACCTCATCCCCGCTCAGATCTTACTTAGTCGCATGATGCCAAAAAAAGCTGCTAATGATCATTCGAAGTCCATCTGAGTACTCACAAATTACCTATATTCACTACGATTTTCCCCTCAATGACTTTTGTTGAACTTTCCGACCAAATAACTGGGAATTTTTTACTGCAGTCTGTGTGAATAATAACTCAGACCTGAAGGTGTTTTATCAGACCATGCTTGTTTCATGCACCAAACATGTACGTAATCAAAATTATTTGTCCAGATCCAAGTACATAATAAATACAGCAGTCTGTTTTTACATAAATTTATGTGATGAAGTGATTCATGAAAAGACACCATCAAGAGTTGGCTGGCTCTTTACCACATTGACAAAGCATTTATGGTATCCTCCAGGGCATGTCATTGCTGTGAGACCCACGTCTCCTGGCTCAAAATTGATCTTGTTATCAATGCTGACAGTTCTTTGTCTCTTTTACAACTTCACCGAAGAAATTAGATCCGAGTGAAGGAGATTTGAAAGACACTTTCTCCCAGTGGCGTCCCTATGGGGGGCACGGGGGGCATATTGGACCCCCCAGGTGCCCCCCCATATGCACTTTCTGACTCTGGCTAAAATATACAATTAGTATAGTGAATGCCCCCCAAGAGAATCGCGTACCCCCCAGGTGCCCCCCCCCCCGCTCGAGGCCCCCCAGTTACGCCACTGCTTTCCTTAAGGATTTGCACAATAAGAGAAGGATGCTTGCAGATTACAAGCAATGGAATCCCTATGGGGGGCACAGGGGGGCACGTAACCCCATATTAGACTGTGCCCCCCAGGTGCCCCCTATATGAACTTTCCAACTCTGGCTGAAATATACATATAGTATAGAGGGCGCCCCCCCCCCCCCAGAGAATCACATGCCCCCCCCTGGTGCCCCCCACTCGAGAACCCCTAGTTACGCCACTGATTACAAGAGACAGCAGTGCAACACAAATGTCTGACCTTTTTTTATTGCGATGCTATATAGCCACTACTATTTAAATCAATATGTGTGTGGTTATATTTTATCACATAACTATTCATGTTCCATCTCAATGCATATCCTTTCTTCCAGCAACTCATTGCCACTGAATGGGCTCCTCTGTTGGAGATACTGAAATTGCATTTGCTGTTTGCTTCCTTTTAAGATTCCCATAGGAAAAGCAAAAATGATATACATGTATATGTTCATCAGTGCAGTAAAGGAATGTCATATCCGCTTGCCAAAAACTTTTAAAGAAATTATGACAAAAAGGAAGATTATCATTAAATTTTCCTGCTCCCCCACAATAATTTTGTACACTTTCAATATTTTGAGCAGCACAGTATGTGGGAGGCTTGTACTAGTGTAATGACTGTTTGACTCGGGGCTTTTGTGGATTTAGTTGATTGCAGGAAAGTGTTGTTACTTTTTAGATTTGTCTGAGCTTGTCTGAAGATTGCCGACTGATTTCTAGCTTTGGATGTCTGTTACACAACAGTTATCATTAGCGAGGCTGCGTAACAGTAGAAAAACAAACAACATTCTGCTCCAATTTGACAAAAGTGGAAAGAAGGAAGACTCTGGTAAATTGTGTCATTTTTGGCTTCGGGTCCAAACATTGGCTTTCTGAAGCAATTCTACATAGCAGATTTCAAGATTATGACTTTTTTTTTCAACTGGCAATAATTAAAATTTGTCATTGTCATTTAATTGTCACAATGTATGCTGTAATGTTAGCTGAAGTGAGACCTGTCGGAAAAAAGGTTAATGTTACCAACTGTCACTTTTAACAGAAGAACTAGGTGGAAGTGCACTGCATTAAGTTTCAGGAGAATAATATAATAATGATAATAGGCCTATAGTACGATTTTATATAGCGCCCATTCCAGATTATCTGCTCACGGGCGCACACCAGACCAAACGGCAATCATACCAATCATTACAGTCAGATTCAGACGTCAGATTCAGATCTTTTATTTTCCCTCAAAGCGACAACATCCACAATATATTTGAATTCAAAGTAAAAATTGCACCAAGATTGGTAAACCGTTTAAGACCATGATGTCACTATCTTGGTGGTCTAGTTGTCATGCGCCTGTTTTAAAAGCAGTGTTCAAAATAAGGGGGGGTCAAGGGGGTTTTGACCCCCCAAATGCTATAGGGACCCCCTCAAATACATTTTTTAGAGGGCCCCAGCGGGAAAGTACATGTAGACCTTTCTGAAACTCCTCAGCTACTGGGGGGGGGGGGGGCTCCGGCTGCGGGTGGACCACCGTCGGCCCGCGGACCTCCCGTCCCAAAAGCTTCGGACCTTGCCAGTGACAGACCCCCCCCCCAAATGACATGGGCTATTTCGACCACTGTTTAAAAGCCTTGCATGGTGTAAATGATGCTAACATTTTTTAAAAGGCAATAAAAGTACAACCACTGATGAAAAACTAGCCATTTATCATGGTGACAAATGGATAGTGACAGGACACGCCCAGTCTGCTGAGCAATGCCAAATAACTCACATTAGTGGTAATTTTCTACTCCTATTTTTCCTTTACTTCTGTAAGACTTTCTTTCCAACTTTCTTTCTCAGACACGACCAAACTTTCGTGCAAAGCAGATGTCAAGAGTTTTACAGCCGATGAATGAAAAGTGTATGTCACAGAATTGTACTGACTTGTTCCTTGTGAGGTCCTAACCCTATCCATGCCCTAAGGGGGATAGGAGGGTTGGTCTAGTGGTAGCATAATGGAATGCCAATAGTTTGGTCCAGGGTTCGAATCCCGCTCTTGTCGGGTCACCTGGGCCTATGTTGAATGGCTGTTTCAATCATCCTCTGCCTCATTGCCGTGTCCTCATCCTGTCCTAATTAGCCTACCAAGTGCATTAACAGGACGTAAAGCCCAAATCATCCATCCATCCTTTTCCGTGCCATAGTTCAAAAGGAAGACAGCTACATTATAAGGGAAGCTAGTCTGACAACAATCTCTTTAGCCTTTCGTGAGATTGTACAGCAAAGTCCAGTTTCCATGTATCAGAGAATAGAATGGCACAGATCAAAATAATGAAATGTCACGATTTAATTAATACTACTTGAAATTGCAGTAATCTGTCATATTTGACTGTTAACCCACCTACACAGCACTAAGGAAATAAAGTGGGCGATAATAGTACTTTCTGTTACAGAAATTGGTCATGGTAGTGGCTAGTATCAAAATTTTTCTAAATTTTTTCTGATTTTTTTGGTCCTACTCAGAATCGTGACCAACCTCCGTAACACGGTAAAATGCCATACTTCCTGTTTATTGACCAATCAGAGAGGGTTATTCTGGCAGGAACCAGTTGTTTACCAAGCAAAATAAATGCTGCAAGGTGTTGCAACGGCCGAAATCGAACCATTAACGTTTCATAGTGCACAGATGGCCTTGACCATTAATTTCATGGAATCGGAGAACAGGGAACAAATTAGCAATATGAAAATATAATGATACAAACGAAAAAGAAACACAAGAAAAATTGAATTAAATTAAACTTGTAGATCTATTGATAGTATACAGCGCAGGTATACATGTATTGCCATCTTTACCATTCGCTTGGAAGAGATATTGCCCATAAAAGTCCTATACTCGAAGATGTGAGAGCTAAATTATGGGTTTGGATATTGGTAAGTAATCCATGTGACCTAATCAGCTTTAACACACTCTACATAAATGTCTGTAGATCTATGGTATACAACGCAGGTCTACTTCACATATATTGCCAACTTTGCCATTTGCCTAGGACAGATATAGCGAATACAAATCCTATACTCGAATATGTGTGATCTACAGTTATGTGTTTGCAGATTTGGAAGTAATCCATGTGACCTAATCAGCTTTAACATACTCCACATGAATAAATGTCTAGATAAAATGGCACAGGCTAAAGGTTAATGGTGCCTTGTAAATATTATGTCAATTGTTGTTTTTGTTCATGTCATCTTAAGACAAGCAGCATTTAATCATCAGAAAGGGAGCTACAGCTATAATGTGGCCAATAGTTATGCTTAAAGCTGCTTAATACAGCAAATCCTGACACATGGCAATTAATTAGAACTAGCTACCCCCACCATGGCTGTTTGTCATTGCTAAATATACTTTAAGGGCATGACATCCAATTACTGATCCCAATTACAGCAGCTTATATTGTATATATAAATTCTATATAGGGGTTTTACTTCTGAGTTGACGAAACAAAGTTAAACTGTATGTAGTATGGAATAAACAGAAAAGTGAAATACGATTTGGTGAAATGATCATCTGCCTTATGAACAATTAGCATGATGTTGTGTTTTTTTTTTCATGTTACACAATCCACCTCATATATTATTTTTGGTATTTTTGTACACTGCTCACATTATTTAACTTTTAAGGGAGCAAAGTGGCAATCATTTTCATTTCTAGTTACGGCTGTGTCAGCGAGATGTGTATGAACAGCCAAAAATAATGAGTATGCAAGATGTTTTTTACATAAATTTAATGACGAAACACAGGTTCAACACATCATATGTGGAAACAGTCCCAAGGTTAGATTTAAAATTAGCTAAGGGTTACATATAGAGTTGCGTTTATTGACAGGGTTAGGGTTTGAGCTTTGGTAAACCCTGTTTTTGTTTTTTTTTCAATTAAAGTTTGTCACAAATCTCCTCATATATTGATTGTCTCTTACATTGGGTGAATTATATTCCACTGAAACAGCCATTACTGGCGAAAAAGAAATGGAAAGACGTCTTGCTCCCTTAATTTTGTGTCAGCAGTGTATTTGGATGTTGATACTTTTTTCATGTAATTGTCCACATTTACATAATAAAAATGAACGTATCTACAGATTTTTTAGGCAATACCGGGGATGAAAGCTTGGAAGTTGGGCAGACAACCTGTCACATGATTACTCCAAAGGAATCTGAAACTAATCTAAGTTGTCAGGTTCGGATTTGTGCCGAGCACAATTATTACAACCAGATGAAGGGCCTTGCTGCCTTACAACAGGAGAATTAATAGTACTCCATTTGGTACACCATAACAAAGATGTTTACACTCCTAGGCTTCCGCCATTTTAAGTAAATCAAATCAATTGATTAAGCTTTGACTATATCTTTTGAAAGGCCCTTCATACATGTACATGCATGTTCATCTTTCAAAAAATATGCATAATGTCTGAAAAAAGCAAGATTATATAATATCGAGAGGGTTGGAGTTTTTTCAATGGTCCATCAAGCAATTCATTAAACAACTAGTTAGCAAGGTGAAATCAACTTAACATTTTATTTGGTATGTATACCAACCCTCTCTTCTGACCAAGCCAAAATGCGCAGGAAAAACCTGACATTAAATCTTAGCTTCACACCCTACTCAGATGTTACTTTGTTGCTTGACAAGACAACAAAACAGGCGAAGTCGTCTGAGTACTCCCAAATTAACTCCATTAACTGCAATTTTCTCCTCAATGACTTTTGTTGAACTTTCCAACCAAATAACATGAGGTTTGTACTTCAGTCAGTCAGAAGAATGACTTAGGGCCCTGCAATGTGCTTTGTCAGACCATGTTTAAGGCATCAAATATCTACATGATCGATTATACTATTTGCATAATAAATTTCAATGTTGTGGTTGAAAACAAACATATTTTTGTCTACAAAATAACTCTAAAGATTGCTTTGAGAACATGAAAGTGTGCCAGAGAGAGAAAAACCTTTGACCTCAAAAGTGAATATGTATGTCCTTAAATTTGCTCATGCTGTGATCTTGCTGTGAATGTGTTTTTTTATTCTCCAAGACTGACATGTCTTTCTGCTGTTGCTTTTTTGTCCAATCGGAATGAACTGATTTGCATTCGCACTTATTCTGGAGAGTTTTAAGAGGCCGTGCCTGTAAAAATCATGCGGATGCCCTATGTAGCTAAAACGTGGTCCGTGGCGGATCAAAATGATATTGGCATGGATCACAGTATCAACAAAGTTACAAAACCAAGAGTCGAAATTTCGAGTCAAAAACTTTATTTTGGGAATTATAGGCCTTCGAAGATTTACCTCCCTCGGACCAAAAAGGAGTATTTCATATTAAAATGATAGTAAAAACACACCTCGTTTGCACCCCAACAACTCTGCTTCTGCGGCAAGTGGCAAAATAGTGATTACAGATTTTGTTTTCTTATAACTTGAAATTTGTAAAAATATGAAATTAACTCTGGGACCTCACATCCCCATATATATATAAGCTATATCGTATATGTATAAAGTGCCACTTTTTGGGTCACTTTTAGGGCCTTTTTCAGAAATGGCATTATGTACCAGTGACATTACAAACATGTCTAATGAAGTGTCAAGTCAACTTCGAATATAATTGATATGCCAAATGACTTGCAAGGTGGCCACTATGGTGGTTGTTGTGACTCAAAATAGGTAGTAAATCGGTGAAAATAGCCTTTTTTCCGAGAAAATAGCACAAAACTACCAAAAGACTTAAATGAGACAAGTGAAACAGGTGAAAATTACATAGTCATGATGGAATTATCACAATAGTAATTCTCAAGTGTGTCATAAACAAGAAATGTGAATTTTGTTTATAACATGTTGCCATGACAACCATGACTATTGTCAGTGTGTCGCACAGCATACTGCACATTCACAGAAAATTAAACTATTGACATAGATATTATGGTACATCATTATTAAAGTAGATGGTCAAACAAAAGCTGAACAAAAGCCCTCCTTCGGCAAAGGGACTTTTTGTGGGGGCAAAAATAGTTCTTTTCATGAGATCCATAATATGATGGCATATTCAAGATGGCTGCTGTTGGCGTGATTGGGTTTACCTCGCTGACTCATGTTTTTGTTTCTTTTTACTATGTTTTAGGGGTAAAAACTTTCAC
Source organism: Platynereis dumerilii (assembly GCA_026936325.1). Taxonomy (NCBI): domain Eukaryota; kingdom Metazoa; phylum Annelida; class Polychaeta; order Phyllodocida; family Nereididae; genus Platynereis; species Platynereis dumerilii. The sequence goes on from JAPTHN010000211.1 coordinate 271,643, forward strand.
ATTTCTGACAATTGTGGGAAGCAGATATTTTTTACGCATATTTTTAATTGAGAGTGAATGGTCCTGGCATACAAATAACCAAAATGGCGGAATGGCGGCCATATTGGATTGTGCGCCATTTTGTCTGCATTCTGCTTTTTTAGTCAGGAAGTTGTGTCATACATCAATTCATGGTGATTTAAGGGTGGTGGACTCATTTTTGACATTTAAATCACCATTCAGATTCATCTACTGCTCAAAAAGAAGACTACAGCTGGAAGCTATATCGTTAAGCTTTAAACTGAAAGGGTTATGGGATGTATACCTCAATTTGTGCAATTCAGCAAAGTGTGGAGATTTTGGGATGGACTCAGTGCATTTTTTAACATAGTAACTGGGAGACCAAATGGTCTCCCAGTGGACAGATTTGGTCTCCCAGTCATGGCCAAAATGGTGTCACTGGGAGACCAACTTTTCCCAGAAACTCTCATTAATTGTAAATTTGGTTTTCTTGATTTGAAGTTTTTGGGCTCATTAAAACAAGGCCTCCTGTTTCTGTCGTTATGATAGTATTTCTGCGTAGATTGAGTCATCTATGTTATTGAAAATTTTCATAAGTTTGAAATTTGCTACACTCCTTATGGATGAGATTGGCCGAGACATATATAAGCATTCACCTCAACAGTTCAAACTCTTTTTTAGTAGCCTATAGATATATCTGATGGATCTGCAATTGATTTATACTGCCAAGAAGTCGTGCATCGCGCATCGCGCATCGCACATCATGCATCGTGGTGGTACGGATAGTGGTTTAAGGTTGTTCCGTTGGTCTCCCAGTCGAAAATCGTTAAAAAATGCTCTGGATGGACTTCATTTTGTCATAAGAATTATCATTTACTTGTTTCAAGCTGAGAAAGTAGAGGTATCATTTATTGATGCTTAATTTAGTGTTCCAGATGTCATGTACAAGGTGCCCCAAAACAAGGTTCACGTTTCTTTGATTGGCCATAAGATAATCAATTTTTGCCACATGACTTTGATTTATGGCTTTTTTGCAGGTAATCACAAACACTTTGTGTTTGAAAGACAAAATGATAGACATACGCCTATATACATGATCTTACTGCTGAAACGAAGTGTGAGTGTCCTGATTTTTGGTGTGCCAGGTTGAAGAAGGTGCATGAATAGGGCTGGTGAAAATGTCAAGATGAGTGGTCTGAGATATCGAAAACTGATTGAAATTTGTTGACTGGTACGTAAAGATGCTTGACACAGGAAATTGTTGTCGTGCAAAATCAGAACCCCTTACAATTATGTCAAATGGTCAGACAAGGCATAATATGCCAGGTGTAGGAGAAGATTATTTCATATAAGCAGGAAATATTTGAAAAGTTAAGTTAAAAACTGTCTTAACATAAATTATACATGCCTAACATATGCACAGTGTATGCGTTGTTGCTTTACAATGAATGATATGGAGGTGTGAGGACTTGATGTGCCATTTTGTGCCACTATCTCTCCTTGTATATAATAAATTATATATAATAACTGAGGATGCTTTAATCCAAGTACTGTCATGATATTGACAGAAAATGTAGCTGACATACTACAAAAACCGAAAAATTTTGTTTCAGGACCATGTATATCATATAAATGGGATTTGGGCAATTACTACAGTGGTGGCTGAATGACAGCCATATATATTTCATGATAAAATGTACATGAAGGAGCTGTTACATTATATGGTGAATCTAGATGAATTATACATCAAATCACAGCTACAGGCTCATAAACTATTTTCTGAACATAAAATACATTCCAGCCAATTTAAACTCATGTACAGGATTTCAAAAGTGGTCAGTCAAAAATGGTAACTTATGATCTAAAGGAACCTCATCCCACCAAACCTGAACCCGCAATATGACTAAATCACAATGGCAGATATTAAGACATTTAACCTATCAGCTGACTTCTTAAAAATATTTTTGGGCAAGAAACAGGGCTAGAAAGAAAAATGTGAACAATTTGGTCGAGTACGACAAAATTTCCGATGATTTATTGCAAATCAAGCGACTACTTCAAAGTCAGAAATTGGGCCTTTCTTCAAAAATTTCCGGTGAGATTCATAAATTTCCAGGCAACGACATGCCCAAATTCCTTACTTTTTCCAGCCATGACGAGAAACAGACATAAACTGCAAAGGACATCAAATTCAAGGATATAGGTTATAATATTAAGGGTCACTGTCAGGTCAATTTTGCAACTAGGGAGCTCAAAAGTTTTTGAGATCACAGCAAGAGCAAATTGTTTCAGGGACTTTCATATTCACTTTGGAGGTCGAAAGTTTCTGTTTCTACTGGCACAATTTCTTGTCCTGACCCATTTATGTTATGAACTGATTCATAAAATTACACCATCAATTGTTGGCTGGCTGTTTACCACATTGACAAAGCATTTATGGTGTCCTCCAGAATATGTCATTGCTGTGAGACCCACGTCTTTGGGCTCAAACGTGACCTTGTTAACTGCGCCAATACCTGATAAGGTATAAATAATTATTGGGTGACTATGTCATCTACAATTTGACAGTCACCTGTCACTGCACTTTCATATCCAAGGGTCCCAATGCTCTGCTGATCTGCAATGAGGTGATAAACACTGCTGTAGTGTTTTTTGACTGTCATTAAAATCACACTTATAACTAAAAAAAATCCTGACCACTTTGGGCTGAACAATCTATTGCCGATTATCAGGCAAGTTGCTTGCACATTTTGGTTCCAGGTCTCTGGTGCCATTTTTTTTTAGAAACTGCATTTTGATCAATTAAAATACAGATTATGTGTGTCATTAGCATCATGCCTATAACTTGAAATCCGTACCACTTAGAGCTAAAGAATGTATTACCAACGTATAGGAAAGTGGCTATTCTGCACACATTGAGCTATATATCAGGTGTCTATGACCAATAGTTATTGAGATAGAATGTATCCTTGAACCTGAAATTTACAAACACAAACAAAAATGCTGTTTTCATCAATAGTTTGTATTCTAAATAACAAAGATGATCTCTACTACTCCCTCCAGTGCCAAATGTCTTAACTAAGCCATATTTCAGATGCTAGGCAATGATGAAATGTTACTGGCACCCTTATTTGTTTAGTATTTTCAGAGAAGCATCAAACTTCATACTAAGCATGTTAGATTCAAGGAAAATGCACACATTTTACGTAATATTCTGTTGAAACATTTATTGATAATTATATATGTTCAACTGATTTCCACTCCAGTCACCTGTAACAAAATTGTAGTGAGATAAAGGTAATAAGCCATTTTTGACATGATGCTAATGACATCGTGATGCTAATTAAGCTAAAAATCTTTGTAGAGACCAGTGCAAAACTGATAGTCTGGCAATGTGTGCATGGAATGACCTTATGAACACCAGACTCATGTTCACAGTGATTTTGGTCCAGAAATTTGCTGTCAAAATAAAGTAGCAAGGCGTTTGCTAATGACAAATTGAGATAGGACAACTGACATGCCAACATAAATACTCTAATTTTTTGGTTGAAATAAATGATGTAGAGCTATAGATAGTTCAGTTATTTTCCTGGGTTCCCAAGGCTTTCTAACAGAATGTGTGTCCCTTTCATTTTTATTGAGAAACAAATCCAGTGCAATGCTAGTGACGCAATATTGGAGACACTGAAACAACAACCTCCTGCACTTATAGAGAATATTATTTCAGATATTGGTAACTAGATTTTAGAAGACTGACAGTCAAGTTTTCATGTATGGAAGAGTTTAATTGAATCAGGATCCTGTACTAGATTTTGTGATGTGATCTTTCAAAGAAAATGTTGGTGGAGACAGGCCATTTTCAGGGGGGTCGGCCACTTCAATGCTATTTTTGGATGGGATAAAAACACTCTGCCACATATATTTTGTGTTATAAATTTTGCTAATATCCTTGTCTATGACAAATGACAACAGGAGGTCCTCCATGTGCCTTCCTGCCCTCATGAATTACTGTTAAACGCTGGAGACAAGAGTTTCAGACTTATCAAATTTTGACCCATATTTTAAATGGATGGTCATCTAAAGTGGCTTCTGGTTTAAGAAAAGTGCAAGATAATTAATTGGCAACAGCATTATTCCAAACTGTAACCACATTAGCTGGAAGAACGTTGCATAAATAGGCCTTATGCTTCTTAACCATGCATCTCAAAAATATCATGATAATATATAGACTTCACCCACATAAAGAACATCAATTATCTGATGACATGGAATTCCAATGATTAATGGCATGTATCTGATTAATGGCGATTGAAGAGTGAGCTCAAGATCCATCATTTTAATACATTAATCAAATTGAGTGAAATGGATAACTGATGAAAGTATCAAATTCACTTCCGCTGCAGGCCTTTTTGTCCCCAATGCACCTGATCATTGGCCAAATGCTTCACAATCAGAAAATGGTCATCTTATTTCATTTGTTTGCCTCATATAACCTTTCTCTCATCAGTGGCAGATACAGGGGGGAGGCCCCCCCCTAGACCAGTAGCATTTTGAGAAAAATTGCGATAATACGAGCCCGCGAATGCCGAAACATGTCCGAACCCCCCCCCCCCCAGACTATCATGTCAGGAACTTTTACGATATTTCACTACAGCTAAGGGACCATTAAGAATTTACGACTTGGGAGGGTAGGAGTTTTACTGGAGCTGCCAATGATTAATGCCCCCATAAGTTTCATGTGGACATTTAGTATACAGATTCGCTTCATTTCGCAGATTTTGAGAGTTAAAAAGTCTAGATAAAGTGAGTTTATGCATGTTTTATAACTTTTTTTTTTTGTTAAAATTTATTAAGTGTTGTCAAATATTAATGCCCGCCCCCTTGAAACATGTATGAAAAGTTAGTACCCCCTCATGCAAAACTCCCAACCCCCTTAGTCATAATTTTTGAAAGGTCCCAAAGAAGTCCTACAAGCATAATACAAGGAGGAACATGATCCTAAACAGATGGTTTTGCAGACGGGTGCAGTAGACATACACAGGCTAGTCGGTTTTGAAATCATTTATCTGCACAAGGCCTCATAACGAATTGCCACTAAGTTTCTCTTTAACTCTACCTTACATCACCTTCATATGAAATCTATTGTAAATTGGTATGTATGCATAATATCTACACTAAGAAAGCATTGATCAGCATTACATCACTTTTGCAGGTCGCAAATAGATTGAAAAATCGTTTTCAAGACATGAGAGAGATGCAATCCATTTTAACTTCTCCGCTTATTGTGTTGCAGACTCATGCAGAGGCTCTTCACCTTCCGTTTTATGTAAAAAATCACGGCCCCTATTGGCTCTAGCAGATGAATTGTGCTCTTGCAACACCTTATCACCTGTATATTTGCGTCATTTTCAACATTCTTTTGTATCACGTCTGCATCACACTGAATGTCACTCGGGTGTTGTCAGAACAGCAAGTGTCATGTCAAGGGGGTTTTGGAGGTCAGCTCATCATATCTTGGGTTTCATAGAAGTCGTGTTTGTCACGTAATCAAAGGTCTATAATATTGCGGCTTGCCACAGAAAAAAACTGTTGCTTTGCTTCTTGGTGCAAACAGTCTTTTATTGTGTATATTCACTACACTCCCGCATGTAAGAAGGATATGATATTAGGTTATATCATGGGTGAGGGCAGTACATCCCTTTTACAGTCACCAAAGATCCAGTATATCCCGAGACCCGAAGAGTTGATAGACATGCTTAGTTGAGAGTTGCTATACCAGGAATATACTTCCCCCAACCTGCAACATATTTATCAGATTTCTATTTTCTTCAGTACTTTATTTTATATCAATGTATAACAGTGTGAAGCACTAAATGTGAATGCAGCAGCTGTTTTACCAAAAAAATCAGTAATCTTAAATGGCAGTCCTTAAATCAGAACAATAAAAAAGATGCTGCTGGCTGGTTATGCCAATAAGCATGATAAACAGAGGGTCTTGTACAACGTCTCTCTGTTGGTTGTGGTCTTCAAATGAGGCACTGCTGTTGTCTGATTAGTCTGTGTCAGTATCAGGGAGAAATATTTGCCGGACATGGAATAACTGATAGTACACCTAATGCTACATAATGTTCATAGAATGGTACAGCCCTAAATGAGAAATCTTATAAGCAAAATGCTACGTACTTGCTTCATTTTAATTCCAATTGTAAAGGATGAAAGGAGATACATTATACATTAATAAATATGTATAACAAAGTTGTGTGAAATTTCTACCTCACTAGCTAAAGCTTTTACAGACAGAAAGGGAAGAGTTTCATTTCATGTACCTACTCAACTACAAACAATATACTAGTGTAGGATGAAGAGAAACTTGTACTGTATTGACTGTCATTGCCCTGAGGCTTTTGTGGATTTAGTTGATTGCAGAAAAAATATGTTACTTTTAGTTTTGTCTGAGCTTGTCTGGTGATGCCTGACTGATTGCTGGCTTTCGGATGTCTTCTTACGCAACAGTATTCATTAGTGAGGCTGGTGTGTTTGTCTTTTTGGTGTGCTTGTCTATTTATGCCAATTTGAGTTTCATCATATACAGGGTGTCTACAGAAAAAGAGGACAGTCAACACAATTGGATTTGTTTACATTTTATTTTTTGCCAAACATCATTATTCAACAAAACATGATTTTTATATGAACAGTATATTCAGAACAGTCAAATTACCCATTATTCGCACCCCTTGATTTGGTAACTTTCTGCAGATGAGACATATTATTAAATGATGCAAAAGCGTGTTTGATGCTCTCCACGAACATTTTGCCCCATGCAGACATGGCGGAGGCCTTTAACTTTAATTCGAGGGTTGCGATAACTTGCTGGATTCTGTCTCCCAATTTGCCCATACTGAATAATCCACTGGGTCCAGCTCAAGAGACAAGGGGTGGCACTCTACCTTACTCAGGAGGCTTGTTTTGAGGCACTCCTGAGTCTTCTTTGCAGTATGAACAGGTGCTACACCGTGTAGGAAGATGATTTTGCCAACAAAAGAGTTTTTCGTCTGACTCCATGGCACACCAAATTATTTCAGAATGTTATTATAAACATTTGCATGGATTTCGGTACTCTGGTCAATGGTTTATTTGAGATATTTTTGTGATTTTCTTGTCATCAGATGACTCCATGTTGAAGACCAAGTGTTAGGTCCTGAATTGAATTATTGGCAGCTGGAACATCAGCAAATGTCCCACTACTCACGCATGAATCATTCATACTCTCACAAGCACCATAAATGGCTGACTATCAAATCCATTCTTATTTTAGACTTATCACCAAATTCTGAACTTATATGAGCGTGAAAAAGAAGGAAAGTGACTGTCCTCTTTTTCTGTAAACACCCTGTACATATGTTTATTGACGATACAATAAAGTAATATCTTGTCTTATCTTATCTCTTGTGTAACAGCAGAACAAAACACCTTCTAGGGAATAATATAATAATATAAATATAGTATGGTTTTATATATACAGTGGCCATTTGCAAAGTACCTGCTCATTGGCTCTCACCAGGCCTAATGGCAATCATACTAATCATTACAGTCAGATTCAGATTTCAGAATCATATTGTTTATTTTCGATCAAAGCAACAACATCCGCAATATATTTGAATTCAAAATAAAAATTGCTCCAAGATGGATGAACCCTTTACGACATCTATGATGTTGCTATCTTGGTGGTCTTGTTGCCGCCTGTTTTAAAAACATTGTCTGTTGTACATTTCAGGATATTAAACATTTTTAATAGGCAATAAAAGGGCAACCACTGATGAAAAACTAGCTATTTATCAAGACAACAAATCGAAAACTACAGGAAACACCCTGTCTGCTGTCTGAGTGACGCCAAATAACTCACATTAGCGGTAATTTTCTCCCCCTATTTTTCCTTGTAAGACTTTCTTTCCAACTTTCTTTCTTAGACACACGACCAGACTTTCGGACATTGCACATGTCGAGAATATTATAGCTGACCAATAAAAGGTGCTTCTAACAAAATTGCACTGACTTGTTCCTTGTGAGGTCCTAATCCTATCCATGCCCTAAGGGGGATAGGAGGGTTGGTCTAGTGGTAGCATACTGGATTGCCAATAGTTGGATCCAGGGTTCGAATCCAGCTCTTGCCGGGTCATCTGGGGCTTTGTTGGATGGCTGTTTCAATCATCCTCTGCCGTATTGCCTTCTCCTCCTCCTGTCCTAATTAGCCTACCAAATGCATAAATACAGAACGTAAAGCCCTGATCATCCATCCATCCATATCTATCCATGTCCTAGTGCAAAAGGAAGGCAGCTACATTATAAGGGAAGCTAGTCTGACAACAATCTCTTTGGCCTTTCGTGAGATTGTACAGCAAGGTCCACTTTCCATGTATCAGAGAAGAGAATGGCACAGATCAAAATAATGAAATGTCACGATTCAATTAATACTTGAAATTGCAGTAATCTGTGATATTTGACTGTTAACCCACCTACACACACTCTAAAAAATGTCGGGACAAAATTGGCAATAAATCAGCTGTTTTTATAACAGTTTAAAAAAAAAAATCCATGTTGGTTTTTTGCATTGAAATTTGGTTTTTCAAAAAACCATTTTGAATCTAAAAAACCAATTTTGTCTGAAATTTTTTAGATTGCAGATGACCTTGACCATTAATTTCATGGAATCGAAGAACAGGGAACAAATTAGCAATATGAAAATATAATGATACAAAAGAAAAAGAAACACAAGAAAAATTGAATTAAATTAAACTTGTAGATCTATTGATAGTATACAGCGCAGGTATACATGTATTGCCATCTTTACCATTCGCTTGGAAGAGATATTGCCCATAAAAGTCCTATACTCGAAGATGTGTGAACTAAAATTAATTATGCGTTTGGAGATTGGGAAGTAATCCATGTGACCTAATCAGCTTTAACACACTCTACATAAATGTCTGTAGATCTATTGATAGTATACAACGCAGGTCTACAGCACGTATATTGCCACCTTTGCCATTTGCCTGGGACAGATATAGCCAATACAAATCCTATACTCGAATATGTGTGATCTACATTTATGTGTTTGGAGATTTGGAAGTAATCCATGTGACCTAATCAGCTTTAACATACTCTACATGTATAAATGTCTATAGATAAAATGACACAGGCTAAAGGTTAATGGCGCCTTGTAAATATTATGTCAGTTGTTGTTTTTGTTCATGTCATCTTGAGACAAGCAGCATTTAATCATCAGAAAGGGAGCTACAGCTATAATGTGGCCAATAGTTATGCTTAAAGCTGCTTAATACAGCAAATCCTGACATGCTGCCAATCAATCAGAACTTACTACCCCCACCATGGCTGTTTTTCATTGCTAAAAATACTTACTGCAATTTCAAGAAGTATGAGTTTCTGCAATAGGACAGTAAAACATAGCAGATGTACTAGATGTGATTGGTTGAGACACTGAAATACGTGGCATAAAACTCATTTGAATGTCATAAAACGTATATGAAGCCCAGAAGACGTGCTTGTTGATGGCTAATCTCATCAAGAAACCAAACTCTGCTGCTCAGTGAAGCAGAATTATTAAATTTTTCACAGCTTCCAACATTCAACACACAGATTTAAAGGACGTTTTATTGCTCATACACCAATCAGATGAGCTTAAAATGCAACGTAGATGGCATGAAAACTTGTCCAAGCAACTCATACTAATTGAAATTGCAGTAAAGGGCATGACATCCAATTACTGATCCCAATTACAGCAGCTCATATTGTATATATAAATTCTATAAAGGGGTTTTATTTCTGAGTAGACGAAACAAAGTTAAACTGCATCTATGATCTAGTAGTATGGAATAAACAGAAAAGTGAAATATGATTTGATGAAATGATCATCTGTGCGATGATCCTTATGAACAATTAGTATGATGGTTGTGTTGTTTTCTTTTCATGTTACACAATCCACCTCATGTATTATTTTTGGTATTTTTGTACACTGCTCACATTATTTAAGGGAGCAAAGTGGCAATTATTGCCATTTCCAGTTATGGCTGTGTAAGCGAGATGTGTATGAACAGCCTAAAAGAATAAGTATGTAAGGATGTGTTTTACTGAAATTTAATGACGAAACACAGGGTCAACACATCATATGTGTAAAAAGACCCAAGGTTAGATTTAAAATTAGCTAAGGGTTACAAATAGAGTTAGGTTTATAGATGGGGTTAGGGTTTGAGCTTTGGTAAACCCTGTTTTTTTTTTATTAACGTTTTGTCACAAATCTCCTATCATGTTGATTGTCTCTTACATTTGGTAAATTATATTCCACTGAAACAGCCATTAATGGCGAAAAAAAATGTAAAAAACGCCTTGCTCCCTTAATTCGTGTCAGCAGTGTATTTGGATGTTGATTCTTTTTTCATGTATTAATTGTCCACATTTACATAATAAAAATGAACGTATCTACAGATTTTTTAGGCAATACCGGGGATGAAAGCTTGGAAGTTGGGCAGACAACCTGTCACATGATTACTCCAAGGGAATCTGAAACTAATCTAAGCTGTCTTGTTTGGATTTCCGCCAGACACAATTATTACAACCAGATGAAGGGCCTTGCTGTCTTGCAGCAGGAGAATTAATAGTACTCCATTTGGTACACCATAACAAAGATGTTTATACTCCTAGGCTTCCACCATTTTAAGTAAATCAAATGAATCGATTAAGCTTTGACTATATCTTTTGAAAGATCCTTCATACATGCATGTTCACCTTTCAAAAAATATGCATAATGTCTAAAAAAAGCAAGATTATATAATATCAAGAGGGTTGGAGTTTTTTCAATGGTCCATCAAGCAATTCATTAAACAACTAGCTAGCAAGGTGAAATCAACTTAAGGTGGCTCGCTACTCGTGTAATGATGTCATCTGAGCACATTCACGCGCAGCGAGGTAGGCCCCATCTGTCGTAACGTCACGATTGCAGCTGATCTCTGCTGTCATATTTTTTTAATTCTGATAATTTCATGCGTTGGCCCTTCGTTTGCAATTTGCGCCACTTCTACTGGGGTTAGAGATTTCCCGTTTAAAGCAGTAGACAGTGGCGTCCCTATGGGGGGGCACGGGGGGGCACAGGCCCCCCCATATTGGACCTGTGCCCCCCCAGGTGCCCCCCCATATGAACTTTCCAACTCTGGCAAAAATATACAATTAGTACAGTGGGTGCCCCCCCAGAGAATCGCGTGCCCCCCCAGGTGCCCCCCCATTCGAGAACCCCCAGTTACGCCACTGGCAGTAGATGCCCTATGAAGAGGACTACATACAACCGGAATTTCAGCTTCATACTCATAATTGAAAATTTTTACAGGCAATTTTCGGCAAGCAGGTCTAATTTCTCAAAAATGACTTTTAGACATAAATAAATTTTTATATCAAAATCCATCGTGGTAGGAAACCTTCTCTTATGCATTTTATTTTTCCTCACAATATTTGGAAATAAATGACAAAGAAATGAGAAATCCTATCTCGCCAATTTTTTTCAGCGCCATGGTTTATAAAAAAAGTTAAAATGGTCAAAATCAATATTTTGATTCCGAGCCCCTTGGAAAGCCCTTTAAACTAATTATATCGCTTTGAAATTGTAATCAGCTTTTCCTGTAAGGTGTCTTCTTTAATTCCATGCCTCATTGAATAATATGGGATGCATGACCACTGAATGACAGAGTAAAATTCACAGTAAAAAAGTTCAGAAAAAAATTGAGTTTTTAAGGTTTGCGTGAACTGACTTTCTTGCACATAACCTCAAATATTTTGAAAAAAAGGCTGGTTGCGACCACTTTTTTTTATATATCCTTGCTATAAGCTATATTTTGGCCCATTCTAAACTATTTTTAAGAAATCCTATCTTGCAAAGTTCTTGAGTATCGAGCCACCTTAACATTTTATTTGGTATGTATACCAACCCTCTCTTCTGACCAAGCCAAAATGCTCAGGGAGAACCGGACATTAAATCTTAACTTCACACCCAACTCAGATGTTACTTTGTTGCTTGACAACAAAAAAGGCTATTAACGACCAGCCGAACTCCGTCTGAGTACCCCCAAATTACCTCCATTAACTGCAATTTTCTCCTCAATGACTTTTGTTGAACTTTCCATCCAAATAACATGAGGTTTTGTACTCTAGTCAGTCAGAAGAATTATTTAAGGCCTAGCAATGTGCTTTGTCAGACCATGTTTAAGGCATCAAATATATACATGATTAATTATAGGGGGGGATGATAAAGTGGCTTTTTCGCTGGGCCCATGCGGGGACGCCTTCAAATCAATCTTTATTGTTTTAAAAGTCCATTCATACTGAAATTTCTGGATTTCGGACCTGCTTCTAGCTGCTACTGGCACTTTTGTATGACAGGAAAAGTTACGTTTTTGTGAAATTTCGCCCATTTGCGATATTTGTTAATTTTAACATTTTTGATGATAGGAAGTTGAAAATAACACCATTAAACAGAGTGTAAAGAGAGCTTTCATTTGCATACCAACACTTATAGTCTGTGACAAATACAAAGATCAGATAAATATTCTTTTAAATTATATGATTAGGAAATTATCAAAGACATAGTGTGAAAATAATAGCTTAAATTATGACAATCATTTTTGGGAAATCAAAGACACTGTGGTCTGTAGAATCATGTTAAATAAACCGTTAGCTTGAAAATGCAGTATCCCCAGTCACATGAATGTTTTACTGATTTGCCAATCAGTAAGGGTCCAACTGAAATAATCGAGCTAAATCAGGATAAGATATGGTAAACATTGTACTTAAATGAATATCTGTTACTTTGGAATACTGTGCACTTAAATATTTTTAATTGGTAAATAATTAATTACAAAAGTACTGCAAATAAATGACTAAACCCTGAAGTTAAATTTCTCTTGTAGCCTGCATGCATGGCGAGGTGGCAGTTCTGATAACTGTGTGTACATTTATGTTAAATTCTATTAGTTTGCGCTTCTGAGAAGTAAAAGAAAATCACAAAGTGTACTGACATTGACCAATTGGCTTTGGAAAGTTGTGGAGCAGAAAATTGGGATTGTACATGAAAAGGATGAACCCGTAGATTCAGAAGTAGAAGTGTAACAAAATAATTAAATAAAAATCATGACTTTCAATATTGAAAATTAATCCATGCCATTTGGAAATGGTATTTATTCAAAGAAGTGCCCAAATCCCTTACGTTACCAACAAAAAAAGGATTTGAACAATTCAATTATTGTCTGGTTGAGACAATCCAAAGATCAGATATATTATATTGTACGAAGTTCTATTGTTTGATATCAGACAATCCTTTTTTTTTCACTGTGTAAATAGGCCAACTGGACTGGTATAATTAACATTAACAAATGTATGTTTTTGGTGTGAGATATGGCAAGTGAATGTCTGCCACAATACTTTTGTAACTATTTCCAAATGGTAATCACAATCATAATATTAAGACTTGAAGGTGTAGAAGTGAACAAAACCATCAGAATCATTGATTTATAGATTCTGACAACTTTTTTTTGGGAGGGGGATAGTAAATTTCAGCAGCATTTGGCCTATAATGTTGAAAATAATTTAACTCTGACATATCTAATGACAGATTATTCAAGCCAGAGCAAAATCAACCAGCACTACATCCATTCCCAGACCTAATACTTGCCACTGTGAAACCCATGCATGTAGTGGTTTACAATGAATTCCATGAATATTGGCAAAGCATTCATTATGGCTTTTATTAATTTGCAGTATAATTAGTCTTAACAAAATTATTGCATTTTATATGCATCTACCATTCAGATCCTCCAAGTGATTGACTGCTTATTTTGCAATTGGCAACTGCCACTATACTAACTCATGCTTTCGGAATATAATTCTACATTCTGTTTATGAAAGCACAGCAAAGAAGTGGCAGAGACACTGCCCTTTCCACACAACCTCTGAAAGAGCCATCACCAATGTCTTGTCCTTTACCTGACATTACTTCAAGCAGTCAGTATTGGCAATCCCGGAATGTGCAGTTAGCTGAACTAGCTGATGCAAGGGAATGAAGTGATAGTGATACTGACTTGCAACTCAATATCCAGAGTATTTTTCTATTTCTTGATGAAGTCATACATATTTTCAAGATCCTGGTCCACATGATTATCAGTTTAAATTCTTGTCATTCTAAGACTCAAACAACATTTGATGTTTTGTAATTTTCATGGAACTTCTTTGAAAATAGACCATAAATGGCCATATCTCAAGAACCAGTGCACCTAGAAAGTTGAAATATGCACCAAAATGTTCGGAATGCCCCATTTCCTATTCAATGTCAATACATTTATAGAACTTAAAATCAATATTTTTCAAGTTCTGATGGAAAATACTATTTTCGACATTTAAGAAGATGCGGTATCACATTTTGCCCAGTAGCAGGCTGAATAAGCCATGAAATTCAATTTGGTAAAAAGTTTCTTGATTCTGGAGGCAATGAGCAACTTTTAAAGGCGTCCCCGCAAATTTTCAGGATTATCATCCCCCCCTATTAATTATATATATGTGAATTATAAAATTTCAAAGCTGTGGTTTAAAACTAACATTTGTGTCTACAAAATAACTCTCAAGAATGAGGTGAGAACACGAAAGTGAGCCAGAGAGACAAAAACCTTTGACCTCGAAAGTGAATTTGTATATGTCCTTGAAACAATTGGCTTTTGCTGTGATCTTGCAGTGAATGTGTTTTTTAATACTCCAAGACTGACATGTCTTTCTGTTGCTGCTTTTTGTCCAATCGGAATGAACTGATTCGCACTCGCACCTATTCTGGAGAGTTTTTAAGTAATAAAAAATGACGAAAAGTCCGACCCATATACGTAATTAATACAGCAGTCAGTTGTACATTTATGTGATAAACTGATTGGCATTACAAACAATAATTAAAGGTTGTTTCGTCGGTCTCCCAATCGAAAATCATTTATCAAAAAATGCCCTGTTGACAAAGCAAAAATGGTCTCCTCCAGAGCATGTCATTGCTGTGAGACCCACATCTCTTGGCTCAAAATTGATCTTGTTATCACCGCTGTCATTTCTGTCTCTCTTTTACGACTTACACCAAAGAAATTAGATTTGTTTGAAGGAGATTTGAAAGACATATTCTCCTTAAGAATTTGCACAATTAGAGAAGCATGCATGCAGATTACAGTAGTGAAACACAAATGTCTGACCTTTTCGTATTGCAGCGATATAATATTATAGGCAACGGAAATGCTTCGGATATGCAAAAAAGCCTGAATGTACTGATTTGATATTTGCTTTCCAGTGAATTTAATTTTGAGCTAAATGGCAAAAAGGAAAAATAGATAGGATCTAGTTCAAAATGATGAAATGATGAAATGTAAGTAAGTTGATGTCTCTTATTGTTCGGGAAATATAAGTGATTCCTTTGTGTAATTGAGAATGAAAATGATTAATTCATTTATAGGCAGATTTCCATTATAGGAAATTAAGGGTTGATTAATGTGTCACTGAGAGACATCTCACATGAAAGTTGAAGGTTATGACTCATTCACTGGCATGAATATAGAATATGACTCACAGGGATATGAGTCATCAAGGGCAAATATTATACACAGAGAAAGAGATACAACATAAATTGGCACATTCATGTTCAAATTTCCTTTCCTCTGGTCCTAACTAAAAATTACAGGTGGGAGGATGAGCTGGATATTGTCCAAAACATAATGAAAAGCTGACAGTTGCCATTACTATTCCTATAATTGTAAATTATCATCCAATAGGGTAATTTTCATCCCATTTGGTAATAATGCCAAAGATGTATAAAAGTTTTTACCTCAGCTCTATGAAACAGATATCTGCAAAGATATACCAATTTATATTTTAAGGTGCCTCATAAAATTGAATTTGTCTGGTTGCTTTAATGTTTTATTAACTTACTGAGGATATTTCTTAATTTCCATAGATTTTTCATTCGTATAATGAAATATATGGATTGATATAGTCCTGATAAGGATTTTTAGTATCCCCTTAGCATCAACGCTTCGACGCGGATAAACCAAATGAAAACTGCATATGTGCAATCGTTGGAGAATTGCGCATAGGCCAACCGACTCCTGATGTGAGCACTTTAGTGCATATGACTTTTTTTTAATGATTTCTTTCCAGTGTTAAATTTTCATACCCCCTTAGACGTGCTGTAATAATTTAGTACCCCCTTGAAACATTTGTGAAAAGTTTTTACCGCTTCAGCAAAAGCTGCAAATTCTGAAAAATCCCTTATTATAGAAAACATTTGTCAATGAAACAAATTGTGCACAAACTAAGTGTTGGGTGACATAGGATCCTGGGTAAAGACATACACAAATTGGATGTTATTCATAACATTGCAATTTGAGGTTCAAGTCTATGGGCCATTTTGTATGGAAGTTACACAATTGTTCATCCAGTTGAAAGCTTGAGTGCATTAAACTTTGTAATTGTTAAAGAAAAACTTTCAAGAGCTTTAAAGTGAAAATTACATCTGCTAAGCTTAGATAAGGAAGCAGTCATACACATAAATTTAGAAATAGAACAAAAGAAATCTATTGCAAATTTTAAATTCTGAACAAAGAGAAGATGACACAGACACAAATACTTAAATGGCAATTGGCAATTGAAGAATATTTTTGGCAATTAATTGCGGGAAAAAAGAAGACTACTCTGTTTCCAGAGCAGCAGAGATCAAATTGTCGTCAGACAACCAATTAAAATTTAAATTCCTTAAAATATCCATCGAAAAGTTTGGTCTCCCAGTGACTGTTAGACCAAATATGACCACTGTTAGACTATTTCATCCCCTACCAACTTGTTATAATACGCTGCGCGACATCTTCAACCTTAATGAATTGATCAAACGAACCAATATGGATGCCCAGTGTTATGAATACCAACATGATCGAAGTCTGTTAATTGCTACACATACATGATGTACAATTGTACATAATATATATAACATTGTGTATATTGTCCATTTGACTGTTATAGTACAGTGACACTGTCTGCCAGATATTGCCAATAAAGGCTAACATACATAACTTTATGGAGATTGGGATTAACCTGGGTCACCCCTTCAGCTTGATGTACCCTGCAAGACCATCGTTAAAACTTTATGCCTTACAGTATATTGAGCCTTATTAACTTGACTGTGTTGGGTGTGTTGGAAATAGCAAAGCATTGGAACAAACATGTTTTTTTTAAATACATTACACAAGATAGACAGATAGATAGATAGATAGATAGATATGGTAAGTGCAGCCCTCCAAGCCCAGTTCTGGGTGCTCACGAAGGTTGATAGATAAGATGGGAGAGAGAGCGGGAGTCAACATGTTACACATTTACCCCATGTGAGGGATCTTTTACTTGCCCAGCATAGACACTGACACAAGGGGCCGCCAATTTAACATCTCATCCGAACGACATCCATATGGGATTTTGCTCATGAAGGTCCACTGAAAATTTTGAGTTCCCAACCCGCAGTTCGAACTCATGCAGGCAAAGACCTTCAGCGGAGCAGGCGGGAGCCTTAACCACTTGGCCACCCAGCCGCAAACTGATTATTATTCAAACTTTGAGTGAAGGTAATTGAATAACAAAATTGTCTCCATGTACGTAACACAACGTATATGCAGTATCCATTCACCAGTCAGAAGAATCTGAGAGGCCAATATAGACAGACCAGCAAAAGATAGGCATACTGTAAATTAAATTATTAGGAAATACTAATGGCAAAGAAGAGTATAAGCTAGAGAGAAAGGAAGGCAAGAAGAGTGATCTTGAAAATTAACTGATGATTGAGGGACGAAACAGAAGCAAGCTCTTTGATGATGAAGAATGAAGGAGGTAAAGAACAGGGCACCTTGGGTGAACATCTGGTGTGAAAGAAAAAACATTACAATCTATGAAGACAAATAAATTCACTTGCATGAAGATAGAACTAACCAACTCAGTTTTATTATTTTTGCTGGCTTTAATATCTACTTTAGATGAAGCTACACTCTTTACGCAAAAGGTTCTTGATGGTATATATAAATAACCCAAGGCCGAAAAAATGTATAATTATTTTTGGTTCAACAGAATTGAAAAGGTTTAATACTGGTGGCAAGCCCTGTGATGGAACTCGTTGCTCCCAACTTGAAAGGGGTTCCATTTTAGGAATACGGAGCAGATGGATTATCTAAGTGTTGTTTTTGTTTGCGGGTGGAACCTTTTTTAAAGTTGAATAAACCTAGTAAGGTTCCTTATCTATACCCATCATCCCACATCATAGGATGATCTATACCAGCTTATAGAACTTTTAAAAGTTCCATAAAACCTTCTTGTATGTTACTACAGGGGAACAAAAGATGCAACGAAATGACGATGTGTTTGGTGCTCAAGTGTCTTTGCCACGTCACAAATTTTCACACTTGGCTGAACAAATGCTGTGTATTACACTTCAAGAGTATTCCTATGACTTTGAGACAACACCTTCTCATACAATAATGAAATGATTATGTTATGCTTAGAAGCAACTGTCATCAACAATTGATACATGCTGCACAGTGTGCACACACCTGCCAGATGTTTATGGAGGGGGGGGGAGAGGGCATCTATTTTTTTTTTATATCTTATCATTCAAATTGATATGTCTTGGGAACTAATGACTTGAAATAATATAAATATATACATTTAATTAAATAATTGGTCATATTGCTGAATTTTTAGCCTTTGTAGCCATAATTTCAGTGCTCCCAAATTTTTAACTGGTGGAAGTTGCGGAACCTCCCCCCCCCCTTACCCCCCAAAAAAAGTCTACTTGTGGTTCACCCAGATGCACAACTTCCGTGTGTGAGTGAATGATTGGAGCTTTATCCTGTATTTGTGCACTCTAGTAAGAAATTAGGGAACGTGACACAGCAATGGGATGAAGGATATTGAAACTACAGTCAAAGAAAAGTCCAGTTGACTTGCCCAGAGTTGGGATCAAACCTGGGACCCATCGATTGGAAGCACAGGGCACTATCAACTCAGGTCACCACCTATTCATACTGTTATTACTGGGCAAGAGGAATAGGTAAAAAAATATTTGTTTCTTATCCAAGCAACACCCTTTTAGAAGAAACACCCTACCATAAATTATTTATTTCAAGACTGCCCAGAAAGAATTTATTTATTTCACCAAAACAAGCATGAAATTATTTATTACAGAAACCTCCAAGCCCCCCTCCTCCATGGAATTCTTATGGTAGTCAACTTGTATATCCATCCATTATCTACAAAAAAGGTGTTGCTCCAAACACTTGTGGATTAAGGTCTTCAACTTTGGAAATATTTACACTCAGTGTTCACTGGGGCATTGAAAAATTGCTTGTCACAAGACCACTTGAGCAACAAACCACATGGTCATTTCGTTGCACTTCTTATTTCCCTGTAGTAATATTGTAGAGAATATATGCATTTGGCCCAATTTTGTCGTATAACGATGCATGTTCCATCTCATTGCACTCCTTTCTTCCTGCAACTCAATACCACTCAATGGACTCCTCTGTTGGAGCCTAACAACCTGAATTTTCTCAAGGTCACCTTCATAATTGGACTTTGGAATTTATGGCTGGGTTGCAGAAGGTTAGCCATTCACCATTCTTCTGCAGATTGGTCTTCTGTGCAACAAAGATGAGTGAACTGTGAGTCAAAGATGTAATCATAAGGCTATTCACTATGACAGTTCATACTTCAATAGCTTAGAAAATGTACATGATGGATATGTGGTATACTTGCGAAGATAATCTTGTGGAAGTGTGTATTAATAATGGAATGTTCTAAGGCTATGATAATGTGCCATTCCATGGTGGTCAGGTTAATGGAGCAATGTTCCTTCTTTCTCTGTAAATTACATTTGGATAATTGTAATTTCTGCATGATTCATATCATTACATGAGTGTAAGTGTCATTTGCAATTTGACAATATTATGTATGTTAATTAAGTGATATTAAAGATTTTATAACCATGAACGCTCACAGTGTCATTCTGCATGTACATCCATCAAGTAAAGGAGGTTATTTACACATCCCAGAGCCAATTGACTGCTAGCATCATATCTCTGACCCACTGACAAGCATCTGTGTTACAGTATACTTGCTAGAAATGTATGGAACCCAATTACAGGCCCACCTGCTGTTCACCTGGCCTTCAGAGATAAGTATTTATTATTATTGAGTTCAGAATAGGTACCAAATAGTTCAAGCGTGTAACAGCATTATTATTTGGTTGTTTACTGCAAAAATCTGGCTTTTGATTTGTTGACAAGGGTGTCAATTGATGTGATGCAAAGTATTCCTTTGCTACTCTCCTTATAGATCCTGTTTCGCCAGTTTTTACTTTAAATTATTTTTTTTTAAAAACGTTTTTAGCTTGATTCAGCCACATTTGGATGGACACGATTTATTAGTTTGTGGTCCAGTGAGTCTGTACCACCGCAGTTATATATATACCACATAGTATTATGAACATGGTACACCACCTACAGTCATACAAGTGGCCATATTGCAACAATCTGATGAAAGACCCAGAGAACTAACCTAACAGTGACAGACTGGGGGTATACCCTTTTGGACAGCAATAGTTGGAAGTTGTGCAGACAACCTGTCAAGCATAAATCGTAGGCAGGAGGCTAAACAGCTTGCAGCTGACATGCTCGGATTTGTGTCAGCAATTTTTATCATAACCATCCAAAGGTCATGCCTGTCTTGATGGAGGAAGATTATGTACTTGTATAACCACTCAATTGATTGTGACGTTCTCCATATAACTGTCCTTGGTTCTGGTAGACAGGTAGATATGGCCTTTGTAACCTACAGGATGTATTGGCTTTTACGCTGTCCTCAGCATACTGCCCACTGATTTCATCTGCATAAAGCCTGTAAGTCTCCAAAATTCTTACAAAAATACCCAGTAGAGAAGTTTACATTATATAAACATAGGCTGCTGCGCAGCAGCTAACCTTCAAGATTACAATGACACCACAAAATTGATGAGTGTACTAAATTGCTTATAGGTACGCAACAGTGGTCGAGTCATGGCCTTCAAATATCCGTATGTGCCCACTGCCCTACCATCTGGCCATCAGCCAGGGAAATGCCTTATTAGACTACTGTACACATATTATGGAAACTGCATGTACAAACTGTAGGTTATGAGCTGTCATTGCTTTATGGCCTAGTTCAAAAATAATGAAGCCACGTAGAATATTTTCTATAGGGGTCTCAAAATATGATAATGGACTGTATGTGACAACTTTATGGTACACCATTGCTTTAAGTACATTCTTGTGCAAATTTCCAGAAAATGTCACGACATTCTGGCTCATAGTTATTGAGATAGAGTCCACTTACATTGAAAAACAAGCATTTTTTCACTAACAAAACGTGACATAACATTTTTGACCACTTGAATTCTTTCTGTTTTACAAATGTGTACGTATTATAAGACAATTTCTCAACAATTTTGGAATCTCTACATCCTCAGGCTTCATCAATCCATCAAAACAAGTACTTTCATTTACCTGTGTTGATATTATTGAGCTATTTGTACTCAAAGGTTTACTTCCAAAAATTAAGTCAAATTTGACACATACTGATCTGGGATGCTCTAGTGTCCCTTTGACATGTGTCAGTTGAATCTTTTGGCCTCTGGAACCTAGTCTTATATCTGCTTACCCATTTTGGAGCTTCTTATGGTTGTGGAAAATTTATTTCTCTAAAAAATTCAGATGAATAGCAGGGTAGGTGAATCCGTCGCAAGAGTAACGCCCACATTATTTTGTAGTGCCACAGAGCAATAATAGCTCCGTTTTAAATCTGGTTTGGCCTGTAATATTGCAAAATCTGTGTAATTTTGAGAAAAATTAAAGTAATCCAGGTCCGCAGATGCTTTCTGGTGGTAAAATACAAAGATTTCTTAAATGGGGCTTTGTCGCAAGCGTAACGCTATGGAAAATATTGATCATATTTTCATGGTTTTCTTGTAAGGAGTAAAGCAATCATTCTAGTATTACTTGTAGTGATAATCAGCACAATATTTCATTAGCTGGAGTATGTTTCAATGTTTAATTATCAAAATTTTGCTCTTTGTGAAGCTTTCCTCAAAATTTGTTGCCAATTTGTTGAAAAATGCAATAACCAATAAAAATTTCACTTTGATTTTATAATTACTCTTATGCTTCATCCAGTTATTATTGATAATGCATATAAGATCGATTTGGGTCAAAACCAGAGCACTATTTTACTTTTGTGTCATGCCATTACCCAAAATTGGCTTTTTGTCTGGAAAAATAGGCTCAAAAACACGCTTCTATCATTGTTTGCTCTGTTCGTATTTTCTTTGGTGGCACTTATTTGGTACCAATTCGAAGCCCACATACAGATGCATATTGCATAACACAGGACAGGTGAAATCATTTTAGAGGAAAATATGTACATCTGGGGAGAAAATATGTAAGTTTGTTCTTTAATATTGCAACAAAATTTCCAAAAATACTGTTTTCCTCATAAAATATGAGGTGAATTAGGATGAAATCAGCCATGGACACTTAAGAGTATGAGTGTTGTCATCCAACAAAAAAATTCGATTTAATTTGAAGATACGTTACCATTTGGTCTACTATTCTTTCACAGCCATGGAAATAAAAATAAATAAAATTTGGTATTATTAGGCTTTTATCAGTTATTTCCACAAAGCACAGCAAAATGGTAAATAGAGTTTCTAGAACTTAGACATGTTTGTTACATTATTATGTGGTCATTTGATACATATAAACATTTTATAAGTTTGATGGTCTCGTCACATTTTTGCTTCATTATTTTTGAACTAGGCCAAAAATAATATTTGCATTGGTGCGTTTTCCAGGGAAGTGCAATCTGTAAACGAAAGTTGCAAATAAAACTCACTAAAATGTGTATTGTGTATCAAAAAGCTAATCATGTTCACGGTAATTACTAGTAGGCCTATGTTTTCCCATATCATACATGACGTTCGAACCAAATTTGAATTTTCCAAGTTTTCATTGCTCAATGACGTTGTTGTGTTTTAAATGATTCTCAGTGTACAGTACTATTAATAGCAATGCCAGATTCACCAATTGAGGGGTGTTTTCCCCCCTAATTTTATTTCAATACAACTAGGAAGCATGAGTCAGGCCAAAAAATTGCTTTCCTAATTATTGAGATTGATCTATTGTGTTACAGAAGGTCTAGTTGCGGCTGAATGTTTAATGAAATTGTGCTATATTTGCATGAAACCAGGGCACTTTGAAAGTTTGTGATAATATAGATTTTAAAATTGATCAACATACCAATTGAAAGTACAATTTTAATTTAAGATTAAGTCTTTAATACAATATATTCTACAATCTGTCAAAATTTCAAGTAGTAATCTCGGAAAACAAAGAAGTTATTCACAGTTGTTTCAAGAAATATCACATCTAAGGTCACAACTTTTGAGCATTTAGCATAGGAATCAAAGGGAAAATTGTATAGGTTTTTTGCAACATAAAATTTGCAATATCTCCCTTATTTCTCAATCGATTTGAGCGATCTTTGTACCATTGTCTTAGTTAACCTTAGGTCTACTATTTAATATGGGGTTCGGATCTTTAGCTGAATTTAATTTTTTTTTTGTAACATACCTACATATGTGTACCAAACTATATCCCTGTGCATGCAATAGTGACCGAGTCTTAACCCGAGAACAAAATAAACCAATTTTTATATTTTTTCTCATTTTCAAAAAAAGTATAGAGTATCTATCAATGAGACCATCAAACGGCATTTATGCACCTGCAATACTGATTTAGTCCTGGCCCAGAAACGAACAAAAAAAAGTTTTTTTTACATGTTTTCAAACAGTATGGAATATCTATCCATCAGAAAGCACAACTAGACCATATAGGCTATATGTGTACCAAATTTCATCCACGTACATTCAATAGAGGCAGAGAGCCGGCCCGTAAAACGATCTATCCGCCTGCCTCCCGCTTGGTGGACGGACAACTTTTTTTCCGAAATGATTACAATACCTTCTGCGAACTTTGTTCACTGAAGGTTAAAAAAATGAGTCCTCTCTCACTGCAAAAGATCTATCAGCTAATTTGAAGCACATTTTTTCTAAATATATATTCATTATTTTATTGTTATACTGGTACAGATGTCAGGCTTTGAGGCCAGAGTCTCTGAACAAATAATTTGAAAGTAGTTTGTGTGAAAAATTGATGTGAAGTGAAAAGGGAAAAAGCTAGCGCAGTGTGTAATTGAATCATAAACTAAGATAAGCGAAATTAATTTTTCCCTTGGGGTAGTTTAGAAAGTTTTCTAACTGGAATAAGAAAACTTTTCTAAATATTAGCTTTATGTAGTCTGAAAAAAGAGCAGCTCAGCTAGCTTGAGTGTAATGAATGACATTACATTTACTACAGAGACCAATGGTCAATCGGAGTTTTCCAGATGTGGTCTTATAGGCCAGACTTTTTTAATTTTTAGGTTCTTGGATTGACCGACCCAACAGATTTTCTGCCTACGGAAAAAAAAATTGACCATAACAAGAATTTTTTATCAAATTGACATTATAAAAAAATGCGATTTCACCATTTATTTTTTCGTTCTACCGACCGATCCAAGAAAAAGTGTCTCGAGAAGATCCGAGAAGCTAAAGATCAATTACGTCTGGCCTTTTGATTATGAGTACTTGTTTGTACTATCATGGGCTATGATTCAACTCCCACTCCTGGAACACAATTTGGTCAGAGCCTATCGGATATTAAATGGTGGCGGGTTGTATTCAGTGTTCTGTGCTGGGGAAACTGAACGACCCTGGAAATCTTTTTGACTACAAAAGACTTACCAGATAAATTAAAATGGTTCTATTTAGTGTGATTACAATGATGAGGAAGAAGGGGTTTGAGGCCAGACCTTTGTATTGAAAATCGAGGTGAAAAAAAAATAGCCTCTGAATAAAAAAAAAAGTGCAGCCTATAAATGAATCATTAACTTAGATCAGTGGAAATTATTTTCACATAATGCTTGTTTAGACAGTTGTTTATCTGGAATTTTAAGTAAATAAACTCTACATTTTTAGTCGATATTTACATGTAGACTTTCCAAAAGAGTGGTAACTTGTAAGAGTAATTTAATTGAGAGCAATACATATAACAGGATGAAAATTTAGACTAAATGTAAATCACATAGCAAAATTGAATAAAACCTGATAATATACATACTAATTTATGCGATTGTACAAAAGTTTGCGACTGCTTCTTGCTGACAAATATGTTGGATTACTATTTATCAAGTTCAGAAAACAGTTAGTAAAAATGTGGATATGCTATTTTGAATAAACTGGATAAGAATATTGTAGAACAGTCAATGGATCCATGGAGGTAATTTTATATGACTCAGACGTATTTCAACAGGTTATTTTTTGAAATTGTGTCTAAACTATTTACCTGTATTCTTGACTTGAAAGAAGACTAGAAACAAAATTTGGTCTTATTGGTCAGCTCAAGACTGTGAGATTACACTAGCAGCTGTTCTTTTGGACTGACTAAACACCACTATCCTCTCAGCTTTTTGTTTATACCAATCCCCATTGTGATAACTTAGAACCACTATAACAGAAGGAAATTGTATTTGATTGTGATGATTTCATATTTATAGCACTCACTTTTCTTGAATATAGAAATAAAGTCTATAGAAAATGGGAAATGTTCTCAGTAAGAAAATACTATACCTAAGCAAACAGACAAATTAATTCTACAAAAATGTCGTTTTTGAAATGTTTTTATCTGATTTGCCTTTTATCTTTGCTATATAGCTCAAAATTTAACTCACCATAAAGCAAACGTCAAATCAGTGCGTTCAGCTTTCCTTGTATGTCAGAACCATTTGTGTTGCCTCTCTCACAAAAGGTCAGGCATTTGTGCTGTTCAGACATGTCCCATTTTCTTTTCTTTTTTTTTGAATTTATGTTTCTGTTTCCGTAAGATTTAATATGAAAGGGGGAAATTTTGATTTAAATGTCATTTCCAAAGATCTAATTTCTTTTGTGTATATCCTGTCAAAGAGATAGGCACTGATATGTCTGCTGTGATAACAAGATCAATTTCAAGTCTGGAGACGTGGTTCACACAGTTACGAAATACAAGGCTATTGATGTTTGTCAATGTAGCTAGGAGCAAGCCAAGGGCAGATGTCATTTTTGATTGTGTCTTTTCATACCCTTTCTATTGCATGCATGTGCAGCCTATTGAATCAGTATTGATGTATTTATTATGTATGAAACGGAAAAAGTAGCTTTCCATCAAGACAATAAATAATCAATCATGTACAAAGTAACAATAGCAATAATCATTGTATACTTTATCATAAATGGTTTGTATTGAAATTAATATTATATGCAACCAATTTGATATATCCAGGTTAAACCATGGGACAATTTATGGGGTTTCTATTCTCATCTTACCATACATTGCATGTTCTTTCTCATCAATTTGCTTCTCCACAAACTCATAACCACCAAAAGGGCTGCCCTGTTGGAGCCTGGTAACCTTAATTATTCCAAGATCAGCTCAATAATTGGCCTTCGGAATTTATGGCTGAGTGATAAACTAAGTTTCTCCAAGGTCATCCATATAACGGGGCTTTGGAATTTATGGCAGGGTTGCAAAAGGTCAGTGGACCAGCATTTTTTGCAATAAAGATGCGTGAACTATATGAGTCAGGGATGTAATCATATTCAGTATGGCAATTTAGAGCATAATGGATAATGTTCATGATGGACATGCTTAAATGCTTGTCTGGATAGTCTACTCATGGTACTATCTGCCACACCGTAAAATTTAAAATTTTGAGTTCGCTAAAATGATTGAGTGAGATGATTGCACAATTTGTTTGAGCTATGATAGCTTGTTGTTCTGAGTTATGATAATCTCTCTGTTGTTATAACTTACAAACAACAAGCTATGTTGGCTCAAAGGAATTGTGCAACCATCTCACTCAATCAATTAAGCTAACTCAAAATTCAAATTTTACAGTGCAAAGCTATCATGGTTTTCAGGTCATAGCTTTAATTAAGTGCAAAATTTACGGTGGTCAGCCAAGTTCTTTTGATCTCGAAAATTGGATTAAGAACATCAGGATAATTGTAATTGTTACACAATTCTTATTATTATTATACGAATGTGACATTTTTAATTTGGCATAAGGGACCATTCAGAATTTATGACTGGGGGGGTGGGAGTTTTGGCCTGGGGGGTACTAACTTTTCACACGTGTTTCAAGGGGGGGTAATACTTTTTGACAACACTTCCAAGGGGGGTAAGAAATTTTAATTAAAAAAAATGTTGAAAAACACGCATAAACTCATTTTATTTGGACTTTTTTACGCGCAAAAGTCAGCGAAATGACGCGAATCTGTACGCATGGCCGTGTATAACAGTATATATGTGTGTATTGCTTTGTAATAACCTAAGGGTGGGGTACTAAAAATCCGCATGAAACTCAAGGGGGATTATTAATTTTGACGGGAGGTTCCAGCAAAACTCCCACCCCCCCCAGTCGTAAATTCTGAACGGTCCCTAATTATGTATGTTATTTATAATTTAGTTTGCATGAACTTTAGCTGTAATGCTGCATGCACATTGCACATCAATGAATGAGGTTATTTATACGACTCAGTGGCCAACTGATTAACTGTAAGAATGGTATCTCTGACCCACTGACTAGCATCTGTGTTACAGCACGTACATGCCAAAATACATGACTGCCAATTACAAGATTACAGTCTAAAAAATGTCGGGACAAAATTGGTTTTTTAGATTCAAAATGGTTTTTTGAAAAACCGAATTTCAATGCAAAACCAACATGAATTTTTAAAAAAATCCATGTTGGTTTTTTGCATTGAAATTAGGTTTTTCAAAAAACCATTTTGAATCTAAAAAACCAATTTTGTCTGAAATGTTTTAGAGTGTAGCCAACTGTTCACCTGTTGAGATGTGTGTCTATTATTATCAAGTTCAGTATTGTTACAAAATTGTTCCAATGTGCTATAGTGGGTTCGTTGTTTGGTTGATTATTGCAGTACAACACTGGCTTGTGATTGGTTGACAGTGATGTCAAGTGTATAATTGAAAGCAATCCTGTGTGAATACATTGTAGTTTCTGGTCTGTTGATTTTTACTTTAAATTCAAAATACCATTTTTTGCTTGGTTTAGCACATTTGGATGGACAAGACATAATTATTCTTTAGTGTTCCATTGAGACTGCACATAATCAGTAGCCACACAATGTTACATACATTGTAGGCCTACATAGACCCAGGAGTCAGTTGAAAATCAAATCATAACTGACCAAACAGGAATTCAAGATTCATGAACAATTTGATTCTCATTTGCAATTATAAAAAAATTGTTTTCAAAAAATCAATGAAGACAACAGATCAAACTCTTATTCACTTTTGAAATGATTAAGTCAAAGGGTTTTCATTCTTAGATATATTTTTTCTCAGTCAAGATTTTGTTGAAAAATTCCAACTGACTTTGGCAAAACACACCAATGACTAGTTGATCCAAATGTGACTGACCATTTGAAAATGAAATTAAACCGACTTTTATTCGACTGACTCCAGGGTCTAGGCCTACACCACCAACCTTCAAACAAGAGGCCATGTTGCAACAATCTGATGAAGGACCCAGAGAACCATAGACGTACGGCGTGCGCGATTTTTGGGGGGGCGAGCGACATTTGCCCGAATTTCAAGATCTAGATTTAACACCATTTCAAATAAAATTGCATGGAAATCATTAATTTTCAATAGTGATTATTTAATCATCTGCCCAAATTTTTTAGCCCTTTTGCCCAAATCTTGCTGTTTCCCAAAATTTTTGGGGGGCAATCTCCGATACGCCGATGCAGAGAACTAACCTATCAGTGCTCAGACTGGGGGTATTTATCATAGCCTTAAGTTATGGTGCATCTATTTCTGATATTTATTGTTATACCAGGACAGACAACAGGCACTGAGGCCGGACAGAGAATTTGAAGACAGTTGTGGTGAAAAGTGGAGGTGAAAAGGAAAGGGGAAAAAAGCTAGTGCAGCGTGTAATTGAATCATTATACTAAGATTAGCTGATGTAATTTTCACCTTCAGCCTGCTTGAGAAGCTGTTTATCTGGAATGAAAAAAGTTTACTCAACTTTAGCTTTAGCTTTTTATATGACATTCAGTCTCACAAAAAGAGTGGCTGGGTTAGCATGAGTGCACAAAATAACCTGTAATAGGCTGATAATTGAGACTAAGGGCAGATCAGATAACTGATTGCAAATTTGTTCGATGCCAGATGCTTATTATAGCGATATTTTTATCCATTATCAAGCTCAAAGTTTGTCAAAACTTGGACATTTTTTATGGTAAGGATGAATGTATTGAAAACATCAGGAACCTGATATGACAAATGCGACCCGCCTCGGTAAACGGAGCTAACACTTATTCATCTTGTAAAATTTGTCACAAATATTCCAGTTACTTTATTTCAGGGAAGTTGAAACAAATTAGGTCTTATTGTCGACTTAAGATTGTGAGTTTACACCTGCAGTTGTTCTTGTGAGCGGACTAAGAATTACGGTTACAAATAAGTTAAGTTTACTCCTGCGACAAATCTCCTCGCATGTCAATTCCTCTTACTTTTGGTGAATTATATTCCACTGAAACAGCCATAACTGGCAAAAAAATATATAAGTTTTTGCTTTTGATCTTTAAAATAATGAACTGCCTGATCTGATGAATTATGCCACTTTTCTCTGACATTTAAGCAAATGCCAAATCAGTAGGGGGAACTGGGACACATTGGGACACTTTTAACGTCTTATAATTTTGCTCAATGCTGAAAGCTCTGAGCAACTCGGAAGTTTGCATGAATATTGTCACTAATCCATAAATTCGACTGCACCTACCCTTTTGCAGCCAGACAGCAAAATGTGAGTCGTGATCATTCACTGTGGCCTGAATACCTCTTGTCAGCTGTCCCGGTCATGCAATTGATATGGACACTTACATTCTGCCACATAGTGCCTCCCAATGTGCCTAGTGTTCAGTGTTCCAATGAGCCCCAATATGACTTTTACACCAAAATGCTAATTTCTCAGGCACCAGTGAGTGAGTATGTTTATCAGGATAGCAATTCATCACTCTTCATTACGATGTACCAAATTCATACAAACATTGCGAAGCCATATCTCTACATGTGGCTGTAATTTGTCATTAAAACGATAAAAACATCGGGATAAGAAATTACAAGATATGATGGCACCAAGAAAACCCCACCGTCTCATAGTGCCCTGCGTCCCAATGTGCCCCGCTTCCCTCTATATATATATATATACATTGAGTTTTTGTTGCATATCTGGAACATTTCAATTGTTGTTTGTTGATGTCACATTGTTAAGCTAAAGGTCAGCAATTTGTACTGCGCTGACAAAATCACATTTTTTCTTTTTGGTTGGAATCTAAAATCCTCTCTTTTTGAGCAAATTCTTAAGGAGAA
This sequence comes from Platynereis dumerilii, assembly GCA_026936325.1. NCBI lineage: Eukaryota > Metazoa > Annelida > Polychaeta > Phyllodocida > Nereididae > Platynereis > Platynereis dumerilii. The sequence goes on from JAPTHN010000211.1 coordinate 302,314, forward strand.
AATGTCTTTCAAATCTTCTTCATACAAATCTAATTTCTTTGCTGTAAACCTCGACAAAGGGGCTCAGATATGTCTGTGGTGATAACAAGATCAGTTTTTAGCCTGGAGACGTGATCCTAACAGCAATGAAATACTCGGCCGTTTCTTAAGACAACCTTTCTGATCTTGCCAATGCAAATATCACATTCAAAATTGTAATAATACGAGGCATGTGATATCAGTGGTGAGGATATGACTTAATCTCTGATAGCAATTTTTCTCATCTAACATTGCAATCATGGAGCATAAATCTTGTTTCATCCAGAAACTCATGACCATGCACTGAAAGGGCTGCTCTGTGGTTGCCTGATAACATGATTTTTTCCAAGATCAGCTAATAACTGGTTCATGGAATGTATGGCTATGTGATATACAGACTTTCTCGAAGGTAATCTTTATAGCTGGACTACTACGAGTGCCAAGTTATTAGGCAGCGATGGCTTTTTGCCATATCTCCAAAAGTATTTGAAATATTTTTATGTCCTTCACCCACCAAGTGTGGGTTAGGGTGGAAGATTATTCTGAGCAAATTTGTCCATTCCGTTCACGCAGTCAGACGTTGCAGCATTTATTACAGGTTTCGGGTGTGCCAAGTTATTAGGTACATTTGCATGTTGCATTCAAATATGGACAAAATTTTTAAAATTTCAAATGAAAATGACCTCGATATATTCTCAATATTAATTTCCATAAAGTTATGCTACATTCGGAAGCTTTCGTGCCTGCACTTGGAAGCAATCCACTTTATTGGCACTCGGTGTATGGCTGCTTTCCAAAAGGTATAAAATAGCTGTATGTTGCTGCTTTGGATTTTGATGTGCTTTCTTTCTGTGAAACTTGGTTGGATTCAGATTTAGAACAATTAACTGCTATCAATGGCTATTCAGCCATATACAAGCATAAAGCAAGCAAGAAAGAGGGTGGTGGACTTGCTGTTTTTGTCAAATCAAGTCTGTCCTACAAAGCCCGGAATGATTTAACCTTCCCCTTAGAATTCCGTGACTAATTTGATGCCCTGTTTGTGGAAATTGAGCTTGGTGCCAAATGTGAAAATTTTGTACTGGGCATCATTTACAGGAGCCCAAGTAACCGTAGTGAGAAAGAATTCAATCACTGTATGAATATTGCAATTAACAATCTTGAACAGGAATATAAAAATATAGTAATTGTGGGTGATATGAATATTGATCTCTTGAAAACTGAAGTTCACAAGGACAGCAATGAATTCTTAACATTACTGATCTCAAGAGGCTTCATCCCTGCTGTAACTCTACCAACAAGAGTTACTCATAAATCAGCAACTCTCATTGATCACATATTCATCAAATCTACCAGACCCCATCATTTAGCAGGCACATTAACATCTGATATAACTGACCATTTCCCAAACTTCATTTATATTCCGATAAGTGCTCCTCATATAAACAGCAATTATGTGTCGTATCGGAATTTCAGTGATGTTTGCATTGAGAAATTGCAAGATGCTTTAATCCAGCATGACTGGTCTTCAATCCTGCAATGTGATGATGCCAATCTTGCTTACGACAAATTCATTGAATCATTTCTCTCTATGTTTCAGCTTTTTATTCCTAAGGTTACAAGGAAATTCAATAAGTTCAGGCACAAAAAAGAACCATGGATTACTAAAGGGCTGCTTATTTCGATGAGAAAAAGGGATAGGTTACACGCAAAGATAGCAAAGTCACCAAACCCAATTTCTAGAGCAGCAGCTGAAGCAGTTTATAAGTCGTACAGAAACTGTCTGAATAGGCTTGTTAAGACTCGAAAAGAATCATATTGGCATTCCACTTTTGAAAGCTGCAAAAAGGATATTAAAGCCACATGGAATTGTATAAGCAGCCTTCTTAAAAAATCAACAAATAAGGCCGATTTTCCTGATACTTTTCAGCATAACAACACAGTTATGCATAGCACAGTTGAAATAGCCAATGGCTTTAATAGTTTCTATACTAATCTAGGCACTAATTTGGCTAGTAGTTTGCCAAGCTCTCAAGTTGATTTCAGACAGTTCCTGTGTCCACCTTGTCCCAATAATTTCTTTATGTTTCCTACAAACGAAAATGAAATAGAAAGTATCATCAAACTCATGAAACCCAAAACTACCGCAGGGTACGACTGTATCAGCCCCAAATTGTTGCAAGGAACATACCGAGGTATTCTTTGTCCTTTGACTCATATCATAAATCTTTCACTTAAGCATGGTCAAGTTCCAGATCAGATGAAATTAGCCAAGGTTATTCCTATTTTTAAATCTGGAGATCAACAACAAATCTCCAACTACCGACCTATTTCACTTTTACCAACCTTCTCTAAAGTCTTAGAACGTATTGTCTATAAGAGACTGTACTCCTTTCTGAGCATCAATAAAATTCTCACTTCATCTCAGTATGGTTTTAGAGAGTCAATGTCCACAGAGTTAGCAATATTGGAGCTCCAAAGCAGAATAGCGCATTCAATGAGCACTGGCGAGTGGTGCCTTGGAGTATTCCTGGACCTTTCCAAAGCTTTTGATACTATAAACCATAGTATACTTTTGCAGAAATTATGCGCATATGGTGTCAGAGGTTTAGCCCTGTCTTGGTTCAGAAGTTATCTATTTAATAGAAGCCAATTTACCAGCATTAAGGAGAGTCATTCTGAGAAGATGTTGATATCATGTGGAGTACCCCAAGGCTCAATCCTAGGGCCTTTGCTTTTTCTCGTATATGTGAATGACATCAATAACATTGTCCAGGCTGGACACCCAATTCTTTTTGCTGATGACACAAACATTTTATTTACGGACACTAACCTAACGCGACTGAATGAAACTGTCAACAAAGAAATGGTTTGTATCAGTCAATGGTTTAATGTTAACAAACTCTCCATAAATGTCGCAAAGACCAAGTACATTGTCTTCCATCAAAAGCGAAATGAAGTAAATGCCGAAAACCTACACATAAATATAAATGGCAATGGAATTGAGAATGTTTCTAATATGAAATTTCTTGGAGTCATAATAGATGAAAATTTATCGTGGAAAAGTCACATAGATCATATTTGTAAAAAAATTGGAAAGGCTCTAGGGGTGCTCCATCGCATCCGTCGCCAGGTTCCAGGCTACATCTTACTGCAGCTGTATAGTACACTGATTTTGTCGCACATAAATTATGCCTTATCTGCTTATGGTAGTAGTGACAATTGTAACATGAAACGTGTATTGACCCTGCAGAAAAAGGCCATACGTTGTATTACAAACTCACCATACAATAGCCACTGCAAGCCGTTATTTGTCAAACACAAATTGCTGAATGTGCACGATCTGTATGCCATCAGTTGCTTGAAAGTGGCCTACAACTTTAAACACAACAGACTACCAGTTTACCATACGACTGCATTAGCATCCCCAAACCAGATGGCTCTGACTACGAGACAGTCTCATGACTTCTATATACCAATGACGAGATCCAGAATTGCAAAGCAATGTCTCAAATATAAAATAGGTAGTATATGGAACTCACTTCCCTTAACATTGAAAGACTATGGAAAATCTGTTTATGCATATGCAAGTAAACTAAAAGCACACTTCCTCTCTAAGTATGATGTTGCATGTCAAATCCGAAATTGCTATAATATATGTCATTGATGTTTTAATTTGACCTTATTCTCCATCAGCTGAATCTATATCAAACAGAAGTTTTCATATTCGTAACATTAGCCTCACTTCATCTCATTCCTAACAAGAAAGGTGGCCTGAATTTCAGCTCCAGGGCTATCCAGGTCTCCTCACATTGGCACACCATAATAACAAATTTGCAAAGTTATAAAGAACCAAATAATTCATGTGATTGCTCGACCATTTAATAAGTAATGTGATGGCAAATTTATGATGATATTTGTACTGGTCATCTTGTTCTCGCTAATGTCAAATAAATATATATCGTATCGTATCGTATCGTATGTTCATATTATTATATGACTGTGTCATTTACAATTTAACACAATTATGTACATAATTTGTATTACACTTTTTATGAAAATGCTGGAATAATTTGGATTTTTAAGCTGTCAGGACTTCAAAGGTCTAAAATTGGTGATTGAATGAGTGGAATTGCAAAGATTTTTCCTCAGAAATTCAATTTATAAGTTGGCAGGCCTGGAAAAATGGATTATTTTTAGTAAAAACATAGGCTGGGGGGCAGCATACCATCGGCTACTCACCTATTCTCCTAGGCAGTGGGATACATTGAGGCTGAACCCCACTGGGTACTCTAATATCTCATGAACAAGAAATTCCGGTTGAAAAACTTTCATTGAATGGCCAAGAACTGTGAGCAAAATACCATAAAAAGTTTCCTGTCTGCAATTTTGTATTGGCGGGAATCAAAATCCACATGCAATCAGCTTGCGTGATGGGTTCCCCCCCCCAAAAAAAAAGAGGGGAAACAGTTAAAATATGGGCAAGGAGTTAGTAAGTTTGACACAAGATCAAATGAACGGAAAATCAATGGTTAGTAATTAGCAAGACATTACTCTAGAAGTGGTATAACGTGGTATAATCTGGATAATGCAATTCAGGAAAGTATGCCTATTGGTGGCCTGTGGCAAAATCTGTGCTTTTCGTGAAAGCGCAATTTGAGAAATAAATTTAAAAAAATAATTTAAGAAGATTGGCTTCAGTGACAATATTAAGAATAATATTACCCGGCATGGATTACCCACAGTAATTTGTCACCTTTTCCACTACCATTTTAGAAAGTTGGTTTTTTATCAAACTTATTTTTGTCTGAATGTAATATACAGTGGTGAAAGAGAGGAAAATAAAGCAATGCATTGCGCAATAGACAGTTAATGACTACTATAAAGACAGCTAGAAATGGACAATAATTGAGATAAAGACAGCCAGAAAACGATCAGGACATGTGGGGAACTGCTTAGCTAGATAGATAGATAGATAGATCGATAGATAGATAGATAGATAGATAGATAGATAGATAGATAGATAGACAGATAGATAGATGCTATTAAAATGTTTCATAATTTCTGCAGAAAAGATAGAATGACAATTTCATGAAACTGCATACAACTGAAACTATATAATAATTATATAGGCACAGTTTAAGTTGTTACAATTTACAAATTGACTGAAAAATGTTACCTATCTTAGTGTCATCTGATAATATTGTCTAATATGGAATAACTCAATATATTTTCATGAATGTTAACTGCTATTCTAGCACTGGCCATTGGCTTAAATGCACTCCAAACACAGGCCATGCATTGTCTATTGTGAGCAATGGGGCATTGCAATAAGAGTTACTATTGTTTGAACAATAAATTAGACATCTATCAGTTCAATACAGTTCTGTCTATAAATCTTAATCAAACAGTTTCATTGACTTCAGTTCTACATCATCTTGATCCTGAGTACATTTTAGAATTTAGCCAAGTAAATTATTGGATGTTGTAACAATTTCAGTTAAATTACAACATTTTACAAATTACCCTTGCAGACATTCCTTTAAAGGGGCTTCATTAGTCCCCCTCCTCAGCTGCTCAACACCCACACCAATTGGCTATTGTCTGCTGCACCCCAGATATGTTGATCACCTTATGCAATGATGTTATGTAACCTGACATACTTTGCACATCTCAGAAGTGTGCCACTGTGATGGGAGGGGGGGGGGGTCCAATGAAACATCACTGAAAAGCAATGGTTACCAAGAGATTAAACTTAAAATGATATATATATGCCAGTTTAAATGAAATTTGAATCATGTAGTCCGGGCAAGTAGGCCTATGGTTTTGTGCATTTTGTAAAAAGAATAATTTGAGAGAAGAAGAAGAATTCCAGTTGATGATTGGATTTGGTGATGTATAGGAATCTTGAATCATTGTAAAGCTTTAAAAATTTTACAGGATTAAAATTGGTTTTATAATGATATTGTAAATCAAGGTTTTTGGTTTTAATTTAAGAACGAAGACTTAATGTTTTCACCGAAATTAAGGTTTTTATTGTTTTGTGTGCCAACTTGAGACAAATCCATATCTATCTATCTATCTATCTATCCATCTATCTATCTATCTATCTATCTATCTAGCTAGCTATCTAGCTAGCTATCTAGCTAAGCAGTTCCCCACATGTCCTGATCGTTTTCTGGCTGTCTTTATCTCAATTATTGTCCATTTCTAGCTGTCTTTATAGTAGTCATTAACTGTCTATTGCGCAATGCATTGCTTTATTTTCCTCTCTTTCACCACTGTATATTACATTCAGACAAAAATAAGTTTGATAAAAACCCAACTTTCTAAAATGGTAGTGGAAAAGGTGACAAATTACTGTGGGTAATCCATGCCGGGTAATATTATTCTTAATATTGTCACTGAAGCCAATCTTCTTAAATTATATCTCTCATTATTTCTTTATTTCTCTCTTTTTATCAACTTATAGATCAATCTTTCTTCAATATTTTTTCCTAGTTACCTAACATGTCATCTATAAAGCATGAGCTATTCAGTCACACAAACTCTTCATTTATTGCTGATCTTTTTTCATACAGCACTTTTTGTTATTTCAATGAAACCTTGAGTAAGAGTACCAATAAATAACTTGCCACAAAGAGATGTTTATGAGATGGTCAAGAGCCCAGATCTTTGTCATAGCTATATAAAATTATTCAAATTTGTGAGCTGGCACTAGTGAATTACTTTACTGTTCCAAAGAATTGTTGTGCCTGTTGCATCTAAACTATTATCCCTGGCTTCTACACAGCTGATTTTCATTATTCAAATTGAAAATTGTAACTAAATGAACAAATTACAACATCAGTTTCCTTAAGTACCCTTTAAGAAAATGTATCAAAAAGTTTCATTTTTAAGGCAAAGTTGAACATGTTATGTAACACCCAGACTCAGACGGAAGCCACTGCAATTGTGGGAGGAGCATTGCATAATCTGATGTCACAAAGAGAAGTGTTGCTTGGATATTTACTCAGAAAGCCCAGCTTTGTGAATCAAATAGGAAAATTAAATTTTATATTCAAAATATAAAAAGTAAGGTGGAATCTATGCAGTTTGAACAGATTTTTAAGAAAAAAGAAAACAAAATTTTGTTTGAAGGTTGAGCAGAGTGTGCTGTGTAACTGATTGCAGCCACCCTCTTGACTTTGGTCATGGGAAAGGATCAGTGGGGCAGACAATACCTCTGACACAATCTTATGTAATACTGTACCCCCTAACCAAAGGAGAAATCTGTTCCCTTCAAAATGCTAAAATATCATTGGGGTGAGTTTTGAAATTAATTAAAAGACACATTTATTCAATAATATCTTAAGATGTGAAATTGCATAATGAAATATGCAAAACTAAGGTTCTGTAACATGCCAAGAAAATTCTTTAATAACCCTGTTTTCAGTGGCCTAATTTCTTAGCTGATCTGTCTGATTTGTTCATATTTAATTTTCATGCTAAAATCTAAATAAAAGGTGGAATCACTGAGGTTAGATTTAAGCCATAAAGTTATTGGGAGTTCAAGATTTCTTTTCAATATTTTTAAACAAGCAAATGCATGTTTCTTAATATGCTTACTGCTGCCAAGGTCCAAATTATATATTTACAATCGATAATATTTGATGAAGAGTGGTACAAAAAGTAAATATTCTTTCATAGTATGTTAACTATAATATACTGTGTGTGTGTGTGTTTGTGTTTTACGCCTCTGCAGCACCTTATTGGGCTATATCGAGGCTTGCTCAGTGTTATTTGTCTTTGTTTATTGTCCACATAGCATGTCTGTGTTGGAAGAACTAACTTTGTAGGTTGGTGAAGAATTATTTACAGATTTTCTGGGCAACTTTTAGCGCAGTTGTAAACAGGTTGTGGCGTATAAGAAGGATCAGAGCACCTGCTCCTTCTTCGGTAAATTTGTAATTTTTAATAGCTTTGATGAGATCCGACTTTGTACTGAAACTGTCTTTGTTGAACGGCCCCTTTGTTTGTTGTGTATGTTGTACCAGTTGTGTACGTGCTTGGTGAGGTCTCAATGATGCAAGAAGTGTTTTTGTATACCCAAGGTAGTCTTCTGTGAGCTTCCTTCTACTAGTTTGCCATTTGTTGTTTAACACCAAGCAGACAACTGCTGCAGCTGACTTAGTTAGGTGTCCTGACTGTTCTTTTTGACATGAACTGTTCTGGCGATGTTCTACCAATTTCAGGATAAGAAAGAGTAGATCGTGGATAAGAAGAAGAATCATAGTTCCATATTCAATCTCTGTGAGCTGTCAGGTTTGGATTTGTGTCAGATACTGTTACCATAACCATCTGAAGGGGCATGCCTTTTCTGATCTTGGAGGATTATGTAAAGTTATAACAACTCAATTTTCTTCCAGTTCTCTTTGTGAAGAGGAAAAAGGAAAAACCGAAGCTCAGCGCGTAATCGAATCATAAACTGAGATTAGCAGATGTAATTTTCGCCTTCAGGTTGTTACTGTTGTTTATCTAGAATAAGGAAAGTTTCTAAACTTTAGCCTCAGCTTTGAAATTGCTGTCCATTCTCACAAGGAGAGAGGCCAGGCTAGCTTGAGTGCAATGAATAATATAATAGCTTGATGATTGAGATTAAAAGCCAATCATATACTAAGCAAGAATGGAACCTAATAATAGCCCTATTAATTCATTTGATGGAAGGGGCCCCGACCCCGGGGTAGAGTGAGACATCAGTTAGATTTCAGCACTCTATGTGCTAGTGATGCGGACCGGACCGGACCACCCCCCACTGGTCCAGAGGTGAGATGGTCCAGTCCAGGGGAGAGGTGGTCGGATATACCGGTACTTACCGGTTTTTGATTAATGTGCAATTTTCACCAAAAATCCTTAGAAAAGTTCGAAAATGAAGGTGTGAAAAATTAATTTCTTAGTTTTTACAGCATTTAACCAATTTTCCCTGTACCAGTCCGTACCGGTACAGACAACCTCTGGACTGGTTTTTTGGAACTGGGGGTGGTCAGGTACTAAAGAGGTGGTGGTACTGTATCGTACCGATACAAAGCGGTCCAGTCCGCATCACTACTCTGTGCAGTAGATATTAACCATAAGGAGTGCCTAAGCCTATATACAATGTAAAAATACCTTGTAGTGCCGATAGTTATTAACTTAAACAGATCAAAACTTTTGACATAGGGTAATGCTCCGTGACTCGGACACTTTTGACATCGCACATTTATTAAAAGTGGCCTGGAGTTTGATTGACAGCCTATCAATCATCAAACCTGGTGTCAAACGATGTCTTTGTGAGCAAGCTGCCTGATTAAAATCACCTGATTGGTAACCGTGGCCCATGGCTAGCTCTATCCCCCAAAATAGCCAGTTGGTGAGTGTCACCTTGACTCGGACAGAGGACTCCTTGACTCGGACACTTTTGATATGGCCCAGTTGAACAGGTGTTTTCTGCAGATAAGTCACTCAACTGTCACTTTGCAGCATATGTATCGATAGAATGGACTCTCAGCTTCACCCTCAGCTGTGTAGCCAAGGTATAATAAGAGCGTCTGCAACAAGGCAGACACCCAACCAATTTACAGAAAATCTGACCAGAACATCGTCCGACAACAACGTCCCAAAGACAGGGAAAGTCCACTTATTTGTTAGTGGGGGACGAGGCATCAGCCCCAGTGATGATGTCACAGTACTCGTGACGTCATTGTCAAGATATACCACGTGGTGCACTGAATACACAGTGGTGCACTGAGAGCAGGGAGACACTGATCACTAGTGATCAGGCATTGTCCCTGCATTGACACATACATGCATGTAGGCCTATAAAAGCCTATAATAAGGCAGGGGGTGAGGGGGCTTCTTTGAAGCAATCTTCCAGGAATTGACTGTAAAATGTTCTGAAACTCAGAGAAGCCCAATTAAAATTATGGTTGGAGTTTTCCTCAGACAGTGGGTAATTATTTACTTTATGGTAATGGCATATTTATTCATTTCAAGTGCTCTTAAGGTCCCTGAATTCCTAAATCAAGCAACTCATTGGCAGAAATTATTTATTTCAAAACAAGCCAATAAAGGTATCTATTTCACCAAAACTGAGAAAGAAATTATTTATAAAAAGAAAGGTATTCCCAGGCAAAACATGATTTTCAAATAAATTATAATTTCATGCTATTCAATGCTGAAATAGTAGGCCTAAAATTAATGAACTTTGTAAGATTCGTATGAATACACGTTTTAGGTAACAGAAAATATTTTTTAAAAAGGACCAGAAACTTTAAACGTCCTTTTTTTCAGTTCTATTTGCTCCCATTTATATTAGACAATACAAAAGCAATTAGGCCTGCAGGTAGGCCTATGTTTTAAAAGGATATAATAATTAGAGGCTGATCAGCACAGGAATTTGTACACTATCATCCGCACGCAAATAATACGTTTTGAATATAGGCCTATATATATATATACATATACTATCAAAAAAAATAGAAGCTATGATCTCCTTTGAGACCTTGAATATGACCTGGATTTTAATCTATCTCTATCTGGCTTTCAATGTAGGCCTATAGGTCATTAGACATTTCTATCCAACAGTTTCACTAGGAAGAAGTACCAAATTTAGGCATTGACACAGGCAGAAACAGCACTTGAAACAATTCTGGGCCATGTCATCAAGCAAATACGGTATCATTTAGGGTTATGCAATACACCTGTTCTGACTGTCTTTTGAGAAGACCCCCGATTTCAGAAAGCTAGATACCTTAAGAGCCCTCTGGTGGCCAAAAATTTAACTGTGACCTACATGGAGGACCTATGCATTGGGTCCCACTGAATCAACCTGGGTCCTCTTGTGGCCATTTCTTGAATCACAGGCAAAAGATCTTGCACTTAATGACCCCAGGCCAATTAAAGTTCAATCTTACAGTAAGTTGTGATTGCATTTCTACATAATTAAGGGATTTCCCCCAAAAACTTAATAAGGAATAGAATGAGTTATACATGTATTTGTCATAGAATCATGGGGGTTTTCAATGTTGGGAACCCCATCTGATTCTTAACTCAAGTGCAGAGACAAATACCATGCAAGTTGAGAAATACAATAAACATTTTTGAGCGATTGAAGAGAGATTGAGCACAGTATTAAAGAGATGGATCCATGGGAAAGTATAGGAACAGAATTAATGAGGGGTGGGGAAAAGGGGGTGGTGGGGTAAAGAAATAGGTGGAAGCAAAAGCAGGGATAGGAGCAAAGGAAGAGATGGGATCAATTGAGAAAATTATGTGAAAAGAAAAGATAGGACCATGTGAGAGATGCTAGCAAAGTGGGAGATGTGAGCAATGAGAGAGATGAGTGCAAAGGGAAAGATGGGAGCAAACGGAGAGACTGATGAGTGCAAAGGGAGCAGAAGGAGAGATGGGTGCAAAGGGAGAGATGGGAGCAGGTGGAGAAATGGGAGCAAAGAGAGAGATGGGTGCAGAGGGAGAGATGAGTAAAGGGAGAGATGAGAGCAAAAGGAGAGATGAGAGCAAAATGAGAGATGAGTTCAAAGTGAGAGATGGTTGCAAAGGGAGATATGGGTGCAAAGTGAGATAGATAGATAGATAGATAGATAGATAGATAGATAGATAGATAGATAGATAGATAGATAGATATTTTTTATTCAAGTCTCACGACATCATACATTAACAATACATACATATAAAATAAATACATGGATGACCCATTCTTCAAGAATTATGAGAGACTAGATCGACTATTACAACATAAATAACTTAAGAGTTATCACATGTTTTTAACTGGTAAAGATTGTCCCCAGAAAATCACTTGGTTAACTGGTGACAAAATCATGTGGTTAGCGTTTGCAATAACCTATCAGTTTTTCACGTGATAACTGAGGGGCAATTTCACTAGATAACTCTCAGTTAACCATCAGTTTTTGTCTCCTAGGGACATTGTTAATGATCCTAAAAAGATACACTGTTTAGATTAGATAGATAGTTGCATGGATGCATTGGATAGCGCAACCGCTTTGCTCTATTTCCCTATAGATATATCACTTTGCATCATATAAGCTTCAATATTCTTTCTCCACATACCTTCTCTGCCTCCTCTCTCCAACTCTGCTCTGCCACTCACTTAGCTCCATTTTTAAAAGTTAAAATGTGGGCATTAGAGTGAGGGTATACCTACATACCTGGCAGTACAGTGTAAAGTCCATGTCTGTACTTTATGTGCAGTTATGTTTTAACATCATTGTGATGAAAGTATCAATGACATGTAAGATTTGGGATGCATTGACCTTGGCAGGGTCAAGGGAGCTAAGGGGATGGGTCATCTGAGGGGACTGGGTCAGTCCTAATGATGACTCCTTAATGTTGCATCTGGATGGGAGAGAATGGAGACTGTCCCATTTGGAGCCATGAGACCAGGCGCGATAAGTAAACCTGAGAGGAGATATGTATCTCGGAAACATCAAGTAGGCCCATAACTGAATAAGGGGAAAGCATGTATGCACCAAATTCAATGAGGGGACCAAAGATCAGCTGGGAAGTACCATTCAGAAGTATCGATTGGAATACTTGACTCCTGGCCTTTCAGAGGTTCACTCATTGTAGATGCACGGATAATGGAATGTGCGCACTTTGGAAACTACACAAGGGAAGCAAATCTTGTAGAGGTACATTTGGCCAAGATAAGGGGCTCTGGGAATGATGAAAGTGGGATGACTCACAGAGTGGATTAGTAGGTGTAATAAACAGGTAACTGAGTGAGTGCTATAAGTAAGCAACTCAATCTGCTCCTGGGCTCATGGTAAACTATGCAGGTGAATTTGCATATGGAAATGTGTGATGTTGGGTGGAGCCAAAGCTCATGTTTGTATGTAGATTGGTATTGAATAAAACCAGGGGAGTGAGATTCTCTGGCTAGATCTTGCTTGAATCAGAGCGGACTAGTTACTCCGTAGCTTCTTGAGTTTGTGGTACTTGAAGTTGCATGAATGAATTGAATATTAGCAATCATCTTAATGGAATATGTTATTGACTTAGTAAGGAAGGACCTTACATAATTGGTGACCCCTTCGAGACGTTCAAATCAGCACAACAGGGATAAAGACTTTGAGAAGGAGATACCAAAATTTTTGGGAAACGAAATGGCTTCAGACAACAGTGAAACATTGCAGACTCTCATGGACAAATACAGGAGCCTGACACCAGACAACCAGAAGGACATCCGACTCATGATGGCCAACGTAGTAGAAGAAAAAGGTTACAAAATCTCCCAAGCTGAGTTCATGAACCAGAGAGAAGTACGTGATCTGCTCATTATCTACATCGCTGTCGTTTTGAAACTCGGACAATGAGCAGCGGTCATCACCAACAGTGACTCATCATCCAGAACATTGTAGAGCGGCCACTCTTCAGCAGAGGGAATCGATAATCAGAGGAGCTCATCACAGCAAGGACAATCATGGCGGAACTACAGGACCTGATAAGAGCAGAACACGCTCTCCGCACAGAACAAGTACAACATCTAAAAGCCCAGGCAAAGCAATATGCCGAGTCGTCAGGGAGGGCCAAAGCAGAAGCACAAGCCAAACGAATCAAGAAGTGTGATGGATCATCGCAAAAACGGCTAAGGGAATGGTTAAGAGAAATACAGTTATCAGTTCCCTATGCAGAGAGGACGGTTTACGTGGCATCGCTAACAGCAGAGGGCCCCCTGCGTTTAGAATTGGAGAAATTCTTGTCGACCCAGAACGACCGAGCGGCAACAACATGGGACGAGGTAGAAGTGCACCTCAGGAAGATGTTCCTAACAGCCCATGAACAGGAAAGGCTACGAGACGCCCTTGAAAAGCTGAAGAGAAACACATATGAGACCACGATGGCCTATGGGAGAAGATTTTCCAAAGCCGCCGATCTCGCTTATCCACATAACAGCAGAAACCAGGATCAACAACGTATAATGCTGAGATTATACATGCGAGGATTGGATGATGAGAAACTTGTCCTTCGACTGGTCCAAGAAAAGGATCCAGAAAACTATTTGGAAGCCATAGAAGCGGTGAACAGGTATGAGGCTGATAGCTATACCTTATATCGTGCTCTAAATGGGGAGGCACCTCCAGACAGGGACACCAGGGAAGAAGAGCCAATGGATATATCAGCTCTTCAACAGTCCAATACGAAGTCGTCTGCTCCATCAGGAGGCGCCAGAAAGAAAACAGTGGAAGAACACCTGGGAGACCTAGAGAGAAAGATTGGAGGCCTCGCTAAGGAATTCACAAAGCTGAAAGCTTCTGAACGCTCCCTCCCTTCACAGGAGAGGTTCCGAAGCTCCAAACCTCCCTTCCGAGGCAAGCGAGGAGGACAACAGACCAGGAGGTCAACGCTGAAGTTTACCCCAGAAGGACTCCCCATATGTGCCAACTGCGATCGACCAGGGCACATCAGGGTGGAATGTCCTCGAAATGGGCCACAACAAAGACCGCGATCGACCTTCCCTGCTAGTCGCCGTCCCAAGCAGGGGGGGGGGGCTATTGAGCGTCGTAGCTCAGCAAGCCTTCGTTCGACTGGAGGTGGGAGGTCAGCCCACGACCGTACTCATTGACAGCGGCGCAGGACGTTGCGTACTACGACGCAAAGAATTTATTGACATTTGTAGAAATGTAAGTAGGCAGCCCATTATCAAGAAAACCCCAGGCCTAGTGGGAGTCACAGGCCACGAACTCAAGGTGTGGGGTGAAACTGAAGTGAGCATAGGGGCTTTAGGATTTTTGAATGTTGTGATTGTGAACGAACTGCCTTATCCCATGATATTATGCCGTGATATCATGAGGAAAGATGGCATTATTATTGATTTCGCCAGAGGCTCAATGAGATGGAAAGGGAGGGAATTCCCCTTAGAGCCCAGGAGCATCAATAATGACTGCAGTGGGGTAATGCAGGGTGCTGGCGACGCCATAATGGATTGTGTGCGACGAAATGAAGACATTTTCAGTGCCACAGGACAACAAATTGGCAGGCACCCTGACATAGCGGTGAGAATCAAAACCACGGGAAACCCCATCAGGCAGCGCCCTTATAGAGTGCCATATATGAAACGGGTAGCACTGGGGAAGAAATTAGATGAGATGCTGGAGCAACGGATAATTGAGCCTTCGCACTCTCCTTGGGCAAGTCCTGTCGTCCTCGTTCCCAAGCCCAATGAAGAAATGCCGCGCTTTTGCATTGATTATACGAAATTGAATAATATGACAATAAAGGACAGTTACCCTGTTCCACTGATACAGGACGTTTTGGACTCGGTGCGAGGATCTACCATCTTCTCCACGTTGGACCTAAAGAGTGGCTTCCATCAACTGCCACTCCATGAGGACGACATGGAGAAGACAGCCTTTATCTGCTACCGAGGCCTGTTTCACTTCCGGACAATGCCCATGGGGTTATGCAATGCCACGGCGATCTTCCAGAGGGCCATGGAGAAGGTGCTGGAGGGCCTCATCGGAGTGTCCGTCCAGATTTACGTGGACGACTTGGTTGTCCATTCCAAGGACGAGAAAACTCACGTACAACACCTTCAGGAGGTCTTCGATAGGATGCGCAAGTATAACCTCACTTTAAATCCCAAGAAATGTGTCTATGGACAGAAGGAGGTGAAACTATTGGGCTTCGTAGTCGGCGCTAAGGGTCACAGGGCAGATCCAGAAAAGGTCAGTGCGATCAAGGATATGCCTCCACCTACGACAGTGAAGGGTGTGAGACGCTTCCTTGGGATGACCTCGTACTACCGTGGCTGTATGGAAAATTACGCACAGCTCTCCGAGCCACTCGCCAGGATGACCAAAAAGCATGTCACGTTCTCATGGGACCAGGAAAAGCAGGACAGCTTCGAAAGACTGAAAAATCTGTTGATCAGTGACAAAATAATGGCCCACCCTCGTACTGACAGGCCCTATTTATTGTACACAGACGCGTCGGACGTCAGTATAGGAGCTGTGCTTGTACAAAAGGAAGAGGGCACGGGCATAGAAAGACCTATATCATACATGTCCAAACTGCTATCGTCCACCCAGAGACGTTGGGCTGCCATCGAACGTGAGGGATTTGCACTGATCACAGCTCTCAAATTTTTCAGGCCCTATTTGTACGCCGCTTATTTCGTCGCACTGACCGACCACAAGCCCTTAGTTTCTCTCTTTACAAAAGAGATGAACAACACCAAGATACAGAGGTGGGCTATCCTGGTCGCCGAGTACGGCTGCAAAATTCAGTATAGAAAGGGCAAAAACAACGTCCGAGCTGACATGCTGTCCAGAATCGAGAGGCCACTGATCGCCACGTACGATGCCCTCGAATGGTCCTTGGAGGACAAGTATCCGACTGACGACCCCCAAGACGACCTAGTGGCTCCCATCATACACGACAGCCTGGATCTGCGTGCTATCGCCGAGCACCAAAAGACAATGCCACAGTGGCTAGAAGCGGCGGATGAGGAAAGTCAGCTGGAGATTGTGGATGGACTGCTCTATTGCACCAGGAGACCTCACGAGTACGCTCCAGAATACCCTCGTTTAGTTGTACCAGCCCCATTTCGAGACCAAATCGTGCAGTGGGCGCACGCAGAAGTGGGACACATGTCCAGGTTAAAGACCTTGCGCAAGCTCCAGGAAGCTTACACATGGAAGGGCATGGCTGCAGATGTAAAAAGGGCGGTGAGGAACTGTCCTTCCTGCACGGTACACAGCAAACGAGCTGTACATCCTCCCTACGGTGAAATGCCTCTTCCGAGAGGGCCTGGCCAGATTGTATCAGCGGACCTAATAGGCCCCATGCTGCAGTCTCATCAAGGCAATTCGTACGTACTCGTTATCATTGATCATGCCACTGGCTTTGCTGACTGCTACCCATTAGCCAGCAAGAGCAGTGAGGCAGTCTGGGCAAGGCTGCGACAGGACTACTTCCCTCGATTTGGCATTCCTAACATGCTGATCACTGATAATGGCTCAGAGCTAAATGCAAGGGCCATGAGGACCTATCTGCAGGGCATTGGAGTTAAGCATCAAAGGACCACTCCATATAATCCCCAAGCAAATGGGAAAGTCGAGCGCTTCAATCGCACACTCAAGTCAATTTTGGCCAAATTGATTAATAATAAGGTGGCTGATTGGCAGGATCAATTAATGGCTGCAGTAATGTGCTACAATGGCTCGGTATCAACAACAACTGGACACAGCCCATTCTTCCTGCAGTTTGGTCGTCATCCAAGGCTGCCCATCCATCAGGCGCACACTGAAGGAGCTCTCCTTGAAGGAAGATTACAAGACTTGTACACAGCAATCAGGGAGGCGAGGCAGGTCACAGAAGAATCCAGGCATTTCAACAGGGAGAGGCTAAATAAGAGACAGAACACTGAAGCACTGCACGTAGGGGACAGCGTGGTGATCAAAGCACAACAGCCTCTAAGTCTCACCAGCCAATGGGATCCAAGATGGATCGTCACCCAAGTCAGAGGAAAAGCCATCTGGCTGACCCACCAGCCATCAGGAAAGCAGCGAGTCCTAAATCGAAACAAGGTCAAGCTAGTCAGTCCTGACCTTGCGTGGGATGGCATCCATCAACGACCAGTGAGACAGCAAAAGTCAGAAGGCAGACCATGGCAGCCCCCCCGAACTCCAGACCGACTGCTGTCCCGGCCACAGCAGCCTCGCAAGCAAGCTCCGCCCCAGGCCTCTGCCCGGAAGATTGAAGGACCCCCACGAATGCAAAAAGGGGGGCGAAGACGCACAAAGGGAAGGGTGCGCCCTCGAGAAGAGCCACAGGATCGACCTCTCGAGGGGGCGCCAGAAGCAAGGAGACGCAGGATTGAGTGGGCGGTGGACACGCCCTCATCACCCTCGCCCTTGCAGGCGCCCATCCCAGATCCACAACATAAAGAAGGGCAACAGGGACAACCCATGGCAACGACGCCACCCCCCACACACATGCAAAGTGAACCACAGATGTCATCTGCTCCACCCCCTCCCACATCTGCATCGCCAGATGCACATCATGCAGATGCCAACTCAGCTGGCCCAGCTGCGTCAGCGCCTAATCAATATTCAGCTGGTGATCACCACGCCTCCACTGATCATCAGCCTATGGAGCACCAGAGCACTCAGATCAAGCGTGCGGGACCCCCTCCAATGGAACCCCAGGGCAGTGGGCATGAAGGCCCTCTTGCTCCAAAACGATCCCGAATATATTTGCCAAGGTCAGTCAAGCCAAATAATCAATAAACTGTCGGCCAACCTCAGCTCCATAGTTCGCACTTGTATCTCATTATGTGACAATGCCTGTGCATTGGCCTTATCAGCTTAAAAGTTTATGACCAGCAATCGACTTGATACCTTCACAATAATGACCAGCACTTTTCACCTAGGACAAATTGGACAATGGAAATAAACTTTTGACTCTTGTAAAATTTCCTTTAACTTGACTGACCGATGCTTGACCTGACCTGCTCCCCCCATAAACACTTTGCATATGTACGTACTTGCCCCTTCTTATAATAATTGCTTAACTGATTTACATGGCGATCACCTCATTTGCATAAGGTCGAAGCTCACTTGTTGACATATCATCGTGAGGGCTTCAGCGATACGACCACTTGCTTTTCAATCACTGAACTGCAAGGACCTCTGCGAGGACTCTGAACTTTTGTGAGCCAATCTTCCAGCAAACTTCAACACTTCAACATTCTATCAACAACATGGCTATTGGTAGATATCTTTGTGTGTTCCTACTCCTTTGGCTGCTGCACCAGGCTATTGCTGACGAGAATGTGGCTTCCAGGACAACCACCGACGTTCCTCCCAGGACCAGAACAACCACGGCTGTGGCGGATACTTCTGATATGAGACCTGAGATGCTACCTGATGGCGTACTTGTCCAGGGAGGAACTGAATTGAAGACACTTCGAGCACGATGGACCATCCTTGTCACTCTGGAGGCACCCAAGTACCCTGAGGGTCTTCAGAGTCTCATCGATCAACTTCGACTCTCACAGAAAAGGATTCGAGTCATCCGAGAAGTACAGCTCGGATGGTCCTCACGCCTCGACTCGGTTGACAATAGACATTCCCAATACATCAGTGGAGGACCGATCGATTTGGACAACAGAAGATACACAGTCGCTGAAGCAGGCCGAAGCAAGAGGGGCGCCATGAACTTTGTGGGCCATGCAATGAACTTTCTCTTTGGCGTGGCCACTCAGGACGAGATGGCGCAGTATCGTTCTGCCATACTGCAGTTGCAGGCCCGCACGGATGCCCTGGTTCATGTGACCAAGTCGATGGTCACCGTCGTGAACCAGGGAAAGACGTATCTACAGGAAACTCGGAAGGCCATTTGGGCACTGCAAACTCACACCAAAGCAATGAATGAGTACGTCCAGAAGCTCCGCGGTAAAGTCCAGAACTGGGAAAGGAGGCTGGCGATAATCTAGGTCCGTCAGCACATGGACGTGCTCGTATCCGAGGCAGAACGTGCATATGGACACTACGTGAAGCAAGTTCATCATTTCTCCGCCCAAAGAGGAGCATTGGAGAGGGGATACCTCACTGAGGAGGTCATGGCGCCAGCCATGTTGCAACACGTGGTGGAACATGCGGCCCAAGCTGGACACCCTACGGTAAGTGACCTTGTCTGGTTGTACCGTTATGTAACGATCGAACCAATAGTGATCTCGGGGACCACTCTGGTCTACAGGTTCGCGCTGCCGGTATTGCAGCAGCAAAATTATTTAATGTTTAAATTGACTGCTGTACCTGTGCCTGTTCCGGCCACCAAAATGCATGTAACTATGAATCTTCACAACACGTAAGTGTAGCAACGAGGACAGGGGAGGTCTTCAGGCCCTTTGGCTGCCAAGGGAAAACGCCACAAATCTGCTCTAGTGGACCTTGTTACAAGCCCGAGGTCATGCAGTGTGTGCGGGGTATAATTTATAATCAGACAGATCTCGTGAAAAACTGTAAATTTGACATACGTAAAGATTCCAATAACACCAAGATTACCCAACTAACAGCATCCACCTTCGCCATAAGCACCTGGGGGGAACTCATTAAGGTCCGCTGTGTAAATAACCTAGAAAAATCGTATCCTGTCAAGCCAGGAGCGTATCTATTAACATGCAAGCCATCATGCGTTTTTGAGGGCTCCATCTTTAAAATTGAATGTTTAGATCTGTACCATTACAACCAAACTGATCGAATGCCAGTCCTCAAGGTCAGAGGGCACTTCAACTTTTCCACTAATGTCACTGGCAAGAACATTCTGTCAGCCTTTCCCTCATTATCTGACGCCCCCCAGGCTAAACTAACCTCTATAAATACGGACCTGATCAGAGAAGCTATGACCTTAAGAGAAGGTGGGTGGGCAGTATTTAAGAGACAGACTCCAGTTCTCACCATTGTGTTGATTGTATTTGCGGTGCTAATGGTGGTTGTGGCAGGCACACTGTACTATTGCCTCTCATCGAGACAGATGCGGCCTCCCTGTCTTCCGATGACGCCAATTACCACGGCGGGTGTGAACATGGTTCGATTCCACCGCCCAGATGATGGGGTCTATATGGAGCCCAGTGATCCCTTGGATCAGCCTTCGGCAGCGGTTTAGCGGTCGCAGTCGGGGTTGGACCACATGTCGAGTGAATTCTTGCACTGCATGCTCCTGTCCTCCTGGCCAGTTGAGGTCACCTCTCCCTCTTAGCCACAGCGACGGCTTTTGGCTATTGGGGAGAGCAATATTTAAGGCTCAGGGCATATAATTAACCCCTTTCAAGAATGACATGTGGAACGAGGTGAGATCGCTGATCCATACAATGGGGACCTCTTCCGACCTCATTAGGACCATTATTCCCTCATTTGTAATTCTGTAATTTTATGCATTGCCTGAACAGCCTATTTAACCCCTCACAACAAACAGACCAATCCCCATGTTTGTTTCTCCATGTCAGGGGTCTAGGATCAATCTGATCCAAATGTAATTTAACTATGTATCATTGTATTAACCATGTGGTGTTGCTGGGCACGTGCGGTCATAACACACATTGACTGCTGCCCAGCTGCACAAAATTTATGTCATTACTGCATGTACAAATTTTTCCATTCTATTCACAGCTATGTAGTGCTTAGCTGTCATATTGTCTGTTAACTATGTGGTGAGATCATGCACGTCAGGTTATAAAGTACATTAGCCAAATAGCATGGTCTCACAATTTTATTATTATACAGTCAGGTTCACCTGCACTGTATCACTGTCAATTAACTATGTGTATGGTGATGATCACTCTTGTAAAACTGATTACATCCGACGTCACCATATCTTTATTGGGGATCTCACAGTACAGTGATTTCCTCATGCAGCACCTCATCCCAGTACAGGGATCCAGGGCTGTCTATCACTCACTTAAGTGACCTCTAGGGTCATTCAGGCCAGAGTGGGCGTTGATGTGTCCAAACAACGCACAGTTGTTCTGTACCCCGACCTCACTTCATGCCAGACAGGTCACTGACCCCCCCCCTCGTCAAGCAAAGGGGTTCTAACCTAATCAAGCAACAATAAACTGCCGCAGACTTCTAATCGTTTCAGTGCCTGAGACTCGTCCTACAAATCTTCCAAATGACCACCTGTTGTGCTGGGACGTCGCCCGAACACGCGAAGACAATGCAGGACGATACCACATTGGAATGAATAACGAAGCAGTTCGGACTGTTACATCTTTGTTGCCGCTGATTCCATTATTGACAATTTAATGAACTTTACGAGTACACTTTCATGTGTACTACAGAACTTTACATTTTTGCAATACTGTTTATATATGTTGGGGTATATTTTTATAATAAAACCAGGGACACGAAACAGGAGTGACTAGGGGTGGGAACTGGGGTAATTTGGGACCTTCATTATATCACAATTATATTTCGTCTAGATAAAATATGATTTTATCTCTCTTTGAGGGAAGCAGTGTAAAGTCCATGTCTGTACTTTATGTGCAGTTATGTTTTAACATCATTGTGATGAAAGTATCAATGACATGTAAGATTTGGGATGCATTGACCTTGGCAGGGTCAAGGGAGCTAAGGGGATGGGTCATCTGAGGGGACTGGGTCAGTCCTAATGATGACTCCTTAATGTTGCATCTGGATGGGAGAGAATGGAGACTGTCCCATTTGGAGCCATGAGACCAGGCGCGATAAGTAAACCTGAGAGGAGATATGTATCTCGGAAACATCAAGTAGGCTCATAACTGAATAGGGGAAAGCATGTATGCACCAAATTCAATGAGGGGACCAAAGATCAGCTGGGAAGTACCATTCAGAAATATCGATTGGAATACTTGACTCCTGGCCTTTCAGAGGTTCACTCATTGTAGATGCACGGATAATGGAATGTGCGCACTTTGGAAACTACACAAGGGAAGCAAATCTTGTAGAGGTACATTTGGCCAAGATAAGGGGCTCTGGGAATGATGAAAGTGGGATGACTCACAGAGTGGATTAGTAGGTGTAATAAACAGGTAACTGAGTGAGTGCTATAAGTAAGCAACTCAATCTGCTCCTGGGCTCATGGTAAACTATGCAGGTGAATTTGCATATGGAAATGTGTGATGTTGGGTGGAGCCAAAGCTCATGTTTGTATGTAGATTGGTATTGAATAAAACCAGGGGAGTGAGATTCTCTGGCTAGATCTTGCTTGAATCAGAGCGGACTAGTTACTCCGTAGCTTCTTGAGTTTGTGGTACTTGAAGTTGCATGAATGAATTGAATATTAGCAATCATCTTAATGGAATACTAGTAAGTTGCCCGTAGATTGGAGGGAACAAACTAGACCATAATAGGCCTATAATAACATAGATAGATAGATAGATAGATAGATGGGCGGACGTTGCTCTGTTGTCCCAGACCACGTTTGAGTGTTTTCCCCTAAAAAGGGGGCGTGGCATTTTTGTGCACCTGCTGGTATTGTCTGCTGCGCAAAAAATGTAATTCATATCAATTAGGATATGTATAAGACTTGGATGGAGCTGAAAAGGGGAGAGTTCTGCCTTAGTATGCTTAGTAAGACGCAGGATGAATTAGAAGATTAGGCAATGTGTATAACTTGAGATAAATCCCGTACGCTATCATTTTAATATAAGAGATGTTATTGACTTAGTAAGGAAGGACCTTACAACAGGCATACATTTTGTTCATGATCTGAGCCTTAGTTTGACAGAGGAAGTGAACACTGAACATTGCACGTTGTTGTGTAGGGGTGTGGCCGATAAAAAAAAGAGGGCCTCTGATTGGCTTAGAGTTTTGGCATTAATTAAGTTTGCTTACTTGCTTTTGAGAGGGTCCCTTAAGTGAAAGTCCGGGAAGGTCAGGGGATCAACTGCACTGAGCCAAAAAGGCAGTTTTCTCTAAACAAACATTGGCATATGGTCACGTGTCGTAATGTCGTACAATTTCAGAAATTTTGCATTTAAATGATGATTGCATGTACTTTACAAGTATCGATAATGCAATATGACACACCACTGGAAGGCCTGACTTCTTCTATATCATATTAGGTTTTATAAAGTCAACTTTATCACAAAATGAGGCTTCTAGCCATCAAAAACCTCAGGAAAAAAAGTGATTTTTTTGTGTCCCGCGTTACGTCAGATTTGAAAAAATCATCTAGAAAGTGAGTTTTCTTGCCAGCGACAAAAGATATTTTAATCTGGTTTTCTCTGCAGGAGTACCTGATTCCTACTAAAGCTCTTGAAGCTTAAATTTTCTATCTAACTGTTACAGTGCCTTCTGTAGATCCTTTGATGTTCAGCAACGTGAACCTGTCCCGCTGGCAAAAAAAATTCAACACATTTTCTTAGATTTAGTCTGTAGCTATTAATATTAAAGCTAGGAAGTTCAAATATATGTAAATTAAATGCTCATAGGTTCTACTTTCAAATGCGTTTATCAGATTTTGCTTGCAGGTAAAATGCTTTGTGTGCTGCTTGTCTACTTTAGGCTGAACTTTTCGTAACACTTGCAAAAAACAGTAAAATTGGAGAGGGGTTCTAAGTTTAAACCTCGAGAGCCCGAAGTAGGTTAACCACACCCGGTGGATAAGGCTATTGTCTAAATGCTCATGAGCTATATATTACTATGGTATAAAATATTGCTATGTTTTCAATCATTTTCTCATTTCTGTGATGCTCTGAACAAGGCTGAACCAAATGTAACACATACATGCTTGAAACGTACAAGATTTTTGCGCTTATGTAATAGACTTCCAAAAGGACAAAAAGGGCAGGCCACATCATAAAGTGAATAAATAACAATCACATTTGATAATCTTGCTCTCATATAGCCAAAAAAAAAGAGATAAATATGGGTTAAATCCACAGATAGCTCCAGAATGGTATGCTCACATGAGATATTGATTTCTCATGCACTAGACAATGACTGAAATAAGATATATTTGCAACATGTCATGTAAATATCTTATAATATCTTATTTGCAATATCAGAATTTGTTCTCATGTGTCTTGGTAATGTTTTTAAACATTTACTTGAGATTTTGACAATAATCAGGCTTCTGGCACAGTTTTTCACATGATGCCTGAGAAAGGTTTTTTCTCTGTCACAGTAACATAAATTCATTGATGTATATAAAGTCTTTTGGAGAAGAAGACGTATTTTTTGTTGCTTTGAGTAGTAGGACCATCTTCTCAACTAACTTCAGTGAAAATTTCATTGGGATACAAGGAGTACTTTGTACTTTATAGTAACGTTACTGAAATTTAGTCGTTTTTTAGAAAAATGCCTTTAAAGTTTGAGCTTTACATTGATTTGTATGGTGAATAAAATCAAATAAAAAGACGAACAGCCCTAATTTTTGTGAAATTACGCTGGTTTTTGTTTTGAATGGGATATTTAAGACCTAATTTAGACTTTTTTGATGAAAATTTTTTTTGGTCCAAAACCACCATGTAACGCAAATTGTACGACCTTATGACACGCGACCATATATATAATTACTATCACTTTTATATTTTTGAAGACTAGATAGATAGATAGATAGATAGATAGATAGATAGATAGATAGATAGATTGAATGTGTATGACACCACGAAAGCCAAAAACAGGTCTGTAAACATGCCTATAATTAACCTGTGCACTGTGTGCAGTGTTCAGGTATAATTTATGGATTGCATCGTGCATTATAGCTCTTTGCTGATCAGAGATACAAACAGTTTCAATTAACTTTCAACTTGATCTTGTGATGTCACAGGCTTAAAAATGTTTTTATGATTTGTTTGTGTCAGTTATGGTTTATAATCAGTTTATTTTAATGCATATTAATAAAAGATGTTATATCTAGCGTCAATGATTTGGCAAAGCAAATTGAGAAGAAAATGTATTTTACCAATGGACTGCCAACCTTCCAAGAGCTCTTATATCACGGTCAGCAGAAGGTGCAGTAACTGTTGTTTCAGTGCAGTCAACATGGGTCTCTGATCTGCTTGACACCAAGTTAATGACGTCACAAATTTGGCGCGAACTCAAGAATTAGCTGATCCCCCTTGTTACGTAATGGTTGATCCCATAACGTTTAAAAAAGTCAAGTGTCCGAGTCAAAGAGCCCTTTTCAAATATTTTAAATCTTTATTTGTGTGGAGCTGAGACTAAATGCAACTTTGTAAACCTACCAGAACAATATGATAGTCAAATACACATTTGTATGCAAATTTTTATGAGGGTGGCCTAGTTGTGTATGCCTATTCTAGTGTTATCAAAGTTGAGTTATTTCCAAAATGTCACAGAAACTCAGTTGGCGCAACAGTGAAATTAGCCTTTTTTTAAAGACAAATATCACTCACAATACGCACTACAAAAATATCTAATATCGCTTGACATAATCGGTAGGAGTTAATTGAACATCTGTGGTAATCTGGCTGCCCAGGTGGGCAGTTAACAGGCCAATTCAATGCTGTCAAAAGTGTCCGACTCAAGGTTACTTTTCACGGGTGTCCGAGTCAAAGAACATTACCCTAAACTGTAACTGTTCTGGGCGAGATGATCAATGCAGATATAACACTTTGCTTTACTGTAAATTTGTTCGCAAGCATGGTAATCCATTATGCCTCAATGCACTGCTGCCTTTATTTTTGGCTGTTCATACAAATCTCGCAGACATTGCCGCAACTGGAAATAAAAATGCCACTTTGCTACCTTAAATTATGTGGGCAGTGTATAAAGTGCATCCAAATGTGCCTCATTTTCAACGTCCCAAATTGCCCCGGCATGATAATTATGCCAAAATACTAATTTCTTAGGCACCACTGAGTGTGATAGCAATTTATAACTGTAAACTGTTCGTTATGAATACAAGTATTGAGAAAGCCTGATTGCTGATGGTTTGTCCAGAGAATGATTCGAATTGAATTCCTTCGAATGTGGTTTAGTAAGAGGAAAGCTAACTTTATGTCACCAAACTTCTGCATGTGGCTGTAGTTTTCTGATAAAAGGATTGGAACATCAGGATGGGAATAGTCCAGATTTGACGTTATCACCATCTGATATACATATGTACCCTAGAACCAAGAAAACTCCCCATCCCATTGTGCCCCATGTCCCAATGTGCCCCAGTTCTTGATAACATCTCGTTGTAGGTAAATATTTTGGACGACCCTTTATCAAGTTCAAAGTACATAAGTCTAAACCTGAATATATGTGTTGGTAAAAATGTATGTGTACCTCAGGAACTGGACAGGAAAATTGCAACGCAGTAAAGCCACACAGTAAAGGGAGGTAAATGATTACAAGTCAGACTGGTAATCTACCGAAATTTTGTGTCAGCTATTTCGTAACAAGTTTCCTTGACTCGAAAGAACTTGAAACAAATTAGACCTTACTGTCAGCTCAAGAGTTCAGCTTTTCTTGCAAGCAGACTGAGGTTGAAAAAAAGACACCTTTGTCCACTCACAGACTCTTCTCTGGTAGTCTGAATTGTAGTGATAAAGCAACCATTACAAGGAAGTAACAGAATGAAATTGCATTTGATGAGGAGTGATTTCATATTTATAGCATTTGTGCCAGTGGCGTAACTAGGCGGTCTCGAGCGGGGGGGCACCTGGGGGCACGCGATTCTCTGGGGGGCACCCTCAATACTAACTGTATATTTAAGCTGGAGTTGGAAAGTTCATATGGGGGGGGGGGCACCTAGGGGGGCACAGGTCCAATATGGGGGGGGCACGTGCCCCCCTGTGCCCCCCCATAGGGACGCCACTGATTTGTGCTGAACCGGACTTGTCATTTAGTGGTAGCACATGTGTGTATTATAAGTCATTTGTGTTTTAATACAGCGTTTGTTGATTGCTTAGTCCACTTTATCAAAAAGGTTTGTGGCTGGCCTAAAACGAACTGTCAGGGCCAGTAAAAAATGTGTTTGTAAGGAATCAGTATGGATTCTATGTATACAATGTCTTATGGTTCAAATTAGCTCTATTTTTTGTTTGTCCAATCTTTTTGTCTTCATTGCGGCCAACTGCGCTGTATGTCATAATTATAAATCTTCGCAATACCTTTTGTTTCAGAAGACTTAATTGAAATTTTTCTTTTGTAAAAAGTAGTGTATTCTTACAATTTCTTCATTATATAAAATGAAATCAATGCAAATTGAGAGATAGTCTAAGTAAATATTATATCAAAAGGACCAGACTAATTAGTTTACATTTCGAGAATGACGCAATTCTACAAGATATGTTTTGTTATAAAAACACATATCTTTTCAGTTCTCTATTTCATAAAGCTCAAGGTGAATGTTTTAGTGCATCAAAGTCTACATATAATAGCATTAATAGCCCCATGGGATGATAATTTACAATTCTAAAAGCAGCAAAGGCAACCAGTGCATTTTTTAACATAGTAACTGAGAGAGCAAAATGGTCTCCCAGTGGACAGATATTTATCAATCAGCTGACAGATTTGGTTACCAGTCATTGCCAAATTGGTATCACTGGGAGACCGATTTTTCAAGAAAATCTCATTAATTTCCCATATAGTTTGTCATGATCTGTAATTCTTGATTGCATTCGAAAGCGAGTATTCTTCTTTTCATGTCAAAAATTATCCTTTTACTGTATTTACCATAATAATTCTGCTGATGCGATCTTTCTGCTTTCCAATTTCCATAGATTTCAAACCTGACTAATCTGTTTCAGCAGAAATCAGCAGAAATCCTAATTAGCAGTCAGCTGAACAGTTCAAAGTCCCTTTTGCAAGCATGTCGTTTCACCCTAATGGATCTTCAGCTGATTGATAAATATGGCGCTACAAAGTTCCGTCGGTCTCCCAGTCGAAAATCCTTAAAAAATGCATATGATGAGTAATACCTGCGTCATGCTAATTAAAACTAAGGTAAAATTATTTGGAAAGCAAATTTTAAATCAGTACATTGAGTTTATGTTGCATGCCAGGACCATTTCCATTGCAGATATCATGTTTATAACCCGAGATAAAAAGGTCAGTCATTTGTGCTGCATGTGCCAAAGAAGTCACACTTCCCCTTTTTTGTTTGAGTCTACATATATATGCCTCTCTTTCTGAGCAAATTCTTAAGGAGAAAATGTCCTTTGAATCCCCTTCACACAGATCTGATTTCTTTGGTGTAAACCTCGACAAAGACGCATGCACAGATATGTCAGTGGTGATAACAAGATCAATTTCAGGCCTGGAGACGTGGTCCTCACAGCATGAAATACTCCACCATTTATGCTTTATCAATGTAGTAAGGAGCCAGGCCAAGGTCTGACATCACAGGCGAGGGTGTCTTTCCATGAAGCCAGTTGATTGCATGTTCAACTGACAGTCGTATTAATTATGTATGCATCCATTTGTCCATGCTGCATGATAAAATGAGTCTTTTTCAAACCAGACAATGGTGATTGCTGTGGTGTGCCATACAATGTTTTGTTCCTTTTCTTCATTTGTGTAAATTATTCAATGTCTTATTGAGCACTGTCCTCGTTCTTGCTCCTATCAAATGAAGTGGCATAGTATTGATGTTAATCTTCCACAGGTAAGGGTAGAGATGATTTTGTTTAATAATGAAGGAAACCAAAGAAAGTCCGCACCTGGAGAGGATGTATCTTCACTCATGCAGACGTGATAGTCCGGTATGCCAGTTTGGAACATGGCTGTGACCGGAGTTGAAGCTTGATTGCTGGGGCAGAAGTCCGGCCTGCCGGGCCTGCTAACCACTGCTCTACCTTGTACCCTATGAATCTTGCAACTACTTTTATAAGGCTCCTTAAAATTACAACAAATCAAAAGAGAGTAAAAACCAATCAAAAGGGAATAAAAGGGCATATATAAGTAATAATACAGTGGTCCCTTTGTTATAAGACCGCCCCTTCTGCGGTCATGAAGCGGTCTCTTGTGGGGGTCTGGTCTTTCGTCAGGGTGCAAAATACACTCAAAATACTACTTAGTGCAGGAGGAAGGCGGTCACATAAAAGCAAGTTGGTCTTACATTGTAACAACAGGTACCAAGTGCTGTATATGTATACCTATAGCACAATCCTTGATAACAGAGGTTTAAATTATATAAAATGACCCCACAATGGCCCACATGTGTCCTTCATGACCCCTGGATTTGTTTCGGTTAAGCACAGAAAAAAATCATCAAGCCTCCTGAATTTATCTTTGTGACGTTACGTCATCACCATTGTTAGAATATGTTAACTTGTAGCTATTTATTTATAACAAGAAACATTATGAACTTTGGTATTTAAAGTATAGCAATGGCCATTGTGACTTCATCAGTAATGGGAGAGGCAGATCCAGGGAAGAGCAATAAAAAAATGAAATTGGTATAATTAAATTGATATCTTTCTGTAAATAAATATAAAACAGTTAGAAATATTCAGAAGCATAGTAAAGCTAACATCTTAACACAATTAAAACCTCCAATTCCATGGAATGAATTATCCTTCAGGGTAACTTTAGCCTATTGAATACCCGTTTTCATGAAAAATTAATTCTATATGTCATTTAGCTCATAATTGAATTAACTGGAAAGAAAATTTCATATAAGTACATTAAATTTCCATTGCATATTCGGACCATTTTACTTACCTATATATATCACGTTGCAATATGAAAAGGTCAAACACTTATGCTATATCGGAGTAGTCACGTGTAATCATTTGTATTGGACCTATGGACAAATCTGCATGCTTCTCTTTTTGTTAAAATTCTTTAGGTGAACATTTCTTTCAATTATATCTTTGACACAGATCTAATTTCTTTGGTTCAAGTCTTGCCAAAGGGGCACAGATATCTCTAAGACATGGTCCTAACAGCAGTGTACCGTACCCAGTGCCAGTACTCAGCCATAGATGCTTTGCAAAAGTAGGGGACCAGGGTTGATTGTGACAGGGGTAGGTTTGCCTCAAGGGGTAGGTCTTCATCATGCTGGGGCAGGCTGTCATGCAGACAAATAATGGGCAATTTTTTTTAGTTTAAAGAATCAGCTATGACTCTTTCTATTATTACAGATCTCATATAAGTGTGCGATGTCCCATGTGAATATATGCAGAGATGATGTCAGTATCTCAAGCTATCTCAATACTGACATCACTATCTGGGCACTCCATGTGAGCATTCAGACCACTGCTCAAGTATAGATTACAATTGCTAATAACAAACAAGAGCAGGTATACTGCCTCCATATCCCCCATGCCCTACACATCTACCAATACCCACCAGAATTCCAATTTTAGTTATGCCAAATATTTCCACCAGGGCACAATTGTGCATACATGCAAGGATATGGACTGTGGAGACACCTGGGGGTGGAGTTCGCTTTTAAAAATAACATGGCTGCAGGCCAACACAGCATAAAGTATTTGGGATGTGGGAATGGTTATGATATTTATTGATTGATGGTCAGATTTGACAAGTTTAGGGGGGTCTTTGAATGTTGGGAAAGGATGAGCATTGTGCATGGTGTGGTGTTTGAGATATTTGATGGACGCCATGACATGGAGACTAAAAGTAAAATCCCCCATAGCATAGCATGGGTGATAATTAGGCTTACTTGCTAAGTGTGAATAACAACTGATAGATCTGTTTTCATACAGTGTATGTGTAATAATTATTGTGCAAGATGGTTCATTCAGTTGGAGCAGGTCAGCAGGGATTAGAGACTTTTAGTTGTTTTCAAAACATCAAACAGATTGATCAGGGCTCACCAACATTTTAGCAGTTTCTTGTAGATTTATAATGATCTGATCAGGGAAGGTCCCAAGTAACACAGCTGAAACTGTGAATGTACCACTGTGACATCAATATGCTCATACTGACATCACATGAGCACTGTGGCAGTTGAAAAGAACATGGCACATTAATATGAGATCTGTAATAACTGGTACTAATTGCAGTGTTACCTAGAACTGCATAAGCCTTTTGTGTATGTAAAGACTCATTTTCTGTAACTGTGACAACCTGCACAAAATTGGCAGTGTGACAACCTGCCCCTATGACAACCTACCCCTGCACTGTGCACTAACGAGGGGGGTACCCTCGCCATCAGAGCAGCCATTACAATACTCGATTCAAAGTAATTTTCTGTCATCCTGAGATTATCTTGTCAAAACCAAAACCTATATTTATCAAACATGTAGTTTTAATGATAAACTAACCATTGGTCAAGCAATCCACGTGTGATAGATCACAGAATTAGCAGATTTTGCTTTTGAAATACATCGTAAGGGCGAGGGTAACCACTAAAGCCTCTCGAGGGTACCACCATTTCCAATAATTGTCATGGTGAGGGTACCACCTAAAATGACTGGTCTGTAAATATTTCTTTTTTACTGTTAAGCCATTGTTTAAGTGTGACATAAGTAATAATGACTAGATAGATATTAAAGACAGATAAGAAAGACAGATAAGAAAAAAAAAATTGATAGATTATGAGGTTATATCATGGGTGGGGGCAGTATATCCTTAGTATAGTCACCCAAGACCCAGTATATCCCGAGACCCGAAGGGTCGAGGGATATACTGGGTCGAGGGTGACTATACAGAGATATACTGCCCCCATCCATGATGTAACCTTTTTCATCCCATGTCTTTTTTTTTTAAATACTTTTTTTTTATTCATGTAAAACAGTTTGAAGCACTTAATAATGCAGTTGTGCTACAAAAAAATCAATAATCCTTAATTGGCAGTACTTAATTGCCTTAAATCATAACAATAAAAAAATATGCTGGTTTGTTATGTTAATTAGCCTGGTATACAGAGGGTCATGTACAACGTCTTTTTGTTGATTGTGGTATGCAAATGAGGCAATGCTGTTTTCTGATTTGTCAGTTTCAGTATATCCCTGCCATCTAATGAATAAATTAGTATTATCCCTCTAGGCTAATTTATTGAAGAGCTCTGATTGGGTGTACTGATATTTGTCCCTTTCAATACTCACTTATTTCCCTCTCTGATTTGGTGTTTACCTGGGAAAAACTCAGTATCAGGGACAAAAGTTAGCTAGACATGGGATAAAGATATATATAGATAGATAGATAGATAGATAAATAGATAGATAGATACTTTCACAGTTACATAGATAGATAGATAGATAGATAGATCAGCTGCGAATACATGAGGGGCCTAGGGGGCCCGGCCCCCCCCCCCTAGACCACTGAGATTAATAATAGTATTTTGAAAAAAATATGCTGCGAAGCGAGCCCATGAATGCCGAAATACGCCCGGACCCCCCTGTCTGGATCTGCCATTGTACAATGTGCACATACATACATACGGGATGGCCATTTCGAGGGGGGCCAGAAGGGGGGTCCTGTTGTTATTTTGCTCTGATTTTTTAACATGTTAAGAATGTGACCGGGGCAGTTGATCTGCCATGATATTGGTTAGAATTTGCTCTTACTTGCTATTTGCCTGATGCCAGGAGGGCTGCAGCCCCCTGGTCCCTGTGAAATGTGCCTATGGACAGACAGATAGAGCGATATAGACTGACAGAGTGATAGATCGATAGATAGATAGATAGATAGATGGTTAGATCGATTGATAGATCGATAGATAGATAGATAGATAGATAGATAGATAGATAGATAGATAGATAGATAGATAGATAGATAGATAGGGCAGATTTCACGAAAAAGCTGCAAAATGACTTACCACAACTTGTCCACAAGTTACATTAGCACAATACTGATAAGGCCAGACATAATCGATTCGTAGATTCTCAGATTCTCTCACGGTGCTTCTTCTGAGGATAGCTGGCAGGACAAAAAAAGGCTGAAATCTAAATCTTTTTATTGTGTCAATCCATTAAATAAAATCATGGGTAAACAATCTTTTCTGTTGGATTGGTAGGTCATAGTAGCTAAAAATATGGCCTTGTACTAATGTAACAACAATGAAAGATGTAGGACGGAATTTTTTATGCTGATCCTACTGCCATATAAATGAAGTCACCAGCAGGGTACCACCCCTGGCCTGCTCTTGGGAGACCTGGCTTTCAGTTCAGAAAAAATTTGAGATCTAATCATATGTTTTTAACATGATTTTTATGTACACATTTTGCTAATGTAACATTATGAAATGGACGGATGCAAAATTGCAGTTACATTAGCAATAAAGAAACAGGTACCACACCCAGTCGTTTATGTTTTTGGTGATGTAAATAGGCAAATAAGACACGTTTTTCAATAAAATATTATAATTTCATGTTTGAAAATGGCATAAGTTGCGCGAACACAGAAAAATTTCCAAGTAAAAGTTGCTAATGTAACCTCAGTGTCCTGAGACGGAATCGAGTTACATTAGCAGTCTTTTTTTATTTTTCATTTTTTTCAAGTTTTATAATGACCAAGACAATTAAAAATGGTTCCAAAATAACTTTCAAGATGTTTTTTATCAATCACATACCATTCAATTTTCCTGAATTGGTTTTAGCAGATTCCACAGAGTGCCAAAGTAAACATGTCTGATCACCAGTAAGTTTGGTCGTCCAAAATTGTCCTCATGAGGCATAAAAAAATTTATTTTTAAGAGGAAAAAGCTACATATTTGATGAGTATTTTATTGATATTTATTCATTACCTCACAGATATACTCAGTAATAGGTTTACTTGCTTCAGGAAGCAACAGAGAGATAACAAAAGGGTTTGAAAGTTCAAGGTACTTTTTAAGAGCACTTTTCGTGAAATCTGCCATAGATAGATGTTTATCTCAATTTACTTTTATTAATGATATTGATTCAGATCCCATTTTGCACTTACAATGTAGGCCTACCACGCATCAGCTCATCTGTGTTTGGTCATCACAATTTTATAGGGCAACACAAGACCCGTTATATCTCAATTCTTAACTATCTCAGATGGAGAATAAGCTAAATAACTGATTGATTGAATAAACTTTATTTAGCTCATTACATGTTGGTAGGGTACTTCGCTGTTGTATGATGCATTGAGCTGTGATACTATCAAATGGTGCTTGTTGCACCACTGACTGATTAGATGATCCGTAACCATAAAACATGAAGGATCCCACATTAAAAGCTTATAACATGCTTGTTATTGTCACCGCATAAAAAACGTGCAAAATAGACCCAAATACAGGAAGAAGCCACAATTACTTTTAGAAAGTTTCGCTGTGGATGGTATTACTTGGGAGAAGGGTACTTCCACCAACTTTCTTGGATTTGAAAACTGTAGCATAACTCTCCTCATGACCTCTCTGTCTGTGAGCAACTCCTCCACCATCTAAGGGATTCTAAGCAAACATATATACAGAAACATAAACTGTGATAATAAATGTGTGATTATGCTCCATACAAATTAAGGATTACAAGAAAAAGTTTGTCTCTCAGTTCAATGAATGTGCCACCCAAAATGTAATAAATCCACATTTTTCTAACTTCCGCAGTTGGGTAGAATGGGTAAGCCTATTGTGCAACAGTTTTTCTCATTGGGGGTTAATTAATTTTAAGATTCTTCTTTATTGATAGGTATTGCAATTGTGTTCTTAATTGGAGTTCCTGATTGGTATAATTACTTCAGAAGTGCAATCATGTTACAGTACATGATGTTATCTATTGATAAGCTGATTCATTGCTTTTTCTTCAAGACTGTTTGCTCAGATTGCTCTGATTGCTCAGTCAATATCTTGCATTACCCTCGCCACCCTGTTTTTGGTGGGTACCCTCGCCAACCGGAAGTGACCCTCGCCCAAATCTTACAGTACCCTCGCCATTTTCGGTGTTGGTACCCTCGCCAAAATGCTAGTACCCTCGCCAAAAACGTGCTGGTACCCTCGTCAAAATGCTGGTACCCTCGCCAAAATTGCTGGTACCCTCGCCCGACCATTTTACATTTTTTGTGGTACCCTCACCTCGCCTGATTTCTAATTTCATTAATTTCTTACTTCATCTTGCTTGTTTGAGTCTGTCACTTGGCAATTATGCATTCCACAAGCCATTTAAACTATCTTTCCAGTTTGAAGACCTCACTCCCTCTACATTTTTTGCAATTTCACTTTGAAATCACGAATCAGGAATTGTAATGGCCACCCTGATGGCGAGGGTACCCCCCACGTTAGTGCACAGTGCCCTGGTAAATAGAAAGGCGAGGGCTGACATCTCATGTGTGCTTGAAGCAGGAATCCATTTCAAACCAGACGATGGTGATGGCTGATCATCTACTCTTTGTCCATCTTTATGTAAGTGAATTCATATTTCTGACCACACTATCTACTCTCTTGCTCATAAATATGGAATCCTTATTTTTTTAAGTGGCATAATAGTAAGCTATGAAGTTCGAATGCTACCAAGGTCCACTGAAATAGTCTATCTATCTTCCCTTGTCATTCCTTGAATGCCTCAGCTACTTTTTCTTCAAAATTTTCGCATTTTTAGGTGGATTCTTATACCCACCAACATGCAACTCCTGACTTTTTTATATTTCACCCTGCTGCAGCTCTACCAGGGGTTATTGTGGTAGATATGTAAAAACATGAGTTTTCAACAGCAGCATGACACTGTTCTTCGCAACAGCAATCATTGAAAGCAGTGGAAAATAATATTGGACCATACTGCTCCCCAACAGAAGTTGTTACAATTGTTTTTCTTTAATTACAATTTACATGGAGATTACTGATGATAGCTTGGCCTAAGGCCAAGGTCCATTGGAGCCGGGCGGGGGACCTCGGGTTTGCCGCTGTGCCTTCTATTTTTGTTCTATTTTCGGCGTCTGCTATTTGTGTCAAGGTCCTTTTCTATTCAAGTGTTCTCTGCATGTTTCTTGTGGTTTTTTCTGTATTTCTCACCTCTCCTCTATCCTGCATTCTGGATTCGCGTCTTCTTCTTGCACTCGTACACTACATATCACGAGGCCAGGCATTCATTATTCATCATAGCACCAGCACTCTTCATTGCCTTCATTGTTTGTCCTGTGTCCTCCGCCTGGTGGATTCAATGTATTCTGTATTTATGAGTAAGAGTGTATTTGTTTGTTTCAGGTTTGATAATGTTTCATTATGCTTCTGGGCTTCAGTAATTAGCTAATTGCAATGCACATTAGCAACTGAAATACTTTAACAATCTTTAAGATCACAACAAATCCTTTCCTGGCACAGTAAAAGAAAGCAGAGGATCCTGATGTAATATTATATGCAGGGTTGGCCAAGTTTTATACTGTAAACCTAATTTCACAGTGGTGTGTAATCTCCAAGGCGTCACAAAAATACCTTCTATCACATTAAAATAATTTTAATCTCCTTCACAGGACAAAGTATTATGAGCATTTTCGACAATGTACAAACCTCTCATCACTCTCGTCACTACACACAGTGCATAAAGTAAAGGATTGAAAATATTGGAAATGATATCTTGGGCACTTGACTTGGTTTATGACAAATACATCTGAATGAAGGCATCTTGTCAATTAGCCCGGTGGTTCTAATTACGAGACACTGAGCATGAACAATGAAAGTTCTAAGACTTTTTTTGTTGTTTCATATTACAGACTCTCAGGATTTGTAGAGTAGTTGCTTTTATAACAGAACTCAAAATCATAATAATTCAAAACAACAAGCTGTGTTAGCTCAAACAAATTGTGCATCTCACTCAATGTTTTGAGCTGACTCAAAATGTCAAATTATGCAGTGCATAGCCTTCTATTCTGAAGCAGCACATTCCTACAGTGTACATGGCCACTGACACTGGCTCACTTCCAGCTGCCTTTTCCACTGAGTCCCTCAATCTTTGGGGCATGTTCTAAATATGACCAGTTTCACCGTTCAGATGAAAGTCATCAGACATACATAAGAAAACTTTGTACAAGAAGCAAATCAACAGAAGACAGCTATGAACAGTATACAATGTCTGAAATGGTATGACCCTGCTTTAAACGGCAACAGCCTCTCTGTGTAGGCGACAACAGAGTGTTGGAGCTCAGCTGTAAAACCAAACTATTTCCAGCCATTCAGGTCAGAGCCCTGCTGTGCCAGCTGTAGACGCACAAAAGGCTCTGCCTACGTGAATATATGAGTATGTAAGCAGGAGGCTATTCCAAAGTGTAGGTTCCTTGACCTTGAATGACCTATAACAGCAACAGTGACGTAAGTATGAAGAGGAAGTTTGAGGAACATGAGAAATAATTTCCTTAAAACAGTGTTAAATTTCCAAAGTTTCTCACAAAAGAGGGAAGTGTCAAAGTGAGTATGCTTAAGCTGATGCTATCTAATTGAGATGGGTGCCAAATTATTTTGACCAAACCGTATTTTTGAAAGGACAATGACAAATAGACAATGACAATAAAAAACGTTTGGTTTAGTGAGCATGGAGCAACGATGAAAATTGAATGCACTTTGTACAGAAAATGCCTGCAAGATCCCTCGTCCTATCGTGATAAAATTATGTTTTCCCAAATGAGAATCCATGCATCTTCGTGCATTTTCTGGCAGATTTGTGTAACAATAATCCAAAGGGGAGCAAGGCCCAGTTTCAAAGCTTTCGTTTATTTTAAGTCAACACACTGGTTACATGAAGACACTGGCTTGAAGCTATTTGCCTACAATGAAAATTTTTACTAGTGCAATGAAAATGTGTACTGGTATGAATTCATGTACAAAGAAACAACAGAATGATAATATGAAGTTAAGAAAAGGGCCATCAGAATTACCAAGAATGACACTCTATATGATCCAATTGATGTGTACAGGTCGATATGTGGGCGTATTGCTTTGAAAGTATACGAGGATGAGTCTCACACACTAAACAAATTCATGTATTTTTTGCCCCATGGGGCCAGACTTTGCGTGCCTGTGTGCAAGACCGCAAGTTTCAGAAACTCTTTCATGCCACAAGCAATAAACATTTAAAATGTCTTGAAACCATGGTCAGCTGTGCAATTAAACTAATTCTCTGTTTAATTTGTTTCTTTCACCGTGTCAAATATTTGCAACAACAATTTCATTCTGTATCATTGTATTTGTACAAGAAGTACCAATAAAGAAGTCTTAGTCTTAGTCATAGCATAAAATCAAAAGGACTGATTAGGTATAGGAAGTCTTCAGCAACAGCCCTGAACTTGGTTGGCTTATTTCTGGTAGTTTTGTTTGCTAGAAACTTATTATTTGGACTTGTAATAATAATGTAAAATACATCCCTTGACCACTCACAAATTCTTTGGGAGGCAAGCCACGAGCGACATATGCCCGAATTTCAGGATGTAGGCCTAGATTTAATACAATTTCAAATAAAATTGATTGAAAACCACTAATTTTGATAATGCTACAGTCCTCGTCATAGTTATGCGGAATCTCAAGTTCTTTTCTATGCTGTTGAACTGCAATGTCAGAGATGACTCTATTCTAGCACCGCAATATATGTTATTTGACTATAAGTCCACCTTTATATTTTAATCCATTTTTATTTTACATTTCACTTTCTTATTATGTAAAGTGCTACTGAAGATTTTTTTGATCATAGTAATGCGCTATATAAGTAATAAACTTTGAAACTTTGAAACTTTGATGTCATTTTAAACTGGGTAAGATTCCCGGCCTCTAGCCAATGTGAATTCATAAAACTGAGCATCACAGTTTCAACTCAGGGTCACAGCAGCATTTTATCAGGGATAGCCCCTACAACCACATCATCACAGCTTGATAGCCAATGGGCTGACAGTAAACGATGCATCATAGTTCAAACATTGATATATTGAAGGAAGCATTACATTTGTGATCCCAATGATCTAGCACAGGCAATCGCCAGTCTAATCCTACCAAATGGCAGCTTTGTGAGCATTCACAGTAGACAACTGTTATAATTGTTTGATTAATCTACAAACTTGCTAATTTACAACTTTAAACTTTAATTGAACTTCTATTAACAAAAGGCTTTGACAATTTGTCTGTAAACATACAGATTACATGATGAGTATCTGTTCTGGCAGCCCATTGGCAGAGAGGCTATGATTTTGAACTTGCGTGGATTTTCCCAGACCCAATTTTCACTGTGACACTGAGTTGAAGCTGTGATGCTCAGATTCACATTGGCCAGAGGATCAGACCCATTTTAGAATGACATCACGGCCTGTACATAGTCAATTTACATAATATTGCAATGCCAGAATAGAGTCATTTCTGACACCACAGTTCAACAGCATAAGAAAGAACTTGAGATTCCAGATCTATGTATAATGAGGACTGTAATATAATCATCTGCATGACTAAATTTGTTGAGGCTTTTTTGCATGAATATTCATGTCTCTCAGTTTGTTCTGTGAGGGGATGTGGAAAATTGCCCCCTCTGCTAAGCCTATAGGTGATGGTAATTTTATATTAGCCTGTCTTTTTAAAGGAATTAAGACTTGAACGACCTTCTGCTAAGTTTCTCTTATACTGAGATCTGATCAACAACACTTTAATCATCAAATGTACAAACAACAGTAATGCAATTCTGATCACAGATAATTTTTTCAATGTCAAAATTTTCAACAATAGACACATTACTAAAGACCAGTACAAAACCATAATATTATCAGTCAAGCAAAGTTTTTTGTGGTTATAATACAAAATCTCCATAATTATTGTACAACAAAATATATTAATACAAAATATAACCACAGGAAATGAATATCAATCAACTTCATATTGAATACATTATATATTTGACATTTTGTTTATAAAGGTTATTAAAGTAAATGGTGACAATAATACCAATAAAACGTCATCTCTAATAAATATGATGTCACTAACAGATGACATCAAATGATATGTTACTGAAATTGTGAAATTATACCTGGCAGAAAGAGTTAAGATTTCGTACTTGATCAATTTTCCTGAAGATTAGTTTTTATAGTGCTCATATATCAGTACAATTGTGTGCTTTAATACGTTTTGTAATTCGATAACACATAGCAAATTTTTGTAATGACGACTTTATCTACTGACGTTATCAGAGAAATTAATTTCGTGATACTTTTCATGAGTTGTCTGGAAAGCAGTTCTTGTGACTTTAAGAAAACATTTCCAATACATGATATTTTCTTGAACATTTCAAGACCATTTTGTCATCTGGGTTTCAATCATTCCAACCTTTTTTCTGACAAACTCTATGATATATATATACACTGTCAAAGTAGAAAAAGTAATAATGTTCAGTAACATGTCTTTCTCATTAAAGCTACACCTAAAAAATTCAGCATTTGAAGTGAACGATGTTTGGCATGCTTGGGTGGCATTGTTCTGCAGAAGGCAGAGGAAAAGAAGGAAGTTCGATAGCTTTGGGGCTTCACTTGATTACCAATGATTAGCTTTTTTTTTTAGATCCAGATTAATCAAATCCCAGAGAAGGGGCAAAATGGTTCGTTTGCATGTGAGGACAAATAACGTTAAATTTTTGCTGTAAAGACACTTAGTGAGACCTACTTTTTTAAAATTTCTTTTCCAATTTGTAACTTGGTCAATGCAATCAACAAAACCATCATAAACGGCACATTATAGTTTGGCAAAAACTTTTGAACACAAAATGCAACAGTCTATTTCCTGTCTCATTATGTCCAGGTCATCAATGGAATACAAAAATAATAGGTACATAAATTTATAATGTATAATGGGTATATCATACATCGAACAACTTCTTTGTTTATGAAATGATATAACAAAGGAGTTATTGCTGATTCCCAAAGATAGACTATGCAGAGTCTATATCAATTATGATTCACAAATAATAATTATTCACTATAACCAAGCACATGATATGAAAATAAATATTCATTCATTCATTCACAACCGTAAGCATGGTTTGCGTGTGGCACATGCCTAGAATAATTCAAAATTAATTTCAACCATCAATATTTTCAAAGTGTACGGTGGCCCGTAAAAGGGTGATGAAATCGATGTCGTCCAAACACAGCTAGGTTATGCATTATTTACTAGATCCATAACAATTTAACAGGATCGTTAGATTATATTTTCTATATCTTCTTCTTGTTTAGACAAAATGTCCATCTAAACGTTTTACAGAATTTTCTTTGAATTCTAACGAAAAATTGTACCACTTTGACCATAAAATGAATCACTGAAAGATGTCATGCTTGCTAACAGTATGGTTAAAAACTAATTTGAAATACTTGAAAAATGATAGAAATTGTACTGCAACTTTTGCAAGAGAATTCTGCTAGACCTCCAGTAAAATCAAAGCTTACGCAAAAATAACTTCCACTAAAATGCAATGATGACACACATTATTTTAGTTGATCAATGGAATCATGTGCCACTTGGCTTCAGTTGCAATATTAATATTGATCAAAAAAATATCATTGTATATGGCAACCATTATTACATAATATTATTATATCAATGACAATGACCAGTAATTGCACTATAAACACTAATGTTAACTGTGATTCTTTGAAACAATAGAGATTATTGTCTTATATGATCTGTGCCAAAAGTGGTCCCTTGAGTATATTGATGAGA
Organism: Platynereis dumerilii; assembly: GCA_026936325.1. Taxonomy (NCBI): domain Eukaryota; kingdom Metazoa; phylum Annelida; class Polychaeta; order Phyllodocida; family Nereididae; genus Platynereis; species Platynereis dumerilii. The sequence goes on from JAPTHN010000211.1 coordinate 344,368, forward strand.
TATACATTGTACAATGCCAAATAATTAGGGTATATTGTGTGTATAAAATTCCCATTGGTTGATTGATTATGAGTTTATTACAGCCTGTCACTTTGATACAGAAAAAGAGTGGACTGCTGCACTGTGAAAATGGCACTTCGTATCATGATCATACCCAATACTTTCGATGTTGATTTGATTTAAGGAAACTAATCCCGCTTGTTGGTGACAGCCAAATGAAAGGATTATACATCTGATTTTCAGTTTAAAATCAGTCATGACACGTCAAATGACCTTCTCTTAATCATGACTAATCAAACAGGTTCAATGTTTCCCATGTTGAAAGTAGAGAAGATGACACTTCATTGGCTATCATGAGTCACAAAGTGATTTTTAACAGTGGACTGGTCCTCATTTTTACTATATCAAAGTGACAGGCTGTAATGTTGAATCAGTATTGCATGTTGCATGTATTTCCTATTGGTATTGTGATACACTTTTCCAATGTCGAAATGTTGTACAAACAATACGAAATTTCCTGGCAACTTGAAACATTTCAACATTTACTTGTGACTACATAATTGAAGTATTTTTCTACTTTTTGTGTTGACTTCACACTTGAAATATGAGTAAAAATGAATCCGTCAATTGGTTCCTGAATCCAGGCAGGAAAACCGTATCCTCCACCAATGATAATTGAGGAGCTCCTTCGATTTGGTTTATGACATCATACAGTGCAGATGACGTCATCATAAGCCTCGATTTTTGCCTGCAGGATAACGTTGCCCCATAATAAAACACAGTCAGTAATCACTATGGAAGTGATCCCTGCACAAATAAACAGACAAGTCATTATTACAGAGAATTACAGAGAAAAACGTGTAGAGATGTTATTCCAACTGAGGGTCTACCTACTGGCTGCATGGAATTGTACTCCAGGGGTGTATTTCTAGCTTTTCTGAGCGAAGGGGAGAGGAAATCATTGTAGAAATGTGTATGTACTCCTCATTTAATTATCTGAATTCCACCCTTTGGAGTAAAATCCTGCAAAACGAGTATTAGTTCACGTCTTTCTACCCCCTTTTAGAAATCCTCGATTCACCCCTACTGGTCACAATATCCATTTGTCTAACAGTGGAATTCAATCATATAATCAGTGGTTCGAATTACAGATTTTCATCTGGATATAATCGCCCTTCTGCACCTCGGCGATCAAACTTTTATTGTTTTGGGACCCTGAACTCCGGGAACTGCGAGCAAAAGTTACCATCTCATTATCATCGTTGCGCACAATCTTGGTGACGCCATTCCGCGTGATGTCTCTGTACGTGCAATGAGAATGGCTACCGTCCATTGTAATTGCTGTCGTTCGGTTATCACAGTAGCGCCACCTGTGGCAAAGTAAGCTCACTAGTTCATGGCGGAACTTTTGGCCCGTGGCGCAGTACAAGTAAAAGTTCATGCTGTGGTTGACATACATCAACAGTTCCGTAATGGTTCGTATTAATTTGAATTTCGTCATGATATGGAGGTCTTTGTGGTACTGATTGTAAAATGCTGTTCCAATCAAGGCTATGTTCATAGGCAAAGTGGTGAGAAGGAAAGCAAAAGAAATAGTCAAAAGCATGATGGTCAATTTGATACTGCTTTCCTGAGCTCTACTGCGAGTGTCTGGCATGTTGGATTGTAACCCACTACGGTTTCTACGAGCATGCACCACTTGTCTTATGATGAGAGCGTTCAACACAGAAATCACCACGAATGGCAAAAAAGAATAAAGAAAGGCGTCGACCCATGGCCATACTTCCTGTACTAACCGGGTGTGATTTGGAGCACCTTCGCATTGATAAATAATATCTCCATTGATATTGTATTCCATAATCTGTGCAGTCCATAGAAAGTGCAGGTTTATGAAGAGTAAAGCTAATAATAAACACACAATAACAACTATAGCCCTTCTTCTGTTACACATAGCAGGGGCTCTCAATGGATAACATACTGCCACATACCTCTCTACTGTTACAGCTATAATCAGCCACACTGAATAGTCACTCACTGTGTAACCGACGACATTAATAACTTTGCAAATCCAGTCTGATTTATCTCTGATATCCATGCCTGTTAGTTCTCCAATCCAGAGCCTAAGTAATCCAATGTACAACACTAAAGTATCCGTCAATGACAACATCGCTAAGTAGATATAAGTCGAAAACTTTCTCATGGACCGTCGCATGAGTATAATGAAGCTGAAGATATTTCCAAACGTCCCGAGTACGAGTAGAATCGGAGGAACGATCAGGAGTAGATGCTTGAGTATCCGGTACTCCGTATACTGCATTAAACTCTCTTCGTAACTCCGGACATACATGTCGGTTTGGTTTAGTAACTCCTCGAAACTTGAGACATTGAGTTGCTGCAAGAGCTGCGTTCTCTGTTCTGGTGGGAGTCTGTTGAGCAGAAGCCATAGGGCTGTCAGGTTCACTCCTGGAGGTGCCACAGCCATCTGGGCGCCACCTAGTGTTTTGTAAGTGTCCCCCTCTGGTGCTAACCCTGTATGCATCTGAAACACAGAATGGTGAACAAAATTGTTAAAACCTTTTGCAAGGAAACAAATTCAAAGCACAATGCATACAGGTGTACGAAAAGCATATAAAGATTTGATAATACATATAACTGCACAGTGTCATTGTTGCTGCATGTGTTGTTGATAAAACTACCAGAAAAACTTTGACTAATTTCAAAAAACATTGTTAACTAAACTTTACTGACAACTACATGTAATATGTCAACCGTGCATATAGGCCTATAGCAAAAAAAAAGGTGCTCTCACAACTGCTCTCAGTTCTGAAATGAATTAATGTTCGATCAGTCTTCCTTATATATATATAAAATAATTCAAATTATTCAATCCTTATAAATTCACTGAAATAGTTGCATTAATTCCCTTAAAATTGAAATACTTGGTTTGTTCTGGAAGCTCTTTGTCCATGTTGAACATAAATACTTAAGATCTATTGTATTTTATCATGAACGGACGAATGTATGCAATGACACATCAAGTTTCTGACCAGGAATTGACCTTGATTGAACAAAGCAGTTCACGATGGGAGGCCCTGAGGTTTTCAATGGCTAAAGGTATACAAAAAATTGGGTATTGTCGAGAAACAGCAAGGGCTATCTGCGGAATTTTTATATGATTTAAATTCATATTAACACATTTTAAGGAAGAGAGACCAGAATGACTTAAATTTGACCTTTAGTTAACAAAGAGGGAGGTGGTGACATGACGTCACCAGAGGAGGAAGTGCATTTTAATTGGTTAGCTTGGCCAGTGAGTGGACAATTATGATATGATTCGAAAAATTAATGATCAGACCAGGAAATGTATATATATTGTGATTGTATAAATTTTCCAGTTGACACATAGTTTATTAGCTCCTCTTTGTTTGTTAAATGTCTGAAGGAAAATAGCGACTTATGGTATTTCCAGACTTGGGATCAAATTCTTAATTTACATTTACAATAATGCGTGGGAAATAGGATTATAGAATGGGATATGACACAGTATTGCCTTTCGTAGGATAATGATAATTTGATACAAATGTCGCACAACAACGTAATACTATATACATACAATTTTCCGACACGTCTTGGATATAGCTTCTCTAAATGCAACCTTAACTACATGCCATTAACAGTAAAACATTTGTCAACAAAACCTAATGTGGTCTAAATGGACAAACTTTTCGTGAACTTTTGCATTTTAGCCGTGTTTAACATAATTTCCGTTGCACTTATGCTTGCAAGAATTCGCACTTCTGAATTGATTTTCACACTCCGAGTGCATGGGCTGGAAACCACATCCTTTGTTTTTCCCACCAACGCATCTTGTCAACATCCTCTTTGGTTTTTTAGCTGCACAAAATGGCAGAACCAACTAGATAACCAGATAGAAGGTAGGTATGTAGGTGGGTAGGTACGTAGGTGGGTATAGATAGATAGACAGATAGACAGACAGATGATAGATAGATAGATGGATAGATAGATAGATAGATAGATAGACAGATGAGACATTAAATTGGTGGCCCCTTGTATCAGTGTCTATGCTGTGGAATTAAAAGATCCCTCGCATGGGGTAAATGTGTAACATGTTGAGGAATCCCGCTATCTTTCCCATCTCATCAATGCACCTTCGTGAGTGACCAGAACTGGACATAGAGGACTGTACTTCCCTTATCTATCTGTCTATCGATCGATGAATACATAGAGAGGATACCATAAAATGCTATGTAATTACATCATATGTCATTGTCCCACAACCACACATATGGAATTCACAGTTGAATTGGTACACCCAACTGAACTGAGGTTCCAAACAGGTGATTACAACAAACAGTCAATGCCAAACAATGCCAAACAATGCTAAACAAGATTATCCAGCCTGCTATTTTGTAACAGGGCCCCTCAAGACACTGTCAAAAGGAATATGTCACAGAGCCAGGGACTTTTGCCCAAGAAATGATAATTGAAAAATTTGAGCATGCATTTATCCGCATGGAATTGTTCACGGGCTATAGCTATATTGCATGGGATATCTATTATTTGGAATGGCTGGCAGAGACAAATTGTAGGACACTTATTTGCAAGAAAGGTAAGACCAAATGCTCCTATGACCATGTCAACATAGAATTTTCTGTCAACTCACACAGAAATTTTGAAGGCTGTTAGTCAAATATCAAAGATGTTTCAAGGTTACACTTTGCATAGGTTTGGTCCACAGTGACTGCATACAAAGTTCTAAGTGGTTTTCTATAGCTGACTGCAATTTGATTCTATAGGAGTTGACTTTTCTGAAACATGTGCTTTCTCCAAGCCAATGTTTTGATCAAACAGGAAGTTATGTACAGCATGTACAGCGCTGCCACGTTGTTGCAACATGATAAGTGGAATCTTGCTAAGCACAGACTCTGATATCCCGGGTCTGATATGAGACACCACTTATTTAATGTTCATTAGAATGACATCAAGCTGACTTGATTGATGGTCTTGAAGGTTCTACAATTGTCCCGAGATGAAAAAGACTGGACATAATATAACGGTTAAACAGATTTAGATAATAGATAGATGGATAGATAGATAGATGTTTGCAAATAGTTTCTGTTACAAGCAGCCACGAGTGTCTGCATGCCAGCTGACAGGGTGATGCTTCTTTTCCACTAGAGGGAGTATTTGGCCTCTAGAATGTTGCATGATGGCTCGTGCTGCCCCTATCACAAATTTACAGAGCTCCAACAGATACCATGTTCTTAAATCTAATCCCAAGTTGTTTTTGTTGAACAGTGTATTTACAAGAATGTTAACGACAAAGAAGTTGTTTGCGCAACAGTTGGCTTGGAAATTGCGGGGGCAAATCTCACTCTATCGCAATTTAGGCTGAGCACCGTCGGCAATAATGGAGGTGGGTTGTATCCAGTGTTCTTTTATTGAGCAACTGAAAGACCCTGGAGAGGACATCTCTGAATGAATAGGGTATGAACCAGACTTCAAGTCTTCTCATCACTCAACACCACAAAGTAAAAAATTCCATAATGCTTTTTTTTAAAATGATGACTGGCATGTCAAGATACTTGACAAGTTGACAGCGATGCAAACTGGTTCAGTCCAGGCGTATTTGAGGCCCCGCATATCGCGCAAGAACATCCTGACCTCAACAGAGATTGAAGTCGCCACAAGTTACCACAAGTGTATGGTTCCATCATTTGTCACATGGCCTAGGGAAATTACTAAGCCATGTGACTAAAACAATCTACAAGAACATTCAACAACACCAAAAACTGTGAACAACACCAACTGTCAAGTCCATCCTTCCCTTCATTCAAGGCTGATGAAGTGCTCTGGAAAGAGCATGAAAGTTCTCTTGTAAGTACATGTTGTGTTGAGTGAAATAGTTAAAACTACGCTTTTGCTTATTATACCCTCCTACGCAGCGGATCTTGTGAAGCTAACGCCCATGGCCCAATGTCACTGAATTTGACTGAAAGCCCCAATATCTAAACAGTCACTTAGGCAATAAGCCTGGCAAGAATTTGAAAGAAATCAAGCCACAGCATGACTGATTTGTATCATCCTATACCAACTGTTCTTGGCCATCTCTGGGAGGCCATATGACTCTTCCTATATCTAGAAATTCCAGTGTAACTGATGAGATCTGAGGTGAAATTACTGACATTTAAACATGTCCTAAAGATCATACAAATCACTTTTCAATAGTTTCCTTAAGTCTGTATATCACTCTTTCCACAACAGACAAACACTGCTGAAATTGTATTGATGCTATGTGTTAAATTGTGTTTCTTATCCACACCTCGCCCGGTGGTTATAGCCCCATTGCCGGGCTAAAGACTGCCTGGGGAATTCTGAATACTCCATTTGGTATGCCAAGGGTGGAATTGGGAATACTTGTGAGACCATTCTGACTCACCAAGGCAATAAAACTCACATTACTGCCCAGTATTTGCACAATGCTTTATCGACGGCAGTGTTGTTAGAAGTCCATGATTTACCACCATGAGTATCTGATTCGCATGGAGACAGGAGAATGTGATACCATAGTGTGACACTCTAAAGAAGGTTGTTGGCAACTTATTGCTGCCAGAGAGGATAAATCATTGATATAAAGTAGATGTAAATCATGCAGTGCACAGCTCGAACCATTATGGGAAGCCAGGTGCAAGGTCTATGTCAAAAGATGAACACATCAGGTTTCCTTGACAGCATATTTCAGCTATTGGGGTGAGCTTTAGGCCTTCCTCAGGTTAGTATTGGTTCTGCCGGCTTGAAACTCATGGGAGACAAAACCAGAGGTGTTGTATACGGCATAAAAAGTCTTTCTGGCAGTACTTACTCACTTCCTGATACTCCGCCCTTGGTTATGGAATGCACCCGGGTGGCTTGGTTCCGGTAGGAAGTTATGTTTGATAGGAGAACGGTGTGAGATTTTTTTCTGGCTTCCTGAACAACTTAGCAGGTCTGCCCAACTTTGAAACATCATCTGATTTTGGGAAGATAAAGAGAGCACCACTTATTTGACCGAAAGATAAACACGCTGGAAAGTGCTGACTTTGGGATAGGATGGATGCCATGAAGGCCTCTCTCTGATAAAAGGTTGGATGGATGGATGATTGGGGCTTTCTTGTCCTGTACTTATGCACTTGGTAGACCAATTGGGACAGGGGTAGGACACGGCAATGAGACAAAAAGATGATTGAAACAGCCGTCCAACATAGGCCTAGGTGACCTGGCAAGAGCTGGATTTGAACCCTGATCCTAGCTATTTGCAGCTCAGCACGCTACCTCTAGACCAAGTTGACCAACCCTCCCCCTACTCTAATAAAAGGAAGGCTAAGACTTATGTCTCAGGGGCCAGCCAACATAATTGTGTATTAGATAGATTTTGCAGATGACACTTTATTGCATTGAGATATTTTGTCATAAATCCACACCACCCCTTCAACAGGATCTACTTTGGTTTCAGTGGCGTAGCTACAGGGGGGGGCAGGGGGGGCAGGGGGGCGGTCTCCCCCCTGGCTCCATCCTGACCAGGAAAGAATTGATTACATTGTCATCAAACTTTGCATTTTGCCGATGGCGCGCCTCTGCCGCGACAGCGATAATAGCTCCCCCGACAAAAATGTTCCATTTCCATCGTTGACTTGAATATTTTGCACCCCTGGAAAACTTCCTAGCTACGCAACTGTTGGTTCTAACCTTCCAACCTCTACCCAGTGAGTCAAGCACTTCCATTTCCTTTGTTAGTGACTTCACAGGTGGAGATAATTACAACATCATCTATTCTGACTCTGATGAACATCCGCTGAACATGAGGGTGACATTGGACAATTCAAGCTCTGTGAGATCATATGTTGCTAGTATATGTTATAAGCATGGTTCGCAGCTATAGAAATTTTGTCACATTCCAAGATCAAAGAGACACATGGTTGTTCCCACGGCAATGATTATTGCAAGGGTGAGAGAAATTGACATTCGTTTTTCTGCCAGTATACATGCAACACAAAGATTTAGTGGTTCCTGTATGAAATGATCAATAAGACAGGTGCTGTTCCTTATAGTGGCACCATGTTCAGAGACAAATAAGGAAATATCGTAATTCCTTTATTTACTGTCATATTTGTAAACAATGCATGCTAACATCTGAAAAAAAGTAATCCATGGATGCCATATGAATGTTGTGGTTCTTATGTCTCAGATTCCACCCAGTCTAGCATGTCAATTGCTTCCCTTTGCCTGTGTCAGTCACTTCCCAGTTGGGAGAAAATAACAACATCATCGATTCAGAGTCGGGTGAACATCCGCTAAACATCAGAGCGACACCCTATAATTCAAGCTCAGATCATTTCAGAACGTTTCCTGATCACTTATTGACCTATATATTTGCAATCAAATACAGAATGTTTTGAATATAAATATTATATGTGATAGTAAGAACCATACGCTCTATAGGATAGGCCTATCATGCCAGCAGCAATATTCAATTTTTCATATCGAAGATCAAAGTGACACATGGCTGTTCTCACAACAATTGTCATGTCAAGATAAATTCACCATGCACTCTGTTTTGAACAGCATGCCTATACTTGAATGCATAGACGCAGCACAAAGATTTTGTTTTCTCAATGTTGTTCAATGCAAAGTATAAATATCATGTTGACCTAGTTCTGACATCATTGACGCCATCAAACAATTAACCGAATGAACTACTCATCATTCTGTAACTGTAACTGGTTTACTATTCTTACCAAGTGAGTTTAGAGTGTTTTATCCAGATTAAATATGAGACTATCATTCTAAACATTATATTTAAAAGCAGAGGCAGTTACTTCAGGCAAACAATCAAATGTCTATCAATTAAATTTTAACAGACATTTTGGAATTAACCTAACAACGAATACCATGCCGGCCCGGCTAATGCTTCCCTACGGCATTCCAGAGCAAAGTTGAACCAGATCAAACTCAATTCCAAGACCCTATCAGTCAAGAACTTTGGAATACGCTGAATTCCCAGTGGGCTTGAACATGTAGCTAAGGAACAACTCAAGGATTGATGATTCTATCCAGCTATTTGTTGACTTGGACCCCTCAAAGCAGACATATATGTAGGTATGGATGGTTGGATAATTGGGGCTTTACGTCGTGTGTTTATGCATTTGGTAGGCAAATTGGGACAGAAGGAGGACACAACAATGAGGCAAGGGATAATTGAAACAAATGTCTAACACAGACTAGGTGACCAGACAAGAGCTAAATTCGAAATCCTGGAGTGCCATTGATCTCGATTTCGATGAGCATCAACTTACATGCATGAGAGGCGCATCATATGCTTCAAGTTCAATGAGAAGGAACAAGTGCTTCTCACAGTCAATTTTTTTCACAGCCCAAGATCAAAGTTGCACAAGTTTGTTCTCACCATAATTGCAACAACCAGGTAAATCGAGTGTTGTGTTACCGTCAATACGTGCAGCACATAATGTATCACAAGTTCAAAGTGGCATAAGGTTGTTCTTGCAGTAACTGCACTGACAATAGTTGGCATTTCTGTCAATACGAGCAGCACATCAATTTGGCGTGTTCTTAATGAAATTGATCCCTGCTCCATTAACCGGAAACACAAGACTACATTTTCTTTAGGGGCCGACCAGACGATAGTTGGGAGGGCTATGGACTTTACCCCCGGGACGAACTTTTTTTTTCATTTGAGGTGCGTCGACAAACAATTTTTTTGTGCACGTGCACCCGCGACTGACTTTTTTATCGGAATTTTAACATTCCGGTACCCTAGCTGCAGGTGGAAACAAACTTTTTTTTTACTTCCATATGCTGAACAAACTTCTTTTTTTTGTGTCAAGTGGAAAACAATCTTTTTTTTTCTCCAAATATCCATAGCCCCCTCCCCCCAAAGATCATCTGGTTGGGCCCTTAGGACAAATTTTAAAGAGATTTTAGAAAAGAACAATTTTCTGCCTTTATGAGTATTACATTTACATATAGCTCATATTTGTTTCACTATGTGTCCATTTGAATAAATGATTTCATTTTGTTCATCCGGCACCTTTCGTCTCATGTCATTAATTTGAATAATGTCAATGTCATAATAAAATGGTTTTCATGTAATAAAGAAAAATAAGACACAAAAAAATCATCTCTCAGTTAAGCTGTAACATAAGCGTTCACCAAAAAAGATTCAACTTCATGGCAATTTGTAAAACAACAATGCAGATAATATTGGTGTTGACACTTCTATAACAGCATACATACATATAAAAGTGTTGCTTTCCTGTTTTAAATGAATGAAAAAAGACGAAGACATTAAAGAATCAAATGCTATAAGAATTGTGTCAAAACAAATTTTTTGATTACTGTTTCATTTATTGAGTTCCAAAGCTTTTAATATCTTTAGCAGCACTTCATGCTTCTGAATCACCTGCTTTATCTGTGAAATCTATACACAATTTCAGCTCTTTTTACAACGTTCTGAATCCAAATGAAATAAGCCTCAAAGGAATTGTACAAAACTAGCTAAGTTAACTCTCAGTTGCCCAAGGATCTTTATACAGCTGTATATGCAGCGTAAGAGTGTAATGGAGGATTAAAGAAATTCCCACCCAGCTTAGATCAATTCCAGTTAAGTGGCTTGTTCTGAGATGTTGTTCCAAGACAGAAAGGGAAGATTATATGTCTCCACAGCACTGTTAAAGAACTGTTGAAGTGAAAAAGAAATGTTTTTGTTCTGCACCACATGAACACTTGAATCAATCAAAAGTAATCACTGTATTTTTTTAACAGCATGTCACTCTTCCAAAAATTGCTCAACACTGCTGATATTGTATTGATGTTATTTGTTTCTTATCCACACCTCGCTCGGTGGTTATAGCCCCATTGCCGGGCTAAAGACTGTCGTGGGAATTCTGAATACTCCATTTGGCATGCCAAGGGTGGAATTGGGAGTACTGTTGAGACCATGCTGACTCACCAAGGCAATAAAACTCACATTACTGCCCAGTATTTGCACAATGCTTTATCGACAGCAGTGTTGTTATAATTCCATGATTTACTAGGAGTATCCGATTCGCATGGAGACAGCAAAATGTGATATCATAGTACGACACTCCAAAGAAGGCTATTGCAGCCAGAGAGGATAAATCACTAATATAAATAAAGTAGATTCGAGTCATGCAGTGCACAGCTCAAAACCCTTATGGGAAGTCTGAAGCTAGGGGCCAGCTTTATGTCAAAAGATGAAGACTGTTTTCCTTGACAGTTTCCTCAAGTTAGTTTTGGCTTGGTCGGCTTGAACTCCTGCAATAGCTGTCTTTGTCCATGAGAGATGAAACCAGAGGTGTTATATACGGCATTAAAAGCTCTTTCCTTTCTGGCAGTACATAGTCACTTCCTGATACTTTGACCTTGGTCATGGGATGCACCCGGGCAGCTTCCGGTAGGAAGTTCCGTTTGACAGTAGAACTGTGTGCGATTTTTTCTGACTTCCTGAACAACTTAGCAGGTCTGCCCAACTTTGAAACAACATCTGATTTCAGGAAGATAAAAAATTAACGTATGGATGATTGAGGCTTTCTTGTCCTGTATTTATGCACTTGGTAGGCCAATTGGGACAGGGGTAGGACACGGCAATGAGGCAAAAAGATGATTGAAACAGCCGTCCAACATAGGCCTAGTTGACCCGGCAAGAGCTGGATTTGAACCCTCATCCCAGCTATTTGCAGCTCAGCACGCTACCTCTAGACCAAGTTGACCAACCCTCCTCCTATTCTGATAAAAGGAAGGCCAAAAATTATGTCTCAGGTGCCAGCCAACATAATTATGTATTAGTTCGATTTTGATTATCTGGGCTTCATTTCGATTGGGTGACAAACTATTGCGTGTCATAAATCCACACCAACCCTTCAACAGGATCTATTTTGGTTCTAACCTTTCAACCTCTACCCAGTGAGTCAAGCGCTTCCATTTCCTTTGTAAGTGACTTCACAGCTGGAGATAATTACAACATCATCGATCCTGACTCTGATGAACATCCGCTGAACATGAGAGTGACGTCGGATAATTCAAGCTCTGTGAGATCATATGTTGCAAGTATATGTTATAAGCATGGTTCCCAGCTATAGAAATTTTGTCACATTCCAAGATCAAAGAGACACATGGCTCTTCCCACGGCAATAATTATTGCAAGGGTGAGAGAAATTGACATTCTCTTTCCTGTCAGTATACATGCAACACAAAGATTTAGTGGTTCCTGTATGAAATGATCAATAAGAGAGGTGCTGTTCCTACTAGTGGTACCATGTTCAGAGATGAATGAGGAAATATTGTGTAATAATTTTTCATTACTTTTAAAAATTAATAACATTCCTTTATTTACTGTCAGATTTGTAAACAAAGCGCTCTAACACCAAAAAAGTCATCCATGGATGCCATATCAACTATTTTCGTTCTTACCGCTCAGATTCTACCCTGCTAGTCAATTGCTTCCCCTTGCCTGTGTAAGTGACTTCCCAGTCGGGACATAATAACAAAATCATCGATTCAGAGTCGGGTGAACATTCGCTAAACATAAGAGTGACACCCAATAATTGAAGCTCAGATCATTTCCAAGGAATTATAATTATAAGATCACTTATTCACTTATAGATAGCAATCAAATACAATATGTTTTGAACATATATATGATAGTAGGAACCATACGCGTATGGGAGGAGACCCAATAAGGCCTACGTATAAAATATCTGCTCAATAGGCCTATCATACCAACAGCAACATCAATTTTCATATCGAAGATCTAAGTGACACATGGCTGTTCTCACAGCAATTGGCATGTCAAGAGAAATTCACCAAGCACTCTGTTTTGAGATAGCATATAGGCCTATACTTGCATGCACACAAATGAAAGCAATGAAAAGGATGTTGTTAAATGCAAAGCATACACATTATTCTGAAATCACTGATGTTCTCAAACAACTAAATGAAGTACTCATCATTCTTTGACTGCAGCTGGTTTACTGATCTAACAGCTTGAGCTTCGGGTGACATTGCCCACGTAAACGGTTGCCCCAGAGTTTAGTGTGCTTTATCCGGATTAAATATGAGATTGTCCATTCTAAAACATTATATTCAAAAGCAGAGGGCAGTTACTTCAGGCAAACAATCAAATGTCTGTTATATTAATTCTTCTGACATTTTGGAATAATTTGTTAACCTAACAATGACTGTCATTCCTGTTTTGCCCAATGTTTTCCCAAGGCATTCCAGAACCCTATCAGTCAAGAACTTTGGAATACCCTGAATTCCCATCGGGCTTAAACATGTAGCCAAGGAACAACTCAAGGATTGATGATTCTTCCATCTATTTGTTGACTTGGACCTCACATGTAGGTATGGATGGATGGATGATTGGGGCTCTGTGTCCTGTACTTATGCATTCGGTAGGCAAACTACATGTAGGACAGAAGGAGGCCACAACAACGAGGCAAAGGATAATTGAAACAGCAGTCTAACACAGGTCCTGGTGACCTGGCAAGCGCCAAATCCGAACCCTGAACCTAGCCAGTGGCAGCCTAACACGGACCACACCTTGCTGACATATGGAGCTGATTTCAGACACGTGTCATTGATCTTGAAAGCGATGAGCATCAACTTACATGAGAGACTGCATTATATGATTCAAGTTCAATGAGAATGAACAAGTTCTTCTCACAGTAAATTGTTTTCACAGCCCAAGATCAAAGCTGCACTAGGTTGTTCTCACGATAATTGCAACAACCAGGAAAATTGATTGTTCTGTTACTGTCAATAGGTGCAGCACATAATGTAGCACAAGTTCAAAGTGGCATGAGCTTGTTCTTACAGTAATTGCACTGAGAATAGTTGGCATTTCTTTCAATCCGAGCAGCACATCAATTTTGCTTGTTCTTAATGAACTTGATCCCTGTGGCATTAACCACAAATACAGGGTTACATTTCCTTTAGGACAAATTTTACAGAGATTTAAGAAAAGAACGACTCTCTTTTTTTATGTGTGTGTCATATTTACATCTTATTCATCTTTGTTTCACTGTGTGTCCAGTTAAATAAATAGTTCCATGTTGTTCATCCTGCATCGTTCATCTTGTGCTTGAGTAAACTGTCATTGTAATAATAACATGGTTTTCATGTAATTAAGAAAAACGAGATATAACAATAACATCTTTCAGTTAAGCTGTAACATAAGCATTCACCAAAAAGGATTAACTTCATGGCAATTTGCAAAACAATGATGCAGACAATATTGATTTTTACACTTCTTTAACAGCGTATGTGTAAGTGTTATCTTCCTGTTTTAAATGAGTGAAAAAAATAAGAAGACATTAAAGAATGTAATGTTACAAGAAACATTTGTGTCAAAACAAAATTGTTTGATTACTGATTCATTTATTGAGATCCAAAAGCTTTTAAATTATAAACAGCACGTCTGAAGACTTGCAAGTATAGTAAATGTAAATTTGAGACCCAGTGATATTGTAAATAATTTTATTTTAGCTTCTACATCTCTTAAAAATTGTATTATTATGTTTTAATCTTCTTATTACTATTACTATGTTGATTTTTGTAGACAGTCGTTTCAATAGCCTTTAAGGCTCATGTTTGTTTTTATTTACTTCAACGACTATAAATAAAAATGATTTGAATGATTTGAATGATTTGAATGATTTGATTTGCTACATCTGCGAATTCTAAACACAATTTCATCTCCTTTTACAGGTTCAGAATCCAAATCAAAAAAGCCTTAAAGGAATTTCATGAAACTGGCTTTAAGTTTACTTTCAATTGCCAAAGGATCTGTATACAGCAGTATACCCAGCATAAGAGTAAAATTGAGGATTAAAAAAATTCCCGCCCAGCTTTGATCAATTCCAGCTAAGTGGCTTGTTCTGAGATGTTGTTCCAAGACAGAAAGGGACATGGAACATTATGGCCCGTTTTCACCAACATGGTATTAAGAGTTGAGCCAGGTCAGAGCTAAGACCTGGTCTGGCTAAGCCAATCACTCAAGCGGAGCAGGATCAAGGAATTTCAGTTAAGTGAAAGCTTACACATATTGTGATAACAGATCAGCTGTTACAAACACGATGTCTCAATTTCCCAAACAAATGCAAAGATTTGGCCACACAAAAGAGGGAGGGGCTTGTAAATTTTTTAAATAGATAATTGCCCAACCAGTCTTGGTAAAAAAAAACTAAGTGCAAAACTTCCCCCTTTTCCATTAACCAACCTATCATAGCTATCAAGCAACCAAACAACACAACAACCTATGCTATGACTGTATTCACAAAGTATCACAGTCTCTCGCACAAACATCAACTTTCATATATTTACTTTTTTGTCAATATTTAAGATGACATTCAAGGTGTTCATCACAGTCAACATTATCAACCTGCTCTACCCAAACCAAAATGAGCGCAAAGTTGGTAATCTAGATTTCCCACAAATGAGCAAAATGTGACGAGAAGTCACATTTTGGTGACATCTTGGTGTTGAGGTCTCTGACCTGCTGTAGCGACATATTTTGAATTGCATCATCTAGACGGCATAAATTTCAGTAATATATATTTGATTTCTGGCCCGAATTTTTAGCTTCATGTTACGTTTTTTTTGCAAGTTCATTTTGATATCTATAAGAATGTTTGCTCTATGATTTACCAAAGTGTGTGAAATGGTGAAACAGGCCTCATTTGCATAACATACATGTGTGAAAACTTGTGTATTGGCCAGCTTTGGAGGTGTGTCTGACCTATTCACTGGGTGGAAACAAACTTCTTCTTTTTCTATGTGCTGAACAAACTTTTATTTTCCAGTGTCATGTGCTGAACCTTTTTTTTATCAAGAGTCCAGTCCCCCCCCTCCCCTCATGTATTATATGGTCAGCCCCAAAGGGACACCACTTTAACAGTTTGACATCACTAATCTGTAAGTTGTCTAACAATAAATTGTCAACCATTGTCAACCACTGAACCTTGACTAGTCTATAGACTAAAACTCAGTTGGTGAAAAGGACTTCACTAAACCAGGTATAAGGCTGTTGAGACCTGGACTAACTGTTAAAACTATCTTGGTGAAATCGGCCCTTAATGTCTCCTCCACAGCACAGTTAAAAAACAGGTGAAGTGAATGAGGAAGGTTCTTGTTCTATGCCACAATAGCAATAGGGAGAGCTATTTAGAATCATTATTACCCATCCAATAAAATAACTCTGAAGCCTTCAAATCTGCTTAATTGAATTGATAGAGTGATGCCTAGCTGAGGTTGGCTGTGGATCATCATTGTCTTTGACTATGAAAGATATCTAACTATCAATAACGTATAGGCTTGCTATGCATCCTGTCAAAAACTATTACCTTGTGTTATTGATTATACAGGTTAGTCAAGTGATCATGAACTGTTACTGTCATTTGCCAAACTCAAGGATGATCCAAACCACCTTCAGCAATATTCATAATATTTTGGAGCAAACATGAAAATTGAAGGATACAATCCGATACATAGAACTGTATCAGATTGATAATTAAAACTGGGAATTTCGCTAAAAATCCAAATTTGCAGTATCTGATGCTGGTATGTCTCAGTATGTTGTAGTGATACATCCACTCTTTCCTGGTAGTATATGTAGTAACCATAATTCTTACTGCCAGCAAGGCATTCATGATTGATTTCTATATTTTAGGAGACGAAGCAGTTGAAAGACATATTGGCCCTGCATTATTGATTCTGGCTCCCATCAAATAACTTGATTTCATCGGGGCACACCATTGATCTCCATCGCATCTTACTTTCCTTCCAGAACGTATGCCAATAACCAATCTTCAAAAAGTTCTATGTATACGAGTATATTACTGTTGTCCTCTTTGATGTTAACAATGATATGATAAGCCACCCTCTCATGGTTCTTGCCTCCAATTGCAGTTGTCATAGAAGGTAAGTTGGTGTCAGAAGAGTAAGATAAAATGTGGGGTCTAAGGGACATTACAAAAATTATTACAAGTTTAGCATAACGAAAGCAGTAATTTATATAGTACTTTTTTCAGAAAACGGTTCGAAAGCCTGGATATTGAGAGGAAACCAATGGACTATATGATGACAACGTCTCCACTTCAGTTGATTCTCTGGGTAAAACATGATGTGCCAGTTCGATAAGCAGTTGTGCTTTTCTGGTTTCCTGAACTTCATTTGAAAGAAATTTATCAATCATTCAAAAATTTCCAGGCCCATGAAAATTCCATCAACGGATGTCAATCACTTAGCGAGTGGCTGATACGCAGAGCAAATTTCAGTATTATGATTGTGATTCCAATGGGCATCAACTTACATGAGAACTTCATCATATGATACATAAGAGACTTCATCATATATTTCAAGTTAATTGAGAAGGAACGAGCACAATGGCATGTCACAGTAAATTGTTTTCCACATTCTGACATAAGAAAGTGACACAAGATTGTTCTTACAGTAATTGTACAAAGGTAAGACAAGTTGTTATCGTATTTCTGTAAATGTGAGCCGCATGTATTTTTTAGCATACATGTGCCAAATAAGTCAATAACATGCCAACCAACTCAGCATCTTTTCCTTGACAAAAAGATAATTTCGTAATCCTTTTAAATCTTCTTTCAATTAATAAATATTAAGCATGTACATTGTGCAATTGCAGTGTTCTTTAAAAGATATTTTTGGCCTCTAACTAGGGTATATACCAATGCCACCTATCACAATCAAAATAAGTCTGAGCCTGTCAACTTACTGTACCATTGTATACAGAAAGTTTTAAGGCTGAAGAATGGAATAGCCTGGTGCAATCTTCAGTTACCAATAATCCCAAAAAAATCCTCACAATTTTAAAAGTACTGCAATCTCTTTTGGGTCTAATGTTTTTCCAAATCATTCAAGGATAGACTGGAACAAGATAAAGCTCCATTCTAAGACCCTATCAGTCAAGTACTTTAGAATGCCCTAAATTCCAAGAAGACTTAAAGTGGCAGCTAAGGAGCGACACCAGCATGAATCTAAGCGTTTTTTTAGATGCTTAAGTTCTGCTTTGGAAGTAGGGCGTTTTTTCTCACATTTTGTGGGTCTTATTGATTAGTTCATTTCACCTCCAGATGGAGCTGACACACAGAGCTAATTACAGTGACATTGATTCTGATTACTGTGAGCATCAACTTACATGGGACTGACTGATATGATTCAGTAAGAAGGAACAAGTGTACCTGGCAGTAAATTGTTTTCACATCCAAAGATCAAAGTTGCACAGTGTTGTTCTCATGGTAATTGCAACAACCAGGAAAATCAATTGTTGTGTTACTGTAAATAATTGCAGCACATAATATACAGCACAAGTTCAAAGTGGCATCAGGTTGTTCGCTCAGGAATTGTTTCACAAGTTGATGGTGATGCTGTCAATACGAACAGGGTTAATATATAAAGTAAGCCATTCTCTTAATATAAAGTTCTAGTTCATGTACATGTAGCTTTAAGGTGCAATGCTTGATCTTTTATTTATTAGTTACTTTATGTAGTAATATTTCATCAGTGTAACTTACAAATAACAGAACAAAATAATTTCAATCAATCAATCACGCCAATGGGCATAACAAACTCCAGTAATTTTTAGGCCACAGCAAAAAAAAAAAGGGGTTTTCAAAATGTAAATGTAAATTTGTGTCATTGAGCCATGATTTCGATAACCCTTCTGGACAACTTCCTTTGAGGAACGTTGTTCTAAGGAAGCATTAAACCTCCCATTCACATCAGACCCAACGTTTGAAATCTACGTAATTTGTCGACAGCTGGTTACGAGGTTACTACGTACGTATATATCGTAAATAATGCGTATTTCTCCAACCTCCCTTCACTACGTACCCCCCACGTTGAAGAATCGGTCGTTATACGCCTCTGGGGCGTCAGGCGTTGCAGGCCAGCCCAGCGCGCTGGTTCTTGCGCATGCGCAGAAGTGGGATGAGGCGGCCATGGCTGGGCACAACGCTCGAGTGGATTACATTTATATCGGTCAAGAACACCATTTATACACCCGTGACGACTTATTTAACCATGGCCGATTGATTCTAGGATGTGTATGGGTCAAGTGACTCCTTCGGATGGACTCTATCTGCTGTGTTTGCTTCACAATCATACTGTCAATCGGCGATGTATAACATGTGGATTCACTCTGCAGGGCCAGGGGCGGAGCGCTCGGAGGGGCCCGGGGGACTGCCGCATTGCTTCTTGCAGTCCAGCCAACCTGCCAGGCTGCGGCCCCCGTGGAAAAAAAAAAATTAAGCCACAATGACCCTTATATATAGATAAAATGTTGTTTTCTTGATATATGATAAAAGAATGTTCTGATTTGATTTTTGCTGCAGGATTTTTTTTTGGAACATAATTTTTATTTATCTAGGGGTTGTGCTTGGTTTGGATTTTTGTTGAACACCTGCAAAGAGAAAACATGAATTAAAACAGTGAAGAGAGAAAAACAGAGAGAGATAGAGAGAGCAGAGCCAGGCAGCAAGCACTGAAGGTGGCTCCAAAATAGGCAGACTTTTCTTCCTTGTTTTACCAAGCAGTCTGCAGTCCATTTAAGGACTACAATATATAAATATAAATAACAAAATTCACTTACCTTGTGAGGGATTAATACTTCAACTCTGAAGAGTTGGAAAAATCCCAATCCAAATTGGTCTTGGACAGGTGGCATTCAGGAGAGCTGCAAGTAAGCTCACTTCAACTCCGGTCTTAAGTGATTCTCTCTTGGTCATTTGTGGTTGAGCAGTACTTGGGAATTTTTTTTTGCCCTATCTAATCTTACATAGTTTAAAAGATATTTATTTGGTAATTTTTGTACTGGTTTAGCTACTACATCTTTATGGCTTCATCCAATTATCACCAGCAAGCATCCTGTTGGAGATTTTATTATCTCAAAGTTACGAGATAGAATGAATTAGGTAAGGTATAGATGGCGCTACAAGGCTCTCTGACACTCAGGATCCCAGGTTCTGCAACTTTGTGCACACCTTCAACAAACCTTTGGCAGATACGTATGATCAGACGTTTGCCCTGAACATTACTTTCAAACGTTGTCCATACATATCAAAAACACGTTGGAGAAACCTTGGAACTTACGTATTGCCAAATGTGCGACCATACCTTTGATAAACCTATGAATCAAAGGTATGGTCATACGTAACAGTCTAAGGTTGTAAAAACCTCTCAAATGAATGTTTGACAAACCTATTAATCAAAGGTACGGTCATACGTAGTTGTCAAACTTCCTTCAAACCTCTCAACCAAAGGTATCACTTACGTTATAGTCTAAGGTTTTAAAAACCTCTCAAATGAATGTTCGACAAACCTTTGAATCAAAGGTATGGTCATACGTAATAGTCAAACGTTCTTCAAACCTCTCAAACAAAGGTATGACTTACGTATGACTGACACGTTTAGCCAAACGTTACGACCAAACAGTCTTCCAACCTCTCAACCAAAGGTATGACTTACGTATGACTCGAACGTTAGGCCAAACTATAAAACAAACTATCTGCCAACCTCTTACTAAGGTTGCGACCTACGTTTGGTTTTCCATCTGAGTGCAACGTTTGGAAATTACCTTTGCCCAACCTTTGACATACATTGTTTGGCCCAACGTTTGATTCTAACCAAAATAATTACGTAGGGAAAGGTTTGATTTACGTAGCTGCTCGGGAGGGAAACTTGTCACATGCATAAATGTCTGCAGAAAAATGATATACTTTATCATATGCAATCTGAGAAAATATAAATATGGCAATGATGACATTTGAATTTTAATACTTCTCTTGTAGCTTCTAGAAATACCAACATGGTGTTTTAAATAATGAAATACTATAACATTTTCGAATGAAGAAGAGAAAAAAAGCTTTATGTTAAAAGTAAAAACATTTTTGTCGAACTTATTTTGAAATCCGACAATTGCTGATAAGACATTCAGAAAGCATTTTGAGAAATGAATATAAGTTTTTAAAGAGTATTTCATTTTTTTGACACACTTGCTTAATCTGGCAAATCAAGTCTCATGAACTTGAACTTGAACTTTTTTATTGATTATAATGGAAGTACAGTTTAGTCACAATTTGCCAATTTTAGCTCAGGACTTTTAAAAGAATCAGAATCAAGTCAAATAAGCCTCAAGGGGAATTGTACGAACACGGCGAAGGCCAACAAAAATTACTCTAAGCTGCCTGAGGATCTCCTCAAGAGAGTAAAGGAGGATTAAAGAAAGTTTTACCAAACTTTGATCAATTCGAGGAAAGTGGCTTGTTCTGCGATGTCGTTCCAAAAAGAGACAATGCACATTCTCCTCAGGCAGGGAGTTTTAAAAATGGTGATTCTTCTCAATTCCCAATTTTCTGCAGTAGTTTCTTTTATTTCTTTAGAACTATGTTGTACATTCAGATATTAGAGTGCTATCCTCTCCATGCTTTTAGTGATTATGTCATTGGGAAGACACCGATTATTAATATACAGTGGTACCTGCGTCATAAGACAGGGCCCCTGTTGGAAGATCAACTTGCATTATGTGAACGCCTTCCTCTTGCGCTTAGTAGTATTTTTAGTATATATTTTAAATAAGAGAGCAACTTTCAAAATGTAATTCAAAAGAATGACCAATTTCTAAAGCCTTAAAGTTACATTAAAATGCACTAAAATTAAATACTCAAGATCGGTGGCCAATGGCATTTAACTATTCTGAAACCAAGCACCACTTGCCCCCAAGTGGTAATTGTGAGAAGCTTCTATGAAATTAATCTATTGCTTCCCTTTCCCTTGTAAGTGACTTCACCGCTGGGGATAATAACAGCATGATTGATTCTGAGTCTGGCGAACATCCGCTATACATGATAGTGACATCCGATAATTCAAGCTGAGAGAGATTCTACGCTGCTGGTATGTTAGCAGCTGTAGTCAATTTTGTCACAACCCAGGATCAAAGAGACACTTGGCTTTCCCCAAGGCAATTATAATGGTGAGAGAAATTGACAATCACGTTACCATCAGTAAGCCTGTACATGCAACACAAAGATTTAGTGTGTCCCAAATGAAATCCCTGTCGGGTATAAGATGCAAAAATCATGGGTGACATGCTCACACCTGCAACAGCTAAAAACTCCTCCCCGAGCAATGCCACTCACCTAAACTGTCCACCTATCCTTATTGCTCTATCCTCTCCTTCTGATAACAGCAAATAACAGTGAAACACCTCCCTTATTTACGTTTTCTGCCTCTACTGTTTTTCCCCACCAGGGGCGCATGCATCTTCATCGTAGTTCTGCTATTGCTCACGTTTAGGACTGGCGCCACCGTCTGCCTTCCCGCCAAAAAGATTTGTAACTTCACTTCCTCTACCACCACTCTTTACTTATCTTACAATTATTACTCAAATGCTAATTCAAATGGTCAGCATGCAACACGAGGCCAGATGCCCATGCAGGTAAAGGAGGGGGGGGGGTTAATTATTCCCCATTATAGTCCTGCCCCAAATCATGGGTAAATCTAGTTATCAATGAGAGAGGTGATACTACCCCTGTATTTTGACAGAATGAACTACTTTTACATGTCAGAATAAAGCACTGTAAAAATATTTTTTGTTAAACATTACACATCTTGTCTGAAGCTTATGTGAAATCAGACATGCACTAATGAAATGGAAACATTTTGAAAATTGAACATTAGTTTTAAAAGCATAACATGTTCCTGGATCATTCCCTTCATTTGCAATTCTAGTCTTCTTATTTGTTTATTTGACAATTCCAGCTCCTTTTTAAGGTATCAGAGTCTAAGTCAAATAAGCCTCAATAGTCAGGGAGATATCTCAAAAACGAGGCTTATTTCTTGTACAGGTCTTACTCATGAGAGCACCACTTGAATTTGGTACCGATTGAACGAGGACACTTTGGAGTTTCAGAAACCATGGTTTTCACTTTCCAAAGGTGGTAGGTTTTCTTTCTGGGAGGGGTAAAAGGTCAACGACCTCTTGATTTTACAGTCATTTAATGAAAAATGCATTTTCTTCATGTTTTCAGTACAACTTTTCAAGTGTTTTACATATTAATTTCAAATTCACCAAAACTGAAGACGAATCCATGTTATTTGGGTCACTAATTCAAAAAATGCACTTTGACCTATTTTTGGGGTCAAATGGGGTCAACAAAGTTGATAAATATAGAAAATTTCACTCAAAAGAGCTATATGTACTTGAATATGTTATTGCCATGCCCAAAATATTAAATGAATCAAGTTAATTTCTCATATACCAGGAAGTCACATGGGATAGCATTACATATGTTGGGGAATTTTGATTGCTATGGATACATGTTACCCACAGGGCGGGGTAAAGCTCAAAACTGCACCCTCCATTTTTGGGCAAAATTTATATTCATTTATGGGACAATTTCCATATCATTTGTTTCTTCTGTTCATGGATATGCCTCATTATGAACAAATACCATTCCAAATTATTGATCAAACAAGTATTCTATGAATAAATATTAAAATATTGGTTGCTGTAGATACCTGTTAGCCATAGAAGGTGTGAAATCTGAAACCTAGGTCTTTGTGTTTGGGCAAAATTTACCTTCATTTACAGCAAAATTTCCAAATAATTTGTTTCTCTTGTCTATGTATGTACTATTATTAGGAGATACCATCCTTATTTACTGCTCTCTCAAATATTTGATAAATATATATTTCAAAATATTGGTTGCTATGGATACCTGCCAACCATAAAAGGAGTAAATCTCTAAACGTCACCCACCATTTTCGGCAAAATTCACCTTGATTTACAGCATTATTTCCACATTATTTGCTTTTCTGTTTATGAATGTGCCCTATTATGTAGAAATACTATTTCAAATCATAAATCAAACAAATAGTCAACAAATATATAGCAAAATATGGGTTGCTATGGATATTTTTAAGCCAAAGAAGGGAAGAAATCTGAAACCTCGCCCTCTGTTTATGGGCAAAATTTACCTTCATTAATGGCAGAATTTCCATATCATTTGTTCTTCTGTTTATTGATATGCTATGTTATGGGGAAATACCATCCTTATTTACTGCTCAGACAAATATTCAATTAATACTATTAATATATCATTAAAATATTGGTTGCTATGGATACCTGTTATCCATATATAGGATAGGTGAAAACCGAAACCTTGCCCTCTGTTTTTGGGCAAAATTAATCTTCGTTTATAACACATGTAACTTCCAGATAATTTATTATTCTGTTTATGGATATGCCATGCTTTGAGGAAATACCCTTATTTACTGCTCACTAATAAATATTGGTTCCTGTGGATACCTGTGGATACCTGTGGATACCTGTTACCAATAGGAGGGGTTAAAATCGAAACCTCGCCCTGTGTTTTAGGGCAAAATTTATGTTCATTATTGACACAATTTCCACAGCATTTGTGTCTTCTGTTTAAGGATATGCCATTTACCTACATTTATAGTTCAATATCCATATCATTTGTTTCTTCTGTACATGGGTATCCCATGTTATGAGAAAATACCATTCCTATTTACTGCTCACATAAATCTTCAATAAATAAAATATTTAAATATTGGTTGTTATGGATACCTGTCACCCATAGGAGGGGTGTAACTGACATCTCATCCTCAGTTTTCACTCTGAAATTACCTTAATCTGCAGCACAATTTCCACATCATTTGTTCTTCTCTTTATTAATATACCATGCTTTTAGGAAATGCCCCTTATGTAGTGCTCACAAATATATTCAATAAATATATATATCCGAATATGGGTTGCTATGGATACCTGTTACCAACAGGAGGGGTGGTGAAAACTCAAAAATTCACTCTCTGTGTGAGCAAAATTTACTATCATTTATGGCAAAATTTCCGCATAATGCACTTACAATATCTATCTATATTGGCATATACGTTGTGATTTCGCCCAAACACTGAGGGCAAGCTTTCAATTTAAATCTCCACCTGTGAGTGACAGGTTTCCATTGCAACCAAAAATTTTTATATTCACTGAATATTTTGGGTGACCTGTATTCACTAATAATGTGAAATGTCTAGGAACAAAAGAGGCAAAAGACATTGAAATTAAATCATAAATGAAGGTAAATTTCACCGAAAAATTTAAGGCAAAGTTTCAACTTTTACTCCTCCTATGGGTGGCAAGTGTCCAAAGCAAACAAAATTTAGAAATATATATTGATTGAATATTTGTGTAACAACAATCAATGATGGTATTTCCTCAGAATGTGGCATATATGTGAGAGGAAGAGCAAGAGATGTGGAAATTGTGCCTTAAATGAAGGAAAATTATCCCCAAAAATGGAGGGTGAGACTTCAGTTTTCACCCATCCTATGGGTAATGCCCACTGCAACAGGTGTCAATAGCAACCAGGATTTTGGTATATTTATTGAATAGTTGTGTAAGCAGTAAATATGAATGGCATTCCCTCATAATGAGGCATATCCATAAAGAGAATAAACAAATGATGTGGAAATTGTGCCACTGGCAAATAAGGATACATTTTGCCCAAATACAGAGGATGATGTTTCATATTTCACCCTTCTCTGGCTAACTGGTGTCCAAGGCAACCAATATTTTGATTTATATATATATTTATATTTATTTAATAAATATTTGTGAGAGCAGTAAATAAGATGGTATTTCCAAATAATATGAAACACCATGAACAGGTGAAACTAATGATACGGAAATTGTGCTATAAATGAAGGTAAATTTTGCCCAAAACCAGAGACCGAGGTTTCAGATTTAACACCTTCTATGGCAAACAGGTATCTACAGCAAACAATGTATATTCATAGAATATTTGAAGGAAACCATATTTATTTGTGAGCAGTAAATGAGGGGTATTTCCTCAAAACATGGCATATCCATAAACAGATTAATAAATTATGTGGAAGTTGTGTTATAAACTAAGACTGATTTTGCCCAAAAACAGAGCGCAAGGTTTCGGTTTTCACCTGTCCTGTGGATAACAGGTATCCATAGCAACCAATAATAATATATTAATTGAATATTTGTCTGAGCAGTAAATAACAATGGTACTTCCCCATAACATAGCATATCACTAAACAGAAGGACAAATGATATGAAAATTCTACCATTAATAAAGGTAAATTGTCTTTTGAAATTTTCTATATTTATCAACTTTGTTGACCCCATTTGACCCCAAAAATAGGTCAAAGTGCATTTTTTAAATTAGTAACCAAAATAACATGGAATCATCTTCACTTTTGGTGAATTTGAAATTAATATGTAAAACACTTGAAAAGTTATGCTCAAAACATGAATAAAATAATTTTTTCATTAAATGACTGTAAAATCAAGAGGTCGTTGACCTTTTACCCCTCCCAGAAAGAAAACCTACCACCTTAGGAAAGTGAAAACCATGGTTTCTGAAACTCCAAAGTGTCCTCTTTCAATCGGTACCAAATTCAAGTGGTGCTCTCATGAGTAAGACCTAAGCCTACTTTTGGCTCCTCTGCTCCCTGACTACAAGGGGAATTGTACAAATCTTGCCAAAGCCAACAAAGAATTACTCTAAGTTGCCTGAGGATCTGCTTAAGAGTGTAAAGGAGGATTAAAGAAAGTCCTACCCAACTTTGATCAATTCCAGCTAAGTGGCTTGTTCTGCGCTCCTGTTAAAAAAAAAGACAAAGCAGATTGAACGATTATACAGTGTGTACTCTCCTCATGGACTGTTACTAAAAAGCTACAGCCTTAATTTCAACTTTTTTCATTAATCTTTACTAATGCAGTTTTTACTACCAGCGGTGTTGCAATGATACTTTGAGTTATATTAGAGTACTGTCTGCTCTATTCTTGCACAGATATTGTCCAATCCTTGTATTAGGATACCTACAACCTTTGGAGTAGCAATAAGGATACAGCCCTAATTTCATCCATTTTGTTATTGCAGATCGACAGTAAAGCCAAAATGACCTTTAACTAATCAGGGTAGCTCAATTCTTTAATGAAAAACTGTTTTACAATTGAGCACATCTTGTCTCTATCTTTGAGATACTACCCAGTGAGTGAACTGCTTCACTTGGGGATAATTACAACATCATCCATTCTGACTCTGATGAACATCCGCTAAACATGAGAGTGACATCCAATTATTCAAGCTTTCTGAGATTCTAAGCGACTGGCAGCTATGGTAAATTTGTTACACCTTAAGATCAAAGTGAGACACAGTTGTTTTCACGGTATAGTTGTAATTGACTTTAATCATCCTATTTCCTCAGTCTGAAACCAAACCTTCTTCACATTTAAAATTATGCAGAGACAATTGTCAACTTGAAATTGACTGGTACCATGCCCATTTCACACCATTGCTTTCCCATCCTCAAAACTGTGCCACTGACTATTCTGAAAAAGATGACAGACAAGGCACATGGTAACGCTGTCTACAGCAATGTTACGACTTGCGGCAACAGAGCTCAAGTTAGTTATTCCATGAATAACATTTTATGCTTCAGCAATCAGTGGGAAAAAACAACACATCAGTGAATCACTATGATTTGCAAATCATGACATCCATCTATAGCTTCCATAAAAAGATTTTATCTCTTCACTCCCTATAAAAATGTTTACACATGTCTAGAGAGGTAATATGCCTGTTTGTGTGGCATATTAATCTGTACCTCAGACAAAAAAAAAATGAAATAAGATCTTTCTGTTCTTCTATGGTTAACCGGGTTCTATTTATAATCTCATTGCCAGAATCAAGAATAGCTGGCGAAATTGGAAAAAAAGAGGCACCTTTATCCATAATATGTGAGCAAACTTCCAGAATAGCTTGTGGCTGCAAAGAAACTGCGCTAGGTTTTAAGAGTAACCTTTGTTCTGTTTTAAAACGATGTTTGAATACCACAGAAGTAAATTTGTAAGAAATGAAACTGTGATCTCACATTAAATGCTGCAATATCAATCACCTCAGATACAGGGGCGGACTGGCCCGACGGCGGGCCCCCGGGCGAAATCACTATCATCGCAATAGCGGCATTTTAAATTTTACTTCTAAATTTATTATTACTTTCATCAAAATCCATGCAATTGCAGACATATTTTGCATACATGTAGAATGAAATTTAGAAAAAAAACTCCTGTACGATGGCAGGGAGTGTGCCCTTGCTAGTGTGATATCAATAACATGAATATTATCATCACGTAATATATGAAAAGTCAGAAGAACACATTACTCCTTTATACAGTTAATTGAGGGGTACCGGGGGCCCAAATCCAACGGCCCCTGCCACCCCCTCTTAGTGAACCATGACAGAAACTTAGAGAGGGGCCCATCACTTAATTGTTTGTTAAGCTGAGAGAGCGGCCCCCTACTTAATTGTTTATTTTTCGGTTAGGCCCACAATTCGATTTTTACCTCCTTTACATCATATTTGATAATTTAGATTTTTTTAAGGTTGCCAGTGGGCCCCCCTGAGGTAGTGGGCCCCAGGCACTGCCCTCTGGCCCATAGGGCCAGTCCGCCCCTGCTCAGATAAGCCAATATTTTCATGTATATATTTTTCAACATTTGGCATGTACACAAATTTGTGGAGGTGTAAAAACGAGCATGAACGAATTTGTGGACATGCAAAAACGAGCATATAACTCGTGTATATGTAAAAACTAACATTCGTGTATGTGCTGCATTTTTCATTTGTGTAACTGCAATTTCTAGCATTCGTGGAAGTGCTAGATAATTAGGGTTTAGGGCTAAAATTAGGGTTAGAGTTAGTTTTAGCCAAGTTTAAGGTTGCAATGTTCGTTTTTGCACCTACACAAATTCGTGAATTGCAATATTTCACACTTACACGAATGCCAAATTCGTGTATATGTTCGTTTTTGCAGGTACACAAATTCGTGTACATGCCAAATAGTGAAAAATATATACCTCATATTTTTGGCCCCACAGCATTCCCTCATCATTATTTGTAATTGATGGATGGGTACACTAAATGGGTCACATTGTTGAAAATGATTCAGGACACATTTGGAGGGGCAACAACCTTTTGAATTTGTCTCTGTGTCCTGCCTCCTGAGAGTTTATTGAAGTATTTGCTTGCCGAGTTGAAAAAGGCCATTTACCTTCAGGGATAATGGCTTATTTCTTTAAAGGTTTCTGGATAAAAGAGTTTTTACTAATGATAAATTCCTATTGACCCTCCAGCCAAATGAAAAAAAGCACTGACCAAATACGCAATTTTGTGAATAGTGTTATGCCTCTACCGGGTGAAACATTAGTTTTCGTCGGAGAAAAGCTTTTTACAAATACCTATATTGTCTTTTCTACAGTACGACCCAATACATTTTTCTGAATCTCACTCCCGAAGGGAAGATGCTGAATGTCCACACTCTTCTTCTCTTAAAATCATTTACACAGAAATTCGTGGTCAGTTTGTAATTGGTAATACGATATGACCCAATTACACGTAAGCTTATATGTGTCATCAAGTTTATGGTATACATAGCTATAACCTCACAAGGAGAAATTTGAAAATCTCTGGTATTTTCTTGATGTACTAAGACATCACTGAAAGTATGCACTTAGGGACCGTTCAGAATTTATGACTGGGGGGGGTGGGAGTTTTGCTGGAACTTCCCGTCAAAAATTGATACCCCCCCTTGAGTTTCATGCTGATTTTTAGTACCCCACTCTTTGGTTTCAAGCGTATTTTTAGTACCCCCCCCATCTGGACATACAAAGCAATACACACATATATACTGTTATACACTGTCACGCATACAGATTCGCGTCATTTCGCGGACTTTTGCGCGTTAAAAAGTCCAAATAAAATGAGTTTATGCGTGTTTTTAAACATTTTTTCTCTGTTAAAATTTCGTACCCCCCCTTGGAAGTGTTGTCAAAAATAAATACCCCCCCTTGAAACACGTGTGAAAAGTTAGTACCCTCTCGGCCAAAACTCCCACCCCCCAGTCATAAATTCTGAACGGTCCCTTATCCTTCATGTATCTACACTTCAAGCCTTCTAGAACTTTTTTTGGCTTATTAGGATACAAAGTCTAAAGAAGACTGTTGGGAATCGACTCACTGTACAAAACCAGCTTAACAGCTAAGTTCCTGCTGTTAGTGTACTCTCTAGATTTCTGAGGGATCAATATCACTGTGGCAAAACTGGACGAGGGTAACTGAGTTACCCTCGTCTCTAAAATAGCCTTAAATATTATGTAATCATGAATATGAGCTTATTAGTGATTTTACAAGTTATTCAAGTGGTGTATGACCATTATCAGCAATCGAAAATAACATTCCAATACAGAGAAAGTGCTGATTCAGGCTGTGTGGCTCTAGAAATGGCTTAAAGCACCTCCGAAATGACGAGGGTAACTGCATCTCGAGACGAGGGTAACTGTGACCATGCTTGTTGCTATGACGAGGGTAATTGACCCTTTTTTCACTGAGAATTAATATCAATAAAATCAAAGAGAATAGACAACAGGACATACCCATGCCATCAGAAAAGGTACAATACTATTATTCAAGCGCTCAACACAAAACTCTACTTCTGTTTTGTCAATTACATCTGTGACTTGTGTTATTTGTTTTCTAATTTTCACTGACCTTGAAATATGGCTTTTATTCTTCTTTTTTTTTTATTCTGACTGCAGTTTAAAAAGCAAAATAAGTTTAACAGGTGCATAAATTGTTTGACAAAAATTTGTGAAAACTATATATTTTTGTTGTTTTGGCTTTTAAAACGGGATATA
This sequence comes from Platynereis dumerilii, assembly GCA_026936325.1. Lineage (NCBI taxonomy): Eukaryota > Metazoa > Annelida > Polychaeta > Phyllodocida > Nereididae > Platynereis > Platynereis dumerilii. The sequence continues at coordinate 375,242 of JAPTHN010000211.1, forward strand.
TGCTGATTAAGAGTTACCCTTGTACCCAAAATACTACTCATGGTGTCCCATCACTTTGTGATCCACTTAAAAAGATTCTCAGTGTATTTTTCGTATGAAAATTAATTAAAAAGTCTCAAACTGTAACAATCATATTCAGCAAGTCTTGGATTGAGTTTTTTACCACCTCTATTGTAAGAGGAATGTTGGAAAAGCATGTTACAGTCAACGAAATACAAGTGCTTGGATAGTACCTGTTTTGCTGTTTCACTATCGCATCAAACTTAGCATACCATCTCATACATGTGCTGCATCAACTTTATATTGACCTACGTTGAATAATTTTTGTACAATTTCATAACAATAAATTTGCTTACATTTCGCCAACCGAAATGTACAGTTTACCACAAAATAATATTGAATGCCCTGCTCCAGTGATACCAGTGCAGCCTAGAGACCGCAAGAGAAAGAGCTCATAAATTAAAAAGATTAAAAACACTACAGAGAGAGGGATGGTATGTATGACGAAGGAAGGAATGAAGGAAAGAATGAAGGAAGGAATGAAGGAAGGAATGAAGGAAGGAATGAAGGAAGGAATGAAGGAAGGAATGAAGGAAGGAAAAAAGGGGAAAAGGAAGGAAGGAAAAAGGGGACAAGTAAGATAGATAGCTAGATAGATAGATAGCTAGATAGATAGCTAAATAGACAGCTAGATAGATAGTAAGAAAGATAGATAGATAGATAGATAGATAGATAGATAGATAGATAGATAGATAGATAGATAGATAGAGAGAGCAATGAATTATCCGCATAAAATGAAATACATACTTTGTGGACTTTTTTCACCTGAGTATGAAGGATGTATTTGATTTTGAAGGTACATGTGCAAGATGAAAGAATGTCATTCATTTTCCGATATAAACTGCTCACACGTAAAAACGCAAACCTATTAATACACCTTAAAAACTTATAACATCTAATTGTCATGAACATTAAGTACTGATGTGGCTGAATATCCAGGCCTAGGTTCTGAAAAGTTTCACTGTAAAGCATTGAGAATCGGCTGCAATAGGCCACATTTTGCGAGATTTCTAAGAAAACTTAAATCAAAACCAAGGCAGAAAACATTTTTGCATTAAGTCCATCAGAGTCCAAATTTTTAAGTTCACGGATAATGAAAGTGGTCCCCTTGACCGCTTCAAGCATTTTTACTGCATTTTGTCGGTTTTGGGTTGAATTTTAGCACAAATTGCCGTTTTTCACATTTTGTTTGTCACATCCTCTTCAAAAACGTTGTGTCATAAGCTTGGATAATTAGAGGATAGGGGGCTGGCATGAACAGGACATTTTTTTGTCCTGAACAAGAACTATTCAGAACATGGATTATGTTCATAAGTATTCTTCGCATTACAGCCTCATTTCACTTTCTTAATCCCACATTTGAAACAACCATACAAAATTGCGTCCAGATTTTTCTTCAAATTTTCAAAATTCTTGGCCAAGCGATAAATTAGCAGGCCTGGAAGGTTATTCAAGGTGGTTGGGGGGGGGGGCTCTATTGTTTTTATAATGTAATTTCTGAGAGTGGTGCTGAATTAGGTATTTACAATGATGAACTTAATTGGAGCTTCTACTCAAGGGAGATCATTATTCTTTTGCACAGCTCAATAATCCAGGGTCTTTCTTCTGGGTTGGGGGGGGGGGGGTCAGAGGAGGGCTTTTATTCGAACATATTAATCCATAAAAGAAAGCCCCAGATTGTTTGCTTTCTAAAAGGAAAATGGGCTTTTGATGGCATTAAAAACGATTGAATCTTGTTAAATATATTTGTAGAGAAATACTGCCAATTTATTAGTTATTTCAGAATAGAATTTAGATAATTTTACAGTTATGAATAGCATGTTAAACATGGGTTCAATACACAATTAACAAGCAGTTACCCTCGTCACCAATCACAGTTACCTTGGTCTTTCCATTTGGAGAAAAGCAGATACCCTCGTCCTTCTTTAACATGGGATCCAATGGGATGACCTAGTTTTTTCAATTAATTTTGAGAAATTGAGACGAGGGTAACTCAGTTACCCTCGTCCTGTTTTGCCACAGTGAATATACGTGAGGATTAAAGGATGTCCATTGACCAAGGCTCCTTAAACTTCAGGAAAGATACTTGTTATACGAAGATGCTGTCTCAAAAACGGGACAGGGCAGACGAGAATCTTCTCCTCTGTCAAGCTCTACAAATAATCTATTGGCAGTACAACATCATATTTGCATGCTCCTCATCCTACTGACACAGACAAGCCAACAGGGAAAGATGTCTACAGCAACGTTACAACATGTAGCAACAGGGTATGCAAAATCTTCAGCAGTCCGTTATTCCATGAATAATCTTTTATGCATGGAGTTTTTAGCTGCAGCAGGCAAAAACAACATATCAGTGGATGATTGTCATCTGCAAAATCGTGACATCTATAGCTTCCATCCAAAGATTTTATCTAGATGCACAAATTTTCTCCAAATGTCTAAATGGACAATCTGCCTATTTGTGTTTCATATTAATGTGTGCCCTTGACCAAATGCAACTTCTCACTAAAACTTTCCCTACTCTTATTGGCGACTAGCTAGTCTCATTGCCAGGACTAAGAATAGCTGGGGAAGATGTACTATGTTCTGTTAACAAATTTGGCAAATTTCTGTTGCAAAAAAGTCGTCAAGGCATTGCCTTTAAAACATGTCCACAAGCTGAAACCTCCTGGCTGAAACAGTCCCGTGATGATCCATGATATGACAAAAAGTTTTGAGCAGATGGTCAGTAAGCTCAGGAAACATCTGCATATCATATTTCAGTAGGCTTCTTAAGGAACATTATCAACATCCAAGTAGCTGACATTTTGATTACAATAAAGTCTTCCCCAAGGTAATCTTATCAAACAACTTAAGGCTAAGAACAAACTTGCCTTCGAAAGTCCAAAAAGTTCCAGGACAATCTACTTTAGCTCTGAGGGCGAACTAAAGGATGTCCTGCATGCCGAACTGCGATCAATTTAAGTTTGGCGGTGCACATAATTATCATGTTTCAATAGTCTTCTTAAGGGACTTCATCAGCAATTCAAGTTGCTCATATGCACTGGACATATCATAACCACAGGGAGATGATCCCGGAGATCTTTTTAGGTAAATATTTAACTTGTTTACTGAGAATTATTTAGGGTATAACAGTAGTTTGTTTGCTAGATGATCATGGGAATTTGCAACTGTTTGAGTGTTTCTGAAAAATGTTTTAGAATCCCAAAAATATGTATGATTATGATACAGTTTTGATGGCAGACACTTATGGTGGTTTTTTTTTTAATGGTTATGAAAATGGCTTAGGTTGTCCCATAACTTCTAAGTGAATAGTGTGGAATTTCTGAGATATTTTCGCTATCTGTTATTTTTTCAGAAATTGTGATATTCTATTTCAGATGATTTCATATTTGTAGACATTTGAGGTAGAAAATACATCATTTTTCTTGCAATTTTCATTGGTCGAGAGAAAGAATGACACCACTCTCTCCTGAAAAGTGACATAATGTTTTACATGGGTGACCATGGCATTTTAAACCATTGATCTCCTAACAGGGACTGACTTTAGCAGTTCCAAGTGAGAGTTTTAGTTTGTGTTTCACACATTTTCAGTACATACATTCTGCAAGTCCAATACTGTGCATTCAGACGATTAGGATCAGGTGATCCATGCAATGACTGTTTATATAGAAAATAAACATGTATAATTGTGAATGCAACATTTTCTCAGAAGAGGGGCTCAGCTCAGGCGGTAGGAAAATGGGCAACCAATTGCAACATCACTGGCCACCATCCTGTCCTGAGGGACCATTCAGAATTACATACAGGGGGGGGGGGGGTGGGGGTTTTGTTGGAACTTTCTGTCAAAAATTTATACCCCCTTTGGTTTCATGTTTATTTATACCTTTCATACATTCCATGTGGATTTTTAGTATGTCCACTTTTCTTTTATTAAAATTGCATACCCCCCTAAAGCATGTTGTGAGTAATAAATTCTATTTAGCCTGTAAGGCACATAGATTCTGGACAAAAGGTAAAAATAAGTGCTGTCCCACTTGAAGCATGTAGCATGCGCTCAGGTAAAACTCCCATCTCCCCCTCAACCTAGTCATAAATTCTGAATAGTCCCTTACTGATGTCAAAGACAATGCTCGCAGCTTTTGGTCTAGGCATGATAATTTAGTGTAAATAGATGTGAAGCCATTCAGAGTCAGCTTGAAACTGATTTAATATCAATTGAAACAGTCAACAGTTGTACACAGGAGTGTGAAATAGAACTGTTCATGAAGAAGTGAAAGAGTTCATGTGGATTGCGGTTTCACGTGTGTGAACAACTGCCACAATAACAAGTTGGCCTTTGCTGTATACTATTGGTCAAAATTATGACATCATTTTTCCAGCAAACATCACTTGCTTGAAGCAAGCTGAAAAAAAGTGACACACACTGGGCAGCTTGACCAATCACCTGGAAGGATTTTCTGATGTCAGACCAGAAATTTTGCAGAATATTTTGTTATTTGAGAAAAGTCAACAAATATGAAATCATCTGTAATTAATAAGTTTTGCTTTTCTCTTAAAAATTTCTATGTGCAGTCTCCTACATTTTTGGCTATAGAACAGTTTCATATGAACAGATCTGGTTAAGTCTTATCAGGCTACTTAGAGCTATTTCTTCCGGATTTTCAAAAAGTTCTACTCTAATCAACAGCTAACTTAAGAGCACAGCAGCTCTTGGAGCATTAAAGGAGGTCGTGGTGGGTGGTTTGTTTTGAAATGTCTTCCCTGAACAGAGACAGACAAAAGCTAACTAAAATGTAACACCGAAATCCATACAAGAGTAAAACCTGAAATGGCTTATGGCCGCAAATGAATTGCCTTGATTGACATAGGCCTACCTTAAGTCTTACCATGAATCTGTTCAGGTAAATTATGTTTTAGTAGCTGCATAGACTAAAGTATTTTTGTACTACAATACATTGTTATCTTACTTTTAATGCTTGCAACATTGATTAATCAGTTGAAAAAGGCTAATATTTTTGGCCCCAAAACATTTCCTCATCATTATTTTTAATAGATGGATTAGTACACAAAATGGGTCAAATTGCTAAAAATGATTAGGGAGACATTTGGAGCGCAATAAACTTTGCATCGTTTGAGATTTAAGATCAACAATATATAACGTGACAGATTGATCGTTGGGGCTTTACATCCTGTGTCTAAATATGCACTTCGGAGGCAATTTAGTATGGATGAGGGCACAACAAAGTAACAAAAAATGCTGGCCCACAATGTCAAGATAACCTAAGCGGGAGTCATAGCTGGGCTCAGTAGTTGGAAGCCAGTGCCGCTACCAACTGTGCTAACCCCATTTCCCAAATGTATCGGAAAATGTTTAAGACCACTTGGTGGATAAAGATGAAAAAACATCTGCAGCTAAAAAGCGAATGTGAAAGAAGTCATGTATGAAACTCTGGCCCAACATCTCCTACTGCCTTATGCCAATGATAAATCTCAGTGATCTCTTTATAGTCATTTTCTGCCTCTGCAGTCAAACATCAAATCTGTAAATTGTATAGAGATCACTTGCAAAAAAACTGATGTTATGGCTTTTCCATAAAGAAAAACATCCATTCCTTGACTCTTCAGATTGAAATGTAATGCTTCCTTGCTTCCTGAGTTGGCAAAAACTTTCCCCGGAGAGTACCTGTTCCTAAAGAAGTTCCAGATAAAAAGTTCTATTAACTTTGATTGACCCTTCACTTAATTCTAGCATTATCTATACCAAAGAATCTTTTCAAAGCATTGAAGATAGATCTTTGCAATTGCGCTGTTTTCTGATATATTTGTGAAATAGAGTATAGTTGGTAGCAGTACTGTGTCACGTGTCAATGACTGGGAACAAACACAAGACTGTTTCCTTAACTATTTATTAATAAAGTTTCCATGAATTAAAGAACAGTTCACACTGAACACACAACTGAACTTGCACATATGGCTTTTCTCCACTATGGATTCACACATTGCTTCTCATACGGCTTTTCTCCACTATGTATTCTCAAAAGTTCATGTTCACATCACAGCTTCAAACTATACAGCAATTAATCCATATTCAACTGTTAATCCACAAATCAATATTCAGCCTTTTAACCATAATTAGGCCTATCCATATTCAATTTTCAAACCACAAATCCACATTAAACTTCTAGTCCAACATTCCATACTCCACATATTGAACTTCCATATTCCATGATCCATATTTTCACCTATATTCCATATTCCATATTCCATATATTCACCTATATTCCATATTCCATATTCCATATATTCACCTATATTCCATATTGCCTGAATTAGTATCTTAAAGAATTAAAAGAGTTAAGGGCAGAACACATGTTCCTCTCTCCTCACTCACAGCAGAAGTGGCTGGCCTGCCCACCGTCATGGGCCACTGAGCACCATGTGACATGTCCATGACCTGACCTTGCCTAACAACTGACCTGACCTGACACAATTAACAGAGAGGCAGAGATCTGATCTCCACAATACCCCCCTCTAAAAGAGAATTATACAGAGTATAATTATTACACAAAAGGAGAGCAGCTAGGCTCTGCTAAACAATCCAACATCATAATTCTAAAACACACTCGACTCAATTTCTAAATTATCTTCAATAATTTTCACATAAGAACTTCAAAATCAACACCATCAAAATTTATAAATTTCCTCAAAATACCCGAAATTCCTCAAAATTCCTAAGATATTCTTAAAATTCTCACAGACATAAAATAATGGAAAGTAATATATGTTAAACCACAAAAGATTCTGCAGCAACAAAGAAAACTGAACACTACTAAACAACCTCAAAATGCTAAACCACAAATGACGGAACATTTTTTGGCATCTAACGGCACCAGTTGTTAAACCTACAACTACCTGTAGCTACCTCACAGAAAATATTGGGACAATTACAACTCCCATTCAAAGAACAAATTTAAATTTCACAAACAGACACCTCAGAGTAACTTGGTTATCACACCATCAACAGAAAACCGACTCACATTGATCTGACTCTCATCAGAATATGAACTGGGTGCATCACATGCACTCTCAGAAGAACAACTGACCACCTCGTGACCAAAACACAGACTGGGTGTACCAACAACACACTCAGTATCAAAATTGATTATCTCACAATCAACAACACAATTCATCTCATGAATAATAATGCTAGACTCTAAGAACCACCAAAAACTCATGCACCGCACCAGGAGCAATGATCACAATTTATCTCATGAGACTTCTGCAAATAAAGAGCTCTAGCTTTCTTGAGTAAGCTTTTTCGCCTACTAGGACTAACTAATTTCTCAATGGGAATGGTAAACTCAACACCATTATGAATTGAAACATAAATGGGATTCTCAACTAATGAAACCACGTCATCAGAATTCTCAACATTGTCTTCACAAGACAAAGCAATAACATCAATGGGATTCTCAAACAATGAAACTACGTCATCAGAATTCTCAACATTGTCTTCACAAGACAAAGAAATAACACCAATGGGATTCGCAATCCCAGAATCTGCCACACCAGATTTTTGAACATTGCCTTCACAGGATAAAGAAATTACACTAACGGGATTCCCAATCCCAGAATCTGCCACACCAGATTTTTGATCATCGTCTTCACAAGACAAAGATATTACACCAGAGGGATTCACAACCTCAACATCAACACCAACAGATGCATGAACTTCCTCATCACAATGAGAAGTATTTACAACAGGATTCTCAATCCTAGAACCTACACCAGATTCATAAACTTTATCTTCACAAGACAAAGTATTTGGGAACTGCGCTAAATAACCATCCCTACAACTACCACTAGACAATCTTGGCACCTGGGCAACATCTTGAACATTTTCCTCGCTATCTAGTTGGACAAATTTTACGGCACAAACAAATGCTGATGATTTACCATCTTTTCTCATTGAACAATCTGACGCAACATGATCTTCACTACCACAAACATAACATTTCCTAACATAGGAGTCATTCTTTTTTTCCTTCTTTCTGGCAAGTTTGTAACAGTCATTAACATCATGTCCATCTTTTTTACAATATTTACAATACTTTGTAACACAAATTTTGTCCGAATTTTGTTTGTAAAACGTGCGGTTGTTGTCATCTCTTCTGCATTCAATGTCCAGCTTTTGTCTTTCCAAGCGAATACGTCTCTCATTCATTTCTGCTTCATGATATACTTTGAGCTTTGCAATCTGTTCTTCACTCTTCCGGCGTTCTTCTTGTTCACGAAGTTTCAAAATTTCGAATTCCAATTTCTTCTCCTCCAGTTGCTTTTGGTCTTTAAAATGTTGTAACTCTTCTCTACGAAGCTGTCTGTTCTCACGCTGTATTGCCTGTTGTTTGGCAACAAACTCTTTCAGTTCTTTGCCCTCCAGCTTCAGTCGAGTTGCCATGTCAAGGATTTGTTTAATTTCGGCCATAATGTACTAGGATAAGTATGCACTGAATTTAGGTTTAAAGCGGCAGTTCATTCACACGGATACGTAATGACAATATTATGGATATGGATTTAAATGGTCTGTCATGTTCGCGATGTTCACCACAAAGTCACAATGTAAGTTCCAGCCATGAACACGCAACGGGTTAGCCGATCCTGGCAAGCTCGCCATTTGTCACGTGTCAATGACTGGGAACAAACACAAGACTGTTTCCTTAACTATTTATTAATAAAGTTTCCATGAATTAAAGAACAGTTCACACTGAACACACAACTGAACTTGCACATATGGCTTTTCTCCACTATGGATTCACACATTGCTTCTCATACGGCTTTTCTCCACTATGTATTCTCAAAAGTTCATGTTCACATCACAGCTTCAAACTATACAGCAATTAATCCATATTCAACTGTTAATCCACAAATCAATATTCAGCCTTTTAACCATAATTAGGCCTATCCATATTCAATTTTCAAACCACAAATCCACATTAAACTTCTAGTCCAACATTCCATACTCCACATATTGAACTTCCATATTCCATGATCCATATTTTCACCTATATTCCATATTCCATATTCCATATATTCACCTATATTCCATATTCCATATTCCATATATTCACCTATATTCCATATTGCCCTGAATTAGTATCTTAAAGAATTAAAAGAGTTAAGGGCAGAACACATGTTCCTCTCTCCTCACTCACAGCAGAAGTGGCTGGCCTGCCCACCGTCATGGGCCACTGAGCACCATGTGACATGTCCATGACCTGACCTTGCCTAACAACTGACCTGACCTGACACAATTAACAGAGAGGCAGAGATCTGATCTCCACATACTGGTTTCCAATTGCTCTATGTCCAGAACTGTCACAATCTCATGTTCATCCTTTATAAGGGGGAGCTTGAAAGGAATTTGGAAGAAGTCATGCAGGAAGTTGTGACCCACCATCTTCTTCTTCATGCCTATGATAAATCTGAGTGATCTCTTTATGGCCATTTTCTGCCTCCGCAGTCAAACATCACATCTGTAAATGAAGTGGAAATCGCTTGCAATAAACTGATGTCAGAGCTTTCCCATAAAGGGGAGCATCTGTGTCTTGACTACTGCGCTTTCAATATTATGTCTGCTGACTTGCAAAGGCATTTACCAAAAGGAATATGTCATGCAGTCTGATTTTCAGAAAGTTACAGATATAAGAGGTTCTAAACAATTGACAATATGATAGATAATTCAAGGTCAAAAAATAATAAATAGCACGCGGAATAAAAAAATTGTGTGATGTCAATTGTGACGGTTATATTGTATTTTGCTGAACAGGAATGCTGAGTATAAAATTCACAAAGGCTGCTGCTATGAAAGGGATATTGAAGATACCATGCAGCTACAAAGCAGTTGAACAATCACGTCTGTAAATTATACTAAGGTCACTGGAAATAAACTTGCAACGAGGTTGATATGATGTTTATGGCTTCCCAAATGAGGAGGCCTTTGCACCCTACCTCCAGATATTTGATTCAGAAGTTCCTTCTTGCTGAGTTGGCAAAAGCATTTACCTTGAGCTCCAGGTATAATGGCTTGAGGTTCAAGAATCGAGATGAAAGAATAATTATTCTATTAAATTATTATTCATCCTCCCACCAGAGACAGAAAAACAAAATGTACAAAAATTGACCAAACACGAAATTGGGGAATCATGTCATTATTTCTGTTCTGCGACACGGGCATTATATAATTTTACCAAAGAGATTCATATTTTCATAAAAAATATCTCCGCATTGAGTTTGAAGATACATGTCTACATGTCCTTGCGTGTGACACAGAGGCGCCGGAACGAGACGTTAACGAGGAACTCCTCAACAGCGGCATAATATTGCCTTTGAGGAGCTTATAATACATGAAGGTTTATGTTTTTGATAAATGGAATTGTAAATAATATAGACACCTATAAATGTCAATGGGCTACAAATAAATAATCTGTAGATCTATCTAAATCTGAATCTGGCGGCAGGTGTGGTCAGACGAAAAACGGCAAATCCAGTTCATGGGACAAAATTTTAATGCAGCATCAATAATAATTTTGAATATATACCAATTTGTGCCTAAAATAAGGTCCAATGATATACTATATGGTTTCTTTAGGATCATAAGGGGCACACTTTACCGCTTTGCCCCCTGGACAAAGGCTGGGTGCAATTGCCCCCCTGTTCCATCCCCCCCCCCCCTCGATGCTCTGAGATAAACCTCTTTTGAAGGGACAGTATCATTGTTTTACCATCTAAGTCTGAAAAAAATTCTTATCAATTGAATGGTGTTTCTTCATCAGCAGAAAATCGGATAGATCGTTCAATCCAGGAAGCCAAAATTCAATTATGTCTGGCCTAAGGTTCTGACACACACCATGGATCATCCGTGCAATTATCAGCAATTAGAAGCAACTCATTGGTAATGGCCAATGTAATAGGCAGTGGGGGATCTTTATATTAATAAGTATGGAAAGGTTAGAACCTGTCCAATATATCTTGGCAATGGATGGAAGGGTCACTAAACCTGGTCATGGACAGAAGTAATTTAGATCCCATTCGGAGGGCAATGCCCTTCACCATCCGAAGAGGTCGAAGTTCGTCAATATATTTTTCGTCACCGGACATAGCTGCTGCAGTACATCACATTTTGACAGGCCTTAATTCACCGCTGGTGATATTACGCAATAATATCCTGAGAAAATAATTTCTTAGGTATGGGTTATTCCAGTTTATTGATCGATGGGTTGAAAGTTGCTTTTAGAAGATCTGTAAATTAATTTTTAATTTTCTAACTTCTTTAAGTGTCAATCGACTTTTGGTATCATGTAAAATTCAGTTTTTTTTTCAAGGAAATTATTTTTCATTTGGCACTCATATCATGCCGTATTTGCATATTATTGTAGCCAGCTTGTCTTCAATATAAATGAAATGAACATCCTAATAACTCCCCGTTATCATATATGGATGGAAGGGTCACCAAACTTGGTCACCAGAAGCTTGAGGTGATTTTGATCTCATTTTGAGGGAAATGACCTTTTGCATCCTTAGTGGTCAAAGGTCATCAATATATAGAGGAGGTCAGGGAACAAAGCAATAGCTGAGCTGAGAGTGCACAACCTTCTTCCTTTCATAAGCTTAGTCGTCCCTGGCAATATTGCGACACTACATATCCTGATATGTTAATATTGTGGAATTTTTTGTAAAGAGGAAATAGTTTTAATACCATTTCACAAGCTTAGTTGTCACTGGCAATACTGCAACCCTGCATTTCCTGATTATTAAGATTGAAATATCAAATTTCATAAAAATCGAAAACGATAATATTAAACATAATAGGCCTATTACCTAATAATTCAAAATCTTTCCATAATTTATCTTCTAACAGGATTACATATAACATGATCATTTTCTTCATTTACACAATGACAATAAAAATGAGGATGACAAATGCCAAATGTTTTTATAATCCAGTACCGCTTTTTAAAAATGAAGTACAAATGTGTGATAGTTTCCGCTTTATTTCATGTCATTTTCTGAGACAAGCGGAGATATCTACTTTGTTTAAAAAAAACTTTCCTCTTGGCTCCAGATGAAAAAATGAATAAACTTTGCGACATACCAGTTTATATCGGTTGTGACAGTTATATTGCAGAGCTTCATGAATCATTAAAAGTTCCTCTGAAGATAAAGCAAAAACATCAGCAGGGTTAGAGATGTCATGCATGAAACTGCAGTCCCCTGCCAAATTGTGCATGGCATGCCAATGACTGATCTTATATTGAATGATCTTTTATGACCACTTCTGCCTGCACAGTCAAACATCGCAGCTGTATATCATAAAGAGATCGCTCAAGATAAAACTGATGTTTATGGCGCTCTTGTAGGTTGAGGTCTTTGTGCCTTAACTTGCATTACATCAGCTTCAATAATCAACAGTTTTGAAATGCACGCTATTCCTTCTAACTCTCTTTTGTAGCAATTAGCCGTTTAAAATAGACTCTTGAGGACTGGGCTCCAAATCTAAATTTTAGTGAATACATCACATATCAAGTGGGGAAAGAATCACATGCTTATTCTTGCTGTAATCCAGAAAACTGTGCTGGTCTGTCACATATGAAAGCAACATACATGTACTTCAAGCAATTTTAGTTGAGAAACGACTGAGAAGCTATTGTTTCTGAACATGTGTACATTATGATTGTAAACCTATTATAACAATTTATACAGAAAGTTTGCTTGTTTATCACATTTTGTAGAAATTGGTTTAGATCTGGTGCAAGAATGTATCAAGTTGTCCTTGTTAGTTGTGACAGAACTTTCTGAATTTCCTAAAGTTATATTCTAAGAAAGAAACCAGAGCTCCCATCATGACAGTTATGACATTTATATTGTGGAGCTTCATTCCCCAATGATGATAAACCAAGACAGAAAGCATGCCCTGCTAAAAGGAAAACTCAAAGATGTCATGCATGAAATGGCAGTCCGAAATTCCCTACTTGAGATTCTGCTTACTTGGACTGATCTTTCTTTTATGACCATCTCCCGTCTTCCTGTCAAACGAGTCAGTTAGGGACCGTTCAGAATTTATGACTGGGGGGGTGGGAGTTTTGGCCGAGGAGGTACTAACTTTTCACACGTGTTTCAAGGGGGGGGGGCATTAATTTTTTACAACACTTCCAAGGGGGGGGGGTAAGAATTTTTAACAAAGAATAAATGTTTAAAAACCTGCATAAATTCATTATATTTGGACTTTTTTACACGCAAAAGTCCGCCAAATGACGCGAATCTGTACGCGTGGCCGCGTATAACAGTATATATATGAGTGTATGGCTTTGTATGTCGAGGGGGGGTACTAAAAATATGCGTGAAACCTAAGGGTGGGGTACTAAAAATTCGCATGAAACTCAAGGGGGGGTATCAATTTTTGATGGGAAGTTCCAGCAAAACTCCCACCCCCCCCAGTGATAAATTCTGAACGGTCCCTTAATGACTACGGAGATTGCTGTAATAAAATTTATCGTTACGGCTTCCACATCAGCCAAATTCCGTAATTTTATAATGTCCTATAAGGCCCGCATAATGTACTGTTTGCAGGCAGTCTTTGATATTAATAAAATGAACATTCTAATAACTCTTGATTACGGATGGAAGGGTCACCAAATTCGGTCACCTGAAGAGGTGATTTAGATCCCATTTTGAGGGCAATGACCTTTTGCATCTATAGAGGTCAAAGGTCACCAATATATCAGAGAAGGTCAGGGAACACAGCGACAGCTTTGCTGAGAGTGCAAAACAATCTTCCTTTCATAAGCATAGAAACTGTCGTCACTTGCAATATTGCAACATTGCATCTCCAGATTTGTAACCAAATTGAAAATACAGAATTTTTTTTGAAGAGAAAACAATTACACTATGTATTATTATAAAGGGCTTTTCATAATGCATTACATTCTTCCTTTCATAAGCTTAGTCATCACAGGCAATATTGCAATATTGCATCTCCTGATACACTAAGATTTACATGCAGACAAGCTTGGCTTATGATTTATGCATTCAATTTCTTCCTATAAATCATCTTCTTCAATAAAAAATTTTAAAATGAGCTTAGTCAAATGAACTAGTTATCGTACCCAAGTTCAGAATTCATACGGGACAGCAAAGTGACTAACTTCATCATACTTGAGGATAATATGACCGGTTTGAAAAATTACATTTGAAAAAATAATATCATTGAAAGGTGGGATCAAACCTCCAATACACACTTAAATCCAACATTACTAGATTAAATGTGCTCAGCAGGCAGTGGAAGACTGCAAGATGTCAACAAATATTTAAAACATAGGCTGCAAAGCAGCAAACCTTCATCAAAGAACTTTACAACAGTGAATATGGTATTCCACCATGGGGAGCCAGTTGATCGAAAAACAACACTATTTACAAAGGCATTGTC